>OZ023274.1:61993702-62388702 GCA_964007475.1 Hybos culiciformis | reverse complement strand
AGCTGAATTATTTTTAATTATGAATACTTTATTTTATTTTTAAAATGTGTTTTAAATAATTAGTTGTATAATGTTACGTCCAATTAGAAATTCAGGTATAACGTATAACTAATATCATAGATGAAGAATCATATTTAGATAGATAAATGATATATGATTCTTCCTCTATGGAATAAAAAAAACTTAAAAAAACGAAAATACTAGGTATTAGCATTGAGTAATATATTTATAAGAGTGACAGAATTCATACAAGTAAATTTTTTTCAAAAATTATGACAATATTTTGAAAGTATTGAGGTAAAACGTTTTAACTCAAATGTGTTTGTTTATTCTTAATTTTATTATTTTTATTATTGTGTTAAGAATAAACACATTTGAGTATGAAATTTTTATTCAATACATTGAAAATGTTGTCATCATTTTTGAGTTTTTGAAAAAAAAAAATTTGAAAATTACTTGTATTAATTCTGACCCTCTTATAAATATTATTACTCAATGGTATTAGGTATCTTAGAAAAAAATTATTGTTCTTTCTAACTGTCAAGCAATCGTTTCTTTTTCTGTAAGTTTTTAAAAAATAGTAAATCTCTCCCATGTTTCGTCGCAGATAGTAAAATAAAATAACTTGGTTTTTATGTTATTTAAAACTTTTTAGATTTTTTAATTTTTTTCGATTTTTTTCATAACAAAATTTATATGATAAAAATTACATTCGATTGTTTTGTTACATTTATTTTGATATAATTTTTTATGGAATAATATTCCAATCCATTTATAGACAATAATTGTTTTTCTAAAAAAGCTTGTTGAACATTCAGAATAATATCGTATTAAAAAGTTAAAACAAAGATTTATCTTGAAGTGTTCATATTTTTTTAATTATTAATTTCTCAAATGTTTATTACTTTTTTTTTGACTTGTATAATTTTTTAACGCAAATTTATATGAAAATATTTTTGAACAACTTTTTTATTGTTGACCACTTTTTACTTTTATTCAATTTTTTACTTTTATTCAAGTTTTTACTTTTATTCAACTTTGTATACGAATGTAATGAAAAAAAAAATGCAAAAAGGAATGAAAAATGTCTTGAAAAAGACATGTGTAAAAGGGCTCTTTAAGTTCAATTTGACAGAATTATGTGACCCTAAAGTATCAAAAATATCCAAAAACTTTTATTTAGGTAAATTTATTTAGGTAAAATTTCAATTTCGATAATCTTAAAAAATTATTCTTTTTTGACAATTAATTATTTAAATTTATTATTGATTCTAAAAAAAAACAACATAATTTATAAAATATAATTATTATTTTTATTTTCTTTTATTTTGTGAATTTTTTTTTATGAATAAAGTAAAAAACAAGAAATTAATTCATATTTCGACCAGATTTTGGCCTTCGATATTTTGTCGCATATTTTATTATCTAAGGTCATAAGAATTTCATATTTATAATGTACATATGTATAAAAATTTACATATGTTTTTATTTTAATTTTAAAATTTTTTTATTTTCTTTCATAATAAATACATTTATTCATTTTTATTTTCAAAAGTAAATAATTGTACAAGAAAAAAACAATGTTATGTTTTTACAAGTAAAAATAATTTAATGATATTTTTTTTTTAAGAAAATAAAAATTATCAAAAAAATTAAACGTGCAAATTCTTCAAATAATATTTAAAAAAAACAATAAATTTTTAATTACCACCTTATAAAAAAAATTAAAAATTATTCGATGATAAATTGTTAAAAGATTGCGTATTTTTCATTTCATCCGGCCGGAAATTAAATTTGCGATGGAATTTGGAAAAAAATTTGTGTTCTGAGGCAAAATATGTGTAAATAATAAAACACTTTTTTTTTTCTTTTATTACGAAATTTAATTAAAAGAAAAAAAACAAGAAATTATAATTTAAATATGTAAACAAAATTACTTTCATGATTGACTGACTGGTCAAGGGATATCAATATATCATCACTCTAAATAGGTGAAGTAGAATGTTTTTCATATTTCGTGGAAATTTTTTAATGATACAAAAAACATTTTTTTTAAGAAAATATAAATTATTTTTTTTTATCTTCATTCATTAAAATGAATTATTACATGGCCACGTGCAAAAATATGATATACATTTAGTTATTTATGACGTTCGATGACAAGTAAAAATACTCGATGTAGGTACAATAAAAATTGTATGTCGTAGTTTAAATAAATTTATAAGATCGATAGAACTAATAAGAAGGATAACATGAAATTATTCTTATTAAATATTTGAAATATGTATTTTTATTAATGTTGAATGGTTGAATTTAAATTTTGCAATTTGAATTTGGCGCCACGAAAAATTGAAATCATTACATTTTTTAAACGAGAATTCTGATATGAAGAATTTGTTTGCTGGAAAAAAAAATTAGATTTGATTATATTTCTATGAAAAAAAATTTTATTATAATTTTTGTTTTTTTTTAATTTTTTATGTAGCATTTTTGTTCTTGCCATTTTATATCTGAAAAGTAAATTAGAAATTTTCTAAGAAAACAAAATTGTCTTTGATACAATTTGTTTTGAAGGATGTACTTAAAAAAAACTAATAAACCACTTAATTTATTATTAAGAATTTGAAATTTATGTTTTCTTTAAAAGCAAAATAAATGTTCTTGATTTTATATATTTTATAATTTCAATATCATTCTGCTTAATTTAATAGTGAATGAAGACAATATGGTCAATATACATAAAGTCAATATGAAATCGCAAAATTTTCAAATTTCGAAATTATTTATTTATGTTAAATGTTATTTGTTATTGTTATTATTATTATTATTATTTGCTTTTCCCCTTTGCATAAAATGAATTTAAAAAACAATCTCCAGAAGTTTTTTTTATTATTAAATTTTTTGATATAAGAAAAAAAATTTATTATTTACGTTTTTGGTATTAATATTTTTATCGTCGCAATTTTTTTTATTGTTATTTAGTATAAAAATTTATGAAATTTTATTCTTACTTTTGAATAAAATAATTTATAATTTTGCCCGTAAAATTAATTAAAATTTTCTAATAAAAATTTCAAAAAAAAATATTTCAATTTAATATTTTTTATTTAATTACGAAAACATATGATTTCACGGAATTAAATAAAATTAATAAAACATTTATACCAAAAGTACACAAAAAATAAAACTAATAAGATATGAATTGTAATGTTTGTTGTGTACCTTATTTTCATTATATGTAAATTATATGAATTCAAAGAAACCTTTTTTTAATTAGAAAAACTTATGATAATTTAATTTTCAAAAGACATTAGGTTCATGAATATTTTAATACCATGAGGGATTTTTATTCAAACATTTTAAACTCTTAAAGAAAATAAAAATTATAGTTCCTTAATACTTGTTGAAAATTTATATTTCGGAAACTAAACTTAATTGGCCATCACAATAATCAAATAGTTAAAAATGCAAAAAAAATATGTGTGAGCCTCATCCTCATAAGCTCACGAAAGAAGTTTAACTTCTTTATTTACTTGCAAATATTTATTTTGCTACGGACTCTGACTGATTTACTTTTGTAAGTGGAAGAGGGGGCTAAATTTTTTCTTACGAAATTTCTTTTTTACGTACCAAATTTGAATGAAATCGGACGAACCTTAGAAGTCGCTGAGTAGGATCAATCAATTTTTTGTTACCAAATTTATGTGTTTAATCGTTTCCTCTTTTTATTTACCAAATTTGAATAAAATCGGACGAATTTTAGAAGTCCGCCCTAGGGAATGCAAAACCGAATTTTCGGATTCCGGAAATCCGGAATTGCGCCTGTTTTTGAATTTCAAAAAATTCGGAATTCAAAATGCTAAATTCCGAATTTTTCGAATTTGGAAGAGCTTTTACTGGCGGGAATTTTGACCAATTGTTTTTTTTTTGTTATTATTTAGGCATAAAGCATTAAAATTCACAAAAATTGAAATCTAAGTAGCTATCGCAAGTCTGCAAATACATAAAACTTTTTTTAATATTAATCAACATTAACAAAATAAGTTGGAGTTCCGAGTTCAGTGATTTATTTGGAATTCGAAGTGAAATAAAATTTTGGGATAAGGGGGGCCCCCGAGGAAATATAACTTATTAACAACGCTGCAGGAACATTTTCAATAAAAATTCGATTAAAACTCAATGATAAAACATTCGATACTTTGTGTTTAAAACATTCGATACTTTGTGTTTACTTGTGTTTAAAAACATTCGATACTTTGTGTTTCTCCATTCAGTTTATTCACTTTCGGTTTATTGAAAAGTATAAAATTTTATTTTAATAAAAAATATTTCATGATTTAATTTGTTATAATTTTAATGTTTTGAACTAGATACACTAATATTTATGTTAAAGAATAATTTAATTTAATTTTTTGATGTATTTTAATTTTAATATGAAATTCCGGAATAAACCGGAATTCCGGATTTCATTTCAAGACAATTCCGAAAATCCGGAATTAAATTTTTTGTAAAAAAATGCATTCGCTAGTCCGCCCCCAGTGGTGGTCGCTGGGTAGGATCAATCAATTTTTTGTTACGAAATTTTCGTGTTTAATCAATCGTTTCCTCTTTTTATTTACCAAATTTGAATGAAATTCTTTATTACGAAATTTGTGTGTAATCATTTCCTCTTTTTCGTACCAAATTTGAATGAAATCGGAAATAAATTTTTTGTTACGAAATTTGTGTGTAATCAGTTCCTCTTTTTACTACCAAATTTGAATGAAATCGGACGAACTTTTGAAGTGGGCCCTCAGAGGAGGTCGCTAGGTAGGAGGCCAATCAAATTTTAAAATAGCCTATAACTACCCTCCATCTGAGACAAAGAAATGGTGTAAGTTTGAAAACGATAGGCTGAGCGGTTTAGGAGCCTATTCGGAACAGACAAACAGACAAACAGCGTTTCTGTTTCATATGATAGAATTTCACTAATTCGAAAATGAAATAAACTAAATAAATATTAACAACAAAATCAGTTGATCTTTAATTCTGTTATTGTACAATTTTTTAATTATGGTTTTTTTTTTTGTTTTTCGCTTTCCACACATCGTTAGTATTTTGTTATGTGTGTGTAGTATCGCTATTTTATTTTCGTAAATACATTCTACATGCTGCATGCTACAGGCTACAACGTCTTATATTTCCCTGCTTTTATTTTTTTGTTTTTACTTTCTCATATGATACTACATTCTGTGGCTATTACCCATCTTTTCTTACTTTTCGTTACATAGAACATACTATATTCTGTCTTCTTTTTTTCCCCTTTTTCATTACAAAAATTTTTACAATACCTCGCTAAAGAAGTTAAACTTCAAAAACATTGACCTTATTTTAGCTAACAAGTAATTATCCTTCGCGATATTATATTGGGTTTAATTTTTATATTGATCGTGCTGATGTACTTTGAACGCTTTGAATCAATTTTTTTCGTATTATTTTATTCGAGTACATTTCCGTACTTCATAATATATAAAATATAAAATTCAACAATATATAAAATATAAAATTCAACATTTAAATTTGGATTTTTTTTTTTAGATAAGTTCTTTGTCATGTTAAAATGAATAGAAAGTAATATTTTTTTTTTGAAACATTTACACAATAAACATTTTGGCAGTTTGATTAATATGGCTTTTTTCCTTGTCAATAAAATCTGCAAAACAAAATAGAAAAAAAATTCAAAAGAAAATTTCAATTCAAATATAACTTTATTTAAAAGTTTATTTGAACAACTAACATTTTACTGTTCAAATATTTATACGTGGCTTGGTAATAAAACATAATGAAGAAAATATAATATTTATGTAAGTATGTTGTACATGTACAAAATGTACATATAATCATAATGTAAAAAGTTGTCTTGCAATTTGAGAACAAAACAAAAAAAAATTCAAATTTCTTTTTAGAACTTTGTGTTACAAAAAAGAACGATATTTCGCACACAACATTATATGGAAAAGGACATGATTGCAAACAAAATACATAATTTTAATACTCAATTTATACATCCTAATTAAATATTCATTACTTATTTCAGTATTTCAGTCATTCGATTTGAAAAAATAGGAAGAATATTAGCTATGAAGCTGTGATATTCTAATATTATTCCGATAAAGTATTTTTTACGTAATATAATTATTTGTTTTATTTATATATATATTTGGTATAATCAAAAAAAAATTCTTAAAACTAAATATCTTATGAAAAAATTTTTAGATAAATTTTCAACTATATTATATTATACATGTATAATACATTTATTCTCTATGGTTTCTTTAAACAAATATGGAAAAATTAATTATAAAGGAAATAAATACTAACTGACGAACTGTAAATTTCAGATAAAACGAATATTTTGTCAAAAATCCTTTAAAACAGTGACGTTGACCATTTTAGTAGAATTTTTTTTTATAGGGTTACCGGAGATTAATGCCTTGAGCACAGCTAATACCGCAAAGCAATTTTTGAAGGAATGTTCCGGAAACCTGTTCACAGCTAATTTTACCTGAAAGCAAAAAAATCAACTGCAAACAACTGCTTTTGTTTTTTTTTTATAATATGATTGTGACAGAAAAATGCAGCAAAACTAAATTTCGATGCAAAAGAAACGCTGTGAAAAAGAAACAAAAAAATTATTTTGTGACGTAGTCAATTCTTTCTGGAGCAAAAAAAAAATAAATTCATTTTTCTAATTAATTATGAAATAATTTTAAGAAATTCTTTTTACAAAAAATCAATAAAATTAATATCTTTCGTTTTTCATAATTTTTATTTAAAATAAATAAGAAATAACGCAGAAAATCGGTTTTTACGGTAGCTCAAAATTGCTTTGCGGTATTAGCTGTGCTCAAGGCATAAATAGAAAATTTTGCCACATTTAGATTATGAACAACATTGCTTACAGAAAGATATTTTTTTTAAACCACACAAAACTGTGGTTTAAAAATCAAAAATGTGGTTTTCAAATAAAAAGTTACAGAATCTGGCCCCTGTATTTAATACTTAAAAATTAAATATAATAAGTTTATTTGAAATTTGTTGATAATTTACTTGACATTTTCTTGATTTACTCTCATTTGTTCGTAATCTTTTCTTCGTAAAACATTTGTTCGTAAACATTTGTTCGTAAAACATTTCTTCGTAAAAACATTTCTTCGTAAAACATTTCTTCGTAAAACATTTGTTCGTAAAACATTTGTTCGTAAAATCATTTGTTATTATTTTTTAAAAATTTTTTTTTTGATATTTGTTCATATATTTTTTTATTTATTTATTTATTTTTTTTTATATTTTTTTTTTTATTTTTTTTTTTTATATTTGTTTTTCATATTTTTTTTTTAATATTTTTTATATTTTTTTTAAATATTTTTTATATATTTTTTTTTAATATTTTTTATATATTTTTTTTAATATTTTTTATATTTTTGTTTTTAATTCTTCTTTACTTTTTGGTTTTTTAGAAACCTATTTTTTACAATTTCAATATTATCAGCAATAGATGTAAGATATTGTTTCCTTTCAAGCTGATCATACTTTTCGACAATATTTTTGTTTTTAAGCCTTTCCTTCCCATTACGCAGTTTTTTATTTTTTTTTTATAAAAAAATATTTACGAAAAATGTTTTACGAACAAAAGTTTTACGAACAAATGTTTTACTAACAAATGTTTTACGAACAAATGTTTTACGAACAAATGTTTACGAACAAATGTTTTACGAAGAAAAAATTACGAACAAATGAAGGTCTACCCATTTTCTTACATTTATCTGTATGTATAATGTATATGATTAGTTTTTTTTTTCTCAAGGGAAATGAAAAAAAGCAATATAAAAGACCAAATTTTTATTATTGTCCTTTTAATTGTTTTTCACCCCAAAACTTGTTTGTTGTTTTTACATTTTTGTCTATAGGTAATATGTTTTTTATTATTCAGAAAAGTTTTTATTAGAATATGATGTTTTTTTTTAATATCTCTTGAAACATAAAAAAGAATTATTTTTTTATGTATTTAAGGAATTTGCATTATTTTCATCTCTTAGAAATCGGAATTTTGTTTTAAGAAATTAAAAAATTAAAATATCCATGTAATCATTTTTGATAGGTACTTTAAGGAATATTTGAAATGTCTGGCCTGAATGCAATTTATAATTTTTTAAAGTTCATAAGACTTCAGGAAAAAATTGTGTACATATTTTTGAATAAAAAAAAAATTTCAATGATGAAATTGGAAAATCCTGAATTGAAACAATTTTATTCTATACTTAAGTATAAATTCTTATGCATAACTGAAGCCACAAAATTTCTTTAAAATCTTTATACTTTTTAACAGTTGGATAAATAATGTTATTGAAATAACATACATATATACATAGCTCATGTATTTCCCAAACTTCGCATAAAAGTTTAATATTTAAAAATGTTTGTATCGTATGTATTTTGTACTTGACAGGAAGACTGATTAAAGTCTTTTATTATTATAAAAAAAAATACTTTTCAAAGTTTATTTTGGTAATACATAGAAAGAAACTTAAAGTCGATCTGGTTGTTTTAAATTAAATTTATTTGGTTTTTATTTGACATCATGTAAAATTCTAAAGATATAATGTTTAGTGAAAACACTATATTTTGCTCTCAGAATCATTGAATTTTAAGATGAAAAAGAATTTATGTTCAAATTAGAGTGAAAAATCACTTAATCAATTTTAATCCATGGTCTTCACCCATTATGCAAACCAATTTGAAATTTAATCATAATTTTTTTCATTCTCACTTTTTTTACTTTAAGTAAAAAATAGTACGATATTATTGATTTTGACAATAATAATTGAAAAAAAACTTGTAAAATTGAATCGTGAAAACGAAAATTAAAATATATATAAATAATAAAAACCATAAAATTTTGTTTCAATTGAGTCGAAAAACATAATTAATTTGAAAAATATTTAATTGACCAAAATTTTTAGTGAGCGTATAAAAACACTCTCATGACTCTTGTAGATTGAAAAATAGAAAAACAAATTATTTTCATTTTTAATTGTAAACATTTTTTAAACACTGATATCTATTTTTATTATTGCTTATGGAATTTGACCCTGAACCAGACATGTCTCTTTGAAAAAAGAAAATAAACAAAAACATCACAATTTTTTTTTCATATTAATTTTCAGAAACATAAAATTTGATTATATATTGAAAATTAAAAACAAAATATGTACGACATTATGTAAATAATATAAATAAAATAATATAAATATATACATAAATAATATTAGGTATCACCTCATCATTTATGAAAATTTTATTTCAAATTTTCGTAACTTCAGTTTAAGCTTGCAAACTATGATCATTTTCTGTTCTGGTTTTTCCATTATTTTCTGAATGGACGGAAAGTTTAATCTGTGTATAAAAATAATGCAGCTTATGTTAAAAATAAATTAATGAAAAAGAGAAAAATTGAACATCTTTTTTTTCTGAATTATTTTTTGTTTTCTAAGCATTAAATTCACTCCTTTTCTTACCTTAGTATTTTTTTATTTTAGCAACCAATGTTTGACTGTATTTGGAATTAAAATAGTAAAATATTTATTACAAATTGTCGCAATTGTTTTTTTTTTGCTTGCTCAGACAAAATCAAAATTTTTAGTAGATGTATATTACGATGGTATTATTCGCCTTAAATGAAAACAAAAAAGAAAATTATATTGAAAAGAAAAAAATGGAAAAAGTACAATTTTTTTTTTCTACTTATTCTAGAGGCAGGGAAAACTTGGTGATGAATGAAAACTTCAACAACTAGCATTTAACAAACATTGTGGCTTTTTTTCTGTTTGTTTCACATTAAATTTTCTTTCATAGAAAAAAAAATTTTGTTTTTCTTCATCATAATGAGCAAATTTTTAATATGATTTTGTTTCATATTCCAAATTATTCAAATGGGTAGTAATAAATTTTAATTTTGTACATTTTTCTAATCAAATTGCGACTTTTTGAAGAACTTACATTACTAAGAATACGAATATGTGTATTGGGCGCCATTATTACAAATTCATAGCAGAGATATAGAAATAAATAAATATTTAAAATTTAAACAAATAGAAAATCTATCATAGGTAAGGTATTGCAAGTCTAAAAAAAATATATAACTTTTCTTTTTCAAAATATAAGATATTTAAGTGGGCATTCGTTTTATATTTTAGTAATAACTCCATCATACAGTTTAAATCTGTGTTTATCAATTCGGGAAAAAAATAGTTATTTATTAAACTGAAAAAGTGTACATTATTTGCTGGTTATCTAAAAAAAAAAATGTTCATGGAAAATAAAAAATAAATATAGGAAGGTCAGTTAATAAGAAAAATTAAGCAACTTGAAATTTTATAGCATACATACATACGTAATATATGAAAATTTATCCTAAAAAACAGTGAAAAATAAAAAATAATAATTAAAAGACAAATATTAAATTCTTTTGGAAATTTTCTAGTATATCAATCAAACAGACTACCTTTTAACATTTATAATGACAACACTATTTAAAACTGATTAAAAACATGAGCATTAAGCACTGTCTTTCATGTTACTTTTATGGTATTGTAAAACCATATTCAGAAAAATATTCACAAATTCAAAAGTCCCATTTTTCTATAGCTACAAAAAAAAAAAATTTTTAATTTTTTTTTCTTTCATATTAAAATGTTTGAACAACTTATAGTATATATATATATATATGTGCACAATACACAAATGGAATATTTTTATAACTCTCAATAATATCAATTAAATTGTATAATTTTATAATCAGCTCGATATCTTAATTTAATAAATTATATTAATTATTTCGATCAATTTATGATACATTTAATATATCTCTTGACAACAGATTTTTAATGCGACCCCTAGTTATTAAAAAACATTTTTTAATAACTAGGAAAAGTCTATACGACCAAAAAGCATTTTTCATTCTTTTTTAAAATAATGAAAAAAAAAAAATAAAAAAAATTTCCCAGACATAAAGGAAATATAGTATTGAATACATTATTCCAAGGAAAATATTGTTATTTTTTACTCTCATTATATTTTTACTTCCGACTTTTTATAAAATTTTCATATTTATCAGAACTATATTTTTTTTAACAAATATATCAGAATCCGATTTCATTTCATGCCCACAGAATTATTGAAAAAAAAAAAAAGATTTTTATTTAACATTATGTTCTTATTTTTTCAACAATTAAATTTTTTTTTATTGGGTACTAGCTGTACCCGCACACACGTTGTTGTGGAACACACGTTTTAAGTGAAAGATTGATGAACAATTATAGGAGCTAGTTATTTTATAAATTTGGGAAAATATCTAAGAAGAATTAATATTTATCATTTCTACTTATTCAACACTTAAATTGTATGAAATCGAATGATATCCTTCCCTTAAACAGGTTTCCAAACCAAACCAGTTTGTGTTTTTATCCATTTCCTCTTTTTATGAATCAAATTTGAATGAAATTGGAAAAACTTTGGCAGTCCTTCCCGGGAGGGGTTTCTGGGTAGGGTGCCATTCAAATTTTAAAATAGCCTAAAACGACTCCGAGACAAAGAGACGGTGTAAATTTCGAAACGATCGGTTGAGTGGTTTAGTTTTTAATATTTTGTAGTTATTAGTAATAAAGAAATTGATTTCTATATATTCGAAGAGGCCCCCTAAAAAGAGGGAGCCAAATTTTTTGTTACGAAATTCGTGTGTAATCAGTTCTTCTTTTTATATACCAAATTTGAATGAATTCGGATGAAATTTTTAAGTCCGCCCCCAGGGGAAGTCTCTGGGTAGGAGGTCAACAAATTTTTGGTTTCGAAATTTGTGTGTAATCAGTTCCTCTTCTTGCGTACCAAATTTGAATCAAATTGGACGAACTTTTGAAGTCCGCCCCGAGGGGAGGTCCCTATGGTAGGAGGTCAACAAATTTTTTGTTACGAAATTTGTGTGTAATCAGTTCTTTTCTTTTTACATACCAAATTTGAATTAAATCGGACGAACTTTTGAAGTCCGCCCCCAGGAGAAGTCTCTGGGTAGGAGGCCAACAAATTTTTTGTTACGAAATTTGTGTGTAATCAGTTCTTCTTTTTACATACTTTTTACATATGGTAGGAGGTCAACAAATTTTTTGTTACGAAATTTATGTGTAATCAGCTTCTCTTTTTACCTACCAAATTTGAATGAAATCGGCCGAACTTTTAAAATCCGCCCCCCAGGAGGGTCTCTGGATAGGAGGTCCCTGGGTAGGAGGTCAACAAATTTTTTGTTACGAAATTTGTGTGTAATGAACTCCTCTTTTTACATACCAAATTTTAATGAAATCGGACGAACTTTTCAAGTCCGGCACCATGAGTGCGATTCAAATTTTAAAATAGCATATAACGACCCCGAGACAAAGAGACGGTGTAGATTTCGAAATGATCGGTTGAGTGGTTTAGTTTTTAATATTTTGTAGTTGTTAGTAATAGAGAAATTGATTTCTATATATTCGAAGAGGCCTCCTGAAAAGAGGGAGCCAAATTTTTAGTACGAAATTCGTGTGTTTAATCATTTTTCTGTACCAAATTTAAATGAAATCGGATAAACTTTTGAAGGCCTCCCCATGAGATCAATAAATTTTTTGTTAAGAAATTTGTGTGTAATCAGTTCCTCTTTTTACATACCAAATTTGAATGAAATCCGACGAAGTTTTGAAATCCGCCCCCGGGGGAGGTCGCTGAATGGGACGTCAACAAATTTTTTGTTACGAAATTTGTGTGTAATTATTTCCTCTTCTTACGTACCAAATTTTAATGAAATCGGACGAAATTTTGAAGTCCGCCCCCAGGGAAAGTCTCTGGGTAGGAGGCCAACAAATTTTTTGTTACGAAATTTGTGTGTAATCAGTTCTTCTTTTTACATACCAAATTTGAATAAAATCGGACGAATTTTTGAAGACCGCCCCGAGGGGAGGTCTTTGGGTATTAGGTCCCTGGGTAGGAGGTCAACAAATTTTTTGTTACGGAATTTTTGTGTAATCAGTTCTTCTTTTTACACACCAAATTCGAATGAAATCGGACGAACTTTTAAAAACCGTCCCAATGGGAGGTCCCTGGATAGGAGATTCCTGGGTAGGAGGTCAACAAATTTTTTGTTACGAAACTTGTGTGTAATCACTTCCTCTTTTTACGTACCAAATTTGAATGAAATCGGACGAACTTTTGAAGTCCGCCCCCGGGGGAGTTCCCTCGGTAGGAGGCCAATCAAATTTTAAAATAGCCTATAACGACCCCCGACCTGACACAAATACATGGTGTAAGTTTGAAAACGATCGGTTGAGCGGTTTAGGAGCCTATTCGGAACATACAAACAGACAAACAGACAAACAGACAAACAGACAACTTCGGTTTTATATATATAGATAGATAGATAGATAGATAAAATCTGCAAATTTAATTGTTTGTAACGTAGCCATTGATTTGAACGAATTGATTTGACCGTAAACATTTGTTCGTGGTTTTTTTTTCTACGAAAACTTTTAGCCTTAAGTTAATTTGACCGTAGTCTTATTTGTTTGTTTTTTTCGTTAACTTATTTGTTCGTTCGTAAATTTATTTTACGAACAAAAAAGCCACGAACAAATTTTTACGGTCAAATCAGCACGGTCAAATCATAGTATACCGTTTATACATTCATACTTTTTTTTTACAAATATTATTAATGTCATGAAAAGTATTCGTATAGTCAGGACATAAGAAAATTAAGTGAAAAGATTATTATACATTCTATAATTTTTTTAGACCTCAGTTCAACCGCAATTTTTGTAAATTTCTCATAGTAGTTTAATTTCATTTTTACTTTGTAGATACTCACTACTTAGTGTATAATATTAAGTATCATTATTGTAAATTGTTTAAAAGTAGAAATCATTAAAATTTAAAAGCAATTTTGCTATATTTTATAATAAATAAAAAAATTATTATTTAAATTCAAATCTTAGTCGTTCTTAAAGTTCATTAAATATGTATATCTACATACATTTGTTTAACATCAATTAAAAGTCATAAAAAATCAAAGCATCAATATCCTACGCCTCCAGAGCAGAATTTAATGTACTTACATATTTATGTAGGTACATATATATAATAATTAATGTATACAAATTTGTTATGTTTCGTTATGTTGTTGTCTGCTGAACATAGTCGGCCTTTTTGTTATTTATTTTTTATTTTTTTGGTATTTTCTAAAGTTTTCCTGGAAAACATATGTATTTTCACAAACAAGCAAAAAAATAGAAGAAATTTTTTACCCCAAAAAAGTAATAAAGCATGAACCTTTGAATTTTAGAGAGCTTACAGAAAACTTTTTGCAACAAAAAAATATTATTTTGTGTAAGAAATTATTTTAAGAATCAATTTATTGTAAATGCCATATGCATAAAGCGCTTATGTTTCCAACACTACTCTAAGTTTAAGATAATATAAAGATACTCTTTATATTTGGAAAAATAGTCTGTCAATAAAACAAAAAAAAAATGGTTTAGATAATTTGAAAGAATTTTATTTGACCGGGACTCATTTGATATAATATTATAATATTGGATTGGGAATTTTATTTAATTCTAACATTTTTCCACGATTAGGCTTTCGGTAAAATTAAATTTTAATTAAAAATCATATTATTGTTTTTATTGAAATTTCAAATAATAACGCAAAGTTTATTAGCCGCAGCCTGAATGGATGGTATAATGAAACTCTGGCCAAAAAATTGCGATATCTTCCAAAAACAAATTATTTTCGAATTTTTAGATTGTATATTATTCAAATATTTTTGCTTATTATTATACATGATAATTTAATTTAAAAAAAAAAGAAATTCTAAAACTTCTATTTATAAAATTAGTATATAATTTAAATTTTCTTAAAATCAGGATTATAAAACCTAGGTATATTATGTAAACAAGAATATTTTGAATTCCGTGGAAAATAAAATCAATTAAAAATTTTAAACGAAATTATTAATGTCATTTGAAAGTAATCAATTTTGTACGTAATATAAATAAATATCCAGAAAGCTTTTTTATTATATTATTTTATTCTATAGACATTTTTCGTACATAAAGTTTGCAAAATTAAATTTTTATTTTCTATATTTCAGTTTATTCGCAGATTTTGAACTGAATTCATTCGGCTATTTTAATTTTTTCGTAATACGTGCTGATGATGATTATATTTACTTAAAAAATTGTAGCGCGCGCTATTTAAACAAAAAAAAATGAGGAAAAAAATTCCCTAAATAGTATAGAAATTCAAACATTTTTTAACATTCAATATCAAAGCGCGTGTTGTTTTTAAATATAACAACTCAATATAATAATTAAATACATTTATTATTATAATAATAATAATAATAATAATAATAATAACTTAAATCAATCAATGATTTATTATTAAAATATTAAAAAAAAAAAAGAAATAAAATAAAAATATGTTCGTACATATTATAAATATTTTAATTTCCAGGCATTGCATGCAAGGTTCTTATAAATAAATTAAGAGAATTTTGAATAAAATTTAGTTATTCCTTTTTCTCGATAAATAATATTTTAATGTAATATTTACATCCCACTTAAAGTTTACTAATTCCTTGTCTTTTTCAATCAAAAAAGCCTATATACACGATGTACCTACCAAGTCCCAGATAATACAAAAATTTAAGTCCTTAGAATAAAATTAGTAAAACATTATCATTATGTATGTTTATTAAATATCAAAAATATATTAAAATTTTATATGTATTTGATGGAAAATAGTTCTTATTTCGAAAGTACCTAAGATGTACATTGTAAGTGTATGTCTTCATTACAATAAATTACAAATAACTATTTTTCATAACATTCATCATATAAGCTATAAGCAACCACAATAATTACTGTAAAACATTTAAATATTATTCTTGATTCCCTTTTAATGAAAATTCCCATATTGAAATTATATTACCTGAAGGGTAAAATAAATATTATACTTAGATAATAAAATTTTACGTATTTATTAACTCACATTAATTATTTCAATTTTTTTTTCAATTTATTATTGTTAATAAAAGTATTTATTTTCCAATCTTTTGCAATAAAATTTTTAAATAATATTAAATTATTTTTTTTTTATAATTGCTTAATAATTAAAAAGTAAAAGAACAAGAAAATCACAATGAATACAGGTACATTTGAGGCGTCCGAATGATCCTTATGACCTGAAATAATATTTTACATTTGTAAATAGGTATAACTTCAAAAAATTATTAAAATTAAAATAAATATTCAGGGATGTTTGTAATAAAATTAGTAGGTGTAATTTTGCCACATTCATAACTTGATAACTGAATTTTCCTACTCGAGATAAAACTTTTATATAAAATTATACACAACTTTAATTTTTAGTCTCTTTATTTTTACAAAATTAATTTTTAAGCCTAAAAAAATTATTTTAATTTGAATAAAAAAAATTTTAAACGAGAATATTCTGTCAAATTATCTTGTGTACTAAAAAATGAATTAATAGAATAACATTTTTAAGTCCATTTGACAGAGCATTTTCCATTGGACGTGAAAATTTTTCAATTGAAAATAGTGTTAGTTATGTAAATTTAATGACTAAATTATATTATATTTATACATTATGTTTTTAAAAGGATTATGAAATACAAATTTTATGCATAAATAATATTAAAATTTGTTTTCAAATGGAAACAAAAGTTTATTTAATGATATTGATTTTCCTTTAAATATTTTTTTATTATAGTTATGTTACATTTCAAATTAACCATATTTTTAACAACCATTTTATATAAAAATAAATTATAACAAAAAATCGTTAATTTTGGCTTTCTTATCTAATTACTTAAGTTAGAAAATAACTTTAAGACGATAAAAATCGTTACCTATTTTATTCAACAAAAAAAATATCTTTATTATATAGTTACCTAGAGTTTTTTTTTTTGCTTCGAAAGTGAAACATTTAGTTTGTTCTGCACAAAAAATATTAAACTTACAGTATCTGGTTACAGTATCTGGTTGAAATCAATTCTATGGTTCATAATTCAAATCATCCTTATTATGCTCGTTTCAATAATGATAAAAATTAAACAAAATTTTGTTAAAAATAAAAATTCGAAGTTCCGAAAATGATAATAAAATATATACTAAATCCATTGAAGTATACTTTTACCTTCACAAAAAGTTCAAAATAAAATAAATAAAACTGACACGTCAATTCATAAAAATTTCAAATAAATTGTTTGTATTTATTCATAAGTTTCAACCCAAATTTTGCGCAAATTCTATAAAATGCTTAGCATTTTTTTACGTAGTAAATTCGATATAACATAAAAAAAAGTAACAAATGTTCATTGAAACTGAATATTATGGAGTTATGGACCATGCATCATTGTTTTGAGAAATAAAATGTGTTAAAATTTAAGTTACAATAAAGTAAAAGTATTTTATTTTTTTTCAAGACATAAAATGATATGAATATATTTTAAATCGTAAACACGGTAGATTTTCGTTCTAACCCAGTTACTGCCAATAAAATATTTATAATACATAAAAAAATATTAAATTTCTTCAATTCACGTAGTTTTCTATTGAAAATAAGACACATTGTAACAACTGTATTAGACATTCGATGGAATATCATTTTTCATCAAGTTTGTAATAATATATTGAAATTATGATTTTTTAAATAAAAAAGTAAATTGAAATATCTCTCGCTCGACTACATGTAAATTGATTACTATAATATGTTTCAGTTATAGAAATCTATTTTATATATTGGAAGAAAACTAACAATAATTTTATCTACTTAACATCTAATAATTTAATAAAAAAATAAAATAACACAAATACTTAGTTTAGATTGATAATACTGTTACATTGGAAATTATGTGAGGACAATTGACAAAGTTTTTGAATAGAAAACTGAAATGAAAGACAGGCGAAAAAGTTTAAAATTTTAAAAACAAATGTACCTATTTTCCACAGTTTATTAAATTTAAAGAACCTTGTTCCAATTTCTGTTTTGATTATCCTTAGGATTTTTAATAACATTCACGTATTTGAGAAAAAAGAAATCTCAATTAAATTTATTATTCTGAATGCATTCAAAATATTTCCAATTGAATAAAACGCGCTCTAAAGAAAATTATTTTCTACCATAAAATAAACCTTAATTTTATTTAAGTAACAGACAGATTTATTTTGTTTTTTTTTTCCTATTTTTATGTGTGAACTCTTGAAATAAATTTTTCAACTCTTGAAAAGTTTTTATTAAAATAAAATTAAAAATAAAATATTTATCTGGTGTACTCTTAAAATTAAAACTAATGTTTGAACAAATTTTCAACATTTTAGTCAAATAAAAACTTGAAAATTAATTTTTTTTCTCACTGACCAGTGCAATACAATAAACTTATATTTTATTTTGAATATGTACCTAAACATATTGTGTCTACACTGCTAACAAATAACTTTCTTTAAATCACATTTTAAGTCCTTTTTAAATCTTTCGAAAGTACCAAAATATTAATATTATTTATTTAATCTTCTGGGTTAATCATGCGAGTGCAAAAATTCGAAAAAGTAAGTAGATTTATTTTTATCTTTTGCAAATACTCTCACTAAGCTGATAAAATAATTTTCTATAGAAAATTATAAAGATAAGCGAATTCGAATCAATATATTATAAATTAAATGTATAAATTTTATTTATAAAATACTATCACTAATATAAATTTGTTTGCACAGCAAAAGATTCATTTTAATTTCTAGAGATCTATCAAAATGATCTTCATTTTGTTTTTTATATCATTTGCAATGAAAAATATATTTTTTATTAAATTTCTTCTTCTTATTTAAAGTAACTAATTTTTTTTTTTCAGGTTTAAAAATATTTTTTGCTAGACCTATTCTCACTTTTTTCCTGAAAGAAAATGCGCAAATTTAGAAAGTGGACACCATTAAAAAAATAAAATTAAAATAACAAAATATTCAATAAATATTAATTTACAATAAAGTTAAGAAAAAAATAGACAAAATGAAGATCACAGGCCTGAAATACTAAAACTAAATGTTATTTATACTTTTTTTAGAACTTCGTTTCTTGAGATTTACAATTTTTCTTTTATTTAACCAAATATAGCACCCGTCGATAAGCTTTCCCCAGTCTTATAATAATATATTTATGAATAATTATGATGATAGGTAGATAGATAGGGAATTATAGTGTAAAGAATAAATATTTAATGAAAATATTTTTTTTTATTTTTCATTTTTTTAGTGCCTGAAAATTCAAACACATGGTAGGATGAAATTAAAAATTAATTGCAAAAATAAAAAATATAAATTTTGAAAAATATTACTTCTAATTTATTTCATTGCAAAAATGTTTGATCAAAAATTAAAAACCATTGAAATAATTTCAAAATTAAAATTTATAAATGTTGTCATTATTACAATACAACACTCACTCCACTTCAAAAATGTTGAAAAAATTAGTATGTATGTAAAGTAAGCTTCAAAAGAACTAGCCTAGTACTACTACCTTTATCTTCAAATTATTTTAATTTCTAAATTTTTTAATTAAATTTAAAATTTTGTTAGTCACATTATCATTTTAAAATGTCATATTTATTCCGAAAATTCGCCAATACTTGATCTATATATATCTTTACATGTACACAAATTTAATATTATATTTAGTAATATTTATTACTTTGGTGGTGGGTGCGTTCAATTCAATATTTACTATATAATTAAAAAATAAATCGCACCCTGTAAACTTGAAATCAATTTTAATATCAAGTTCAATAAATCCGATTTCCGTTTATTCTTGCTATAAATTATTGTCATCATTATCTTATGTACATTATATACAAAAAAAATATGTATATGATTTGAAAATGAACAAAAATAAACTAATTCAAAAAAAAATAGAGTGCGTTCACAAATTGGAATATCTCAGAAAAATTAAATTTCCCGCCAAAGCATATTTTCCACAATCAACGATAATCTAAATTTTTTTTATTAATACCTAATGAAAAAAAAACCTAAAAGATGAATTTGTGTCTCAAATTATTGCGTTCAAAAATTATAAATCGTACAAATGGAAAAATGGAAAAACTAATTTTAAATAATTGCTAATTTAAAGAAATTTGAAACGTATCCTTAGTTTTATTTTTTACATTACCTTGGCTTCAATGTTTTGTTTACAAATTAATAGTAATTATAAAATAATAGTTCGGGAGATAATATTTTTTTTAATAATGTTAAATAAAGTCCATATAAATAATGAAAATCAAAATTAAAACAATAGAAAAGTAACACGACAATTTAGTAACTCGAAGGAATTAATTAAGATTATTTTTAGTCTTCCTTTATTTAATGTTTTTTTTTATTGACCAACATAAAAATCAGAAATTAAATTTTAAAGTGTATCTAGTAAAAAAGATCTTTGAATTATAATAAACAGAGGTGTGATAGTGATACTAATTCTTTAACAGAATGCAAGCATTTAACTTCTATCTTTTTTCTATTAATTTTAAAAAATTAATAGATTGCTTAAGTCGTTTTAATTCTATACATACTATATTATGATTTTTTTAAGCGGGAAATATTTTTTTTTATTTTAATTTAAATTTACTAATTTTACAATTTAAAAAAAAATAAATTTTGTAACTTATGACTCGTAATAAAAAATTTGTAATTGCGTTAAAAAAATTTAAGTGGATCTGTGCCAATATAAATCTATTGAAAATAATGTGAATGTCGTAAACATTATTCAAACCAATACATGTGCTAATGTATGTATAATAGAATTTGAATGAAATATTTATTAATAATCTCTTCAACAACCTTATTTACTCTAGTAATAGCCGTAATTAGAAGCAAAAGTCTAACCGTTTCCTCTCGGCTTTAAATATGTGGTTTACTTTTATATGTATTGTGTTATGTTAATAAAAAAATTTTGATCACATAAGCATCATTCCCCGTCGAGATTTTTAATTGCTTTAAAATTTGATGTAAAACAGATGTTATTTTCGTAACTGACCTAAACTGCAAAAAACAATGAAAAATTTCTAAGTAATTTTATCGATTTCTTTAATTTATTCTTTTCTTATATATCCTAATTGTTATTTAACATTATTTTTGTTGTTATTGAAATATCCATTTCAAAAAGTTTACGAAATACATTTTGATAATAAATTTATCCATATAAAATACCTAAATATTAATAGTATTCATTTTCATTAGATTTTTTTTTCTGCATTTTCTTTTCAGTGATTTTTCTCTCTTTCTTCTCCATTTCAACATCGACACTAATATGAACCATACATACAATTATATTTTTGAAACTGCGTTCCGTCTGTCACAGCTAAATTTATTTAAATGTGAATTAAACATATAAACATACAATATTAAAAAAAAATTTAATAAATAATCAGAAATCTATTTTGAATGTGGGTGAAGAAAAAACATTTAATTTAAAAAATATATGTATATTAAAAAAGAAAAATTAATTTCATTTTCTTTTTTCTCTTGTTTCCCACATAGCTAAAAATTAATTTTCATCCTTGTAATTTTAAATTTTGGTGTAAAACCTTCTTATTCGTGTTTTCTTGAAAAAAAATACATTAGTTTAAAAAAAATAATCTAGAAAATTTTGTCATAAAATAATTTTTTTTTTTGTTTTTGTAAGAAAAAACAAGATTTCTGCTTTGTAATGATATTTAAATTAAGTCAATGTTACTGGGTGTTGCGGGAAAGTGAATGGAAAGCAATTCAAAATTTTTTTTTATAAAATACTGTTTGTTCACTTTAAAATACACTAAATAATGGCTCGCCATTTTCAAGCATTCTGGGTGATGTTAGCAACTGCATGGAAGCACATAGAATGTTTTTCTAAACTATTTCGGAAAGGAGTATTTAATACTTTAAATTGCTTCATTCTTTTGTTTATAGTTTCGTGTCTGGACATTATAGCTTTGTGCCGGATATTGTTATTTTGAGAAGGAAGTATGAAATATTTTTGGTCTTTGTAACCTTTGTCAGCTAAAGTCAATTCATCATAATTGACAGCATAAATATAGGCATCTCTGGCTAACTTCAGATCCGAATATTCCCCACAAGGATATCCTCCATGTGTCCAAACAATAAAACCAGTTCGAATGCAGACACCGATTTCATAGCGCAATCCTGGACCATTAAATTTGTGGCTGTACCATTTCGAACTGAACGGTGACGGCTCCAATATTTTAAAATCAACACCATCTAGAGAAGTAAAACACGTTTGCCCTTGGATAGAACCATCATACCTTTTTTCCCAAATTACCTGAAACATTTTATAATTATTGATTGACCATAACTTCATTTGTATAAGTGCATACCATATTCAAATTGGACAATAAATTCACAAAACACCATGTCCATTTACGGATAGTCTTTTCGTCTGCTTTTAAAATTGCTTTAGAAGTGTGTTCAGTGTTATATTGCTTTAGAAACTTTAAGCACCACAAAAGATGTTTTGGACGACAATCAGCAGGTCTAATATCCTTCAAGAGTTCCCAAATTTTTTCACAAGCTAAAGGGCTTACACCAAAAAATGCCCTAAATCGTCGCGCCCCTATTTTTATACTTGATTTTAGCTTATGTCCTGTGTAGGAATGTCCTATTTTCCAAAACAAATTGCTTTTATAGTTCATTACTAAAATATAACAATATTAAATAAAGTATGAAAATAAGGAATTTAGTAAAATAGTAGGTATTTCAACAAAAGTACGAATAATTAAAAAAAAGTTTTAGTGTGTATTGATTTAAAAGAATTGGAAATATGTAAAAAACCTAAATGATTGGAATGACTCAGTAGGACATAAAAATACGAGTTATTTACATGAGTAAAATTTATGCCTCAAATCCGAAATATTTTATTATTGGGGTGAAAGATATATTCGTAACGAAAAATTTAGTGATTTACTTTAACTACAATTTTATAAATTTACTTTTATAAATAAATGCATAGTTCCATATTTTAAATTAGTTTTAATAAAGGTATTTCAATGTTTTGTTGTATACCTATTGTATAATTTTAGAATATTATTTGAAAATGTTTGTACTGTACATCAGGTACAATTATGTTGAAAACCATAATCCAAGTTTGTGATTCAAACTGAATAAAAATTTCATAAGCGTTCATCAATTTAATGAAAAAAGGTTTAATTTTCGAAAACTTTTAGATTCTTAATTATTTAGATTTTTTTTTTTTCTTTATTTGAAAAAGCGTTTTTTTTTATTTGCTGAAAATGTGTTCAAAATTTATTTCTAATTATTTGCCAAAATGCAAATCAAAAATGATTAAAATTATTTTTATTCAACACATATTACTTTTTTCGATATTATTAAAAAAGAAAAATCCAATGAAAATCTTTCTTTCGAGAAATCTACCCATTTGAAAACATACGTTTCCCGTGATTTAACTCACGGGAATCGCATTTTTTAAAATGATATTTCAGTGCTCTAAAATACTATTTTTCAACAAATAAAATTTTGTTAAATAGTGCCTCAAAACTTCTTCAAATTTTTACTAATATTATTTTCACAATCTATCTTGGGGCTGTTGAAATTAAGTTATAAGTAGTAAGGAGTTGGAAGCAAATTAAACGTACGGGAAAACCGTTTTGTGTGCGGGAAAATGATTATTTATACATACGTTGTAGTTATGTTGTCTGCTTACTTTTTATTTTATATTTCCCAAAATAATTATTTAATTAGTTAGTTCGCTATATTGAAAATTACATATTACAGAAATAAAACCTAAATTCCACTTTTTTTAAAAATTAAAAATTTGATAAAATTATTGAAAAATGTAATAACAAATTTTTTTGTTGTTTACTACAAAAAATTTTAGTCACCACAATTTTTATTGCTGACAGTCCTTATTGCTCATAGTCTTTTTATTCTGAAGTTCAATCTTTTGTCTCTATTTTTCTTTATTTTAAAAAAGGGTTTTGGTGTTTCCATATTGCAAAACATGTAAAAAGCTTCGCAAACTAATGGAACAAAAAGACAACTCTGATATTTAAATTGGAAAAAGTCTTTTTTTTCGTTTATGTTTTTATTGCAAATATTATTAATATATATTGTGTTATTAATTGCTTAAATAATGAATTCGAATAAAAAACGAGGAAATTTAAGTGTTGGAGAAAAAGAAAATTTTCAACATAAAATTTGGAAAGAGTCTCCTGCAGGAGACGAACAAAAGGCATTGGAAAAAATGTTTAAAAATGGCGACATCAAAATAAGTGATACACCTAAGATTGTTCGCGAAAAAAACACAATTTTTCAGGAATTTTCCCCAGCTGTATTTGGTGCTAAATTTCGGAAGACCAAAGCTAAACTTGGATTAAATTGTAGGCCGAAAGTAAGTTAATTGTTTAAAATAATAAAAGTTGACTATTTATTTTTGTAGTAAAAAACGTTACAAAAGAATATGAAGAAATACCGCAAATAGGCGGCAGTATAATTGTAGATACACCAGAAATCCAAGCCAGTGATTTTAGCCCAGAAGAAGATTTGGTTGAATATTTAAATCCTCCAGTTGGTAGATGGATGTACACAGATCACACGGAAAACTGTGACATTGTGTGTGTTGCTGTTCCAATTATTTCTGGAGCAGGTGATATAAAATTTGAAATCTCCGAAGATGGATTTAAAGTTGTGATATTTTATACCTGGCCTTCTGCACTATTTGATGCCAAAGAACTGTTTGAAGATGAAATAAATAACATTGATCAAACAAAGAAAATTGACCCAGATCATCCAAAAATTCACTCTTATACCACCACTTTATTGGATGCAGGCATCACGAAAAACTCCAGACCCAAGGGATCAATCGTCGTTCCATTATCTACTAGAGTTCAACGAGAGATAGGAACTTGGAAAAAAAAGGCAATTAAAAAGGCCGATGGTACAAAAATTATTCTCTTAGAATTCAGAGGGTGTCAGCAAAATACAATAATCAAAGATGCAGATACTAGCATTTCATTTGACTAAAAATTTAAATTTTTATGAAATACATTAAAAAAAAAGATTAAAAAGAAAAAGCCAACATTATAATTTTTTTTGAATAAAACTTTTTTTGAATAAAACAATAAAAAATATTTGAATAATAGACAAAATTTAATTTTTTGAATAATTTCCCGCACCACCCTGTATAAATAATTTATTAAATTATAAATTTATTAGGTCTATATAATACTTATTTTAAAACAAGGATTATAAAACAGTATTAGGTAATGAATTTTTCAATTTGCTCCCCATTTGACTTATATGTAAACATACGTATTATACTACATTATAATAATAAATTTGGGAAAATATACTGTCACAAAAAAAAATGGATAAGTAGTTCGAATTTACTAGGTAGCTTAGTAATTGATTGAAAATTTAAAATCTATTTACCTTTTCTACTATAAAAAAAATTATTAAATGATTTTTCTTTTTATTCAACAAAGAAGAGTTAGAATTTTGTGTGACGCTTTTAAATTAAAAATTTTGTAATTTAAATACATATTTATACATACATAAAGTATTATTTTTTTTAAATTTTATAACTAAATGCACATGGCGAAAGCAAAAACGTCGTTTTCATAAATCCAAATCAAATATACAAAAATTGCAATCGTTAAATATCTTCTAACCAAAACATTCAGGGCTTCACTCGAAAAAAAATAGGCTTCACTGGAAAAAAAATAGTAAAAATAGTAAATTTTTAAATTCCTAATGTATTTTTTTTTTTGTTTGTGTATTGTTTTTTGATTTTGTGAATTTCTAATTATTAATTGTTTTCCCATTTTCTTGTTCGATACAATTTCATTCTGTAGAGCTGCGGCCAATTAATTAGTTTTTGTGCAGTAATTTTTTCTAATTTCTTTCTCTGTTGACACAATTTTTTATAAACGTCCAATTTGCCCAGGACGCCAAACAAGCTAGTAAAGGCTCTGCCTACATGATACAAATGTATATTTGATTCGATCTAGATGGAATTATAATGCATTGTCATTGTCACCGGCTACGAGTCGATGAGCGTCGATATAAGTTGCAATAAAAACTTGGATTTAACTGAGTAATGAGATACGAATTTTATATTTTAGAAATTACATAAACGGCTTGCAACAGAACAGACAGTCAGACAAACACAGTAAAAAATCAATAATTTTTCAATTGATTACAAAATGCAATAAAAATACATAATTACTAATTAGCCAAGTTTAATATCAAAAACAATTATATTTATATACACACGTTATTTTCTCTGCGAATATAACCAGCTAATCAATAATTTCTTTTTAATAGGAAAATTAGGTTTTTTAAAGCATTCTAAAATAACATTATTGATACACCTTAGATGTGTAATATAATAAAAAATGGAAAATTAAATAAAAATATCACAAAAAGCAACATTCCTTATAAATATTTATGTTTATTTATAAATGGTGTTAAAATTTATTTCATCATTATTTAAATATTGTTTTTTAACATTTGGATTCCCCCAGTATTATAAAAATCTAGTATTTTTCACTAATTAATAGAAAATTATAATTAGAAATTAATTGGCTGATTAAATAAAGTTTAAAAACTTTCAAAATAAATAAACATGTAGGTATACATTTTTATTATTCTAATTTAAAAGTCGTTGAGCATTCACAAATAAAAAAAAACATCTATGCTCGGTGTTTTTTATTTTAAGTAAAATTTGTTTTTTCCAAACTTTATTATTTTCTCAATGTCTGTACAAATTTATTTATTTTTAATTTCATGCAAATAAATAAATTGAATAACGCATACAAGTGGATTATAATTTTGAATCTAAGATTTGAATATTTTAGACCTTCTTGAAAAACATGCAATCTACGGAGTTAAAAAATAATTGGTTGTCAGTAATTACAAATTCTGTTGTAAGTTGTAATGCTTGTATTAAAGTTCTTCTGTGACGGTTCTGATACGAAAATTTTTTAAAAATTAGAACATTATACATATATATGCTATCGAATGAATGAAACTATATTAGTTTATAACGAAAAAATCGAAAGTAAAACAACTAAGCCTCAGAAAATATTTTTTTTTAATATCTAGGCCAAATATATTGTTCATTTTTTAGTATTATTTACACTAATTACTAATTTATAAGGTCAATCTTTGTTTCATTTTTGTGGCTTTAATTTTTTTTATTTCGATTTTAATTCTTCAGCTTTCATTTAATTTTGTAATGAACTGATTCAATAATTTTTTGACTTACTTAGTTACTTTGAAATTAGTTACTTCAACGCTAGTTTATGGAGTCAAAGTATTTTTTATATTTTTTACGACACTTCTTACATGCTCTTACGTGCTCGCAACAGAATTTTATTTTAATAATTTCCCATAATTTTAAGTTTTAAATGATAAATATACCAAACTTTTATAGGCGTACAAATTACAGAATAAAATATTTACACCAAATTATGCGCTTTTTAATACATATTACAATATTATCATAGTTCAATCTTTAATTTATTCTTTAACTCGAATGAGAACGTAAAAGATATTATTTCTTAACTACATTTCATGCATCATAATTCTTTTAGAAAATAGCAATAAAAGTTCTTCTTATCTGTAAGAAAATAAACTTTATTAAATGATTTAAACTTTTTCTTCTTTAAAAGTTTTAATGTAATTTCTTTATATTCTCTTTAATTGTTTTGCTTTAGTATAGATTATCGTAATTGTTGGGTAGGTAGATATATTTCTTGATAGAAGATTTCAACTTTTAAGATAAAAATAATAATAATCAACTTAAGTAATCAGTAGTCAAAAAGGCTAAATAAAACTTCTTAAAATTTGATCTTAACATTGTGAAATTTTTACAAAAAAAAAAATCCAAAATAATTCGTTCTGAATTTTTAATTTCAAATCTCAAAATAAGAAAAATGTTTTATAGTATTTTATACCAGTCAGGCAGGGATTCTGACGGAATCTCTTTAGTTCTTTTTTAATAAAATGTTGCAATATAAATGGAGACAGTTTTTTGTTTTATTTGTAAAATTTTCCTTTTTTTTTTTGTCATGTTTAAGGATATTGAGTAGTTTCACTATATACAAAACCTCTTCATTAAATCTAACAAGCGGCTTTGAAAACAAAAAAACAACTAAACAATTGGTATACTGCAATACAACAGATCGGGTAAAATAGGTTTTTTAGTATAAAATTTTACCCGATCTGTTGTACTACCTTTAAATTGTGCTTAAAATAGATAGAAAATACTTATCTTACTTGATAGTGTTATTCAATATTGCATTTATTATTTTCCTAATTGTTTTGCAGGATTATTTCCACTTCATAAATTTTAATGCTAAGGGATAAAAAAGTGGCTTATTACAGTTGAATGAAATTATTTTGGAAATGAACAAATTAAATTTGAAAGAAATTGAATTCATTAAAAAAATTCATAAACTTTATTATACCGAATCAAAAATAATTGTCTTTAAAATCTACCTTAGGTTAGGTTAGGGTAGGTTGCACGGGCGGAGGGCTTACCACCCTCCTTGCACTTAGGCCCGTTGTATTGCCCTACTCGGTAGGTTTAGCTGTCCTCACCGAGCCATCCAGCTACCTTAACAAACTTGATTATTTCCTCCAATTTATGTCCTTGTAGCTCTCGGAGTTCGTCCCAGAAGTAGGCACCGAGTATCCTTGCTCTTGTTCTATTTGTATTACATTTCCGGTTTCTTTTATACATCCTCTGCAACACTTATTAGTTTTTCTCCTAATCTGAAATTCTTGAGTATGTCCTGTGCATACACCTGTAAACAGTCTTAAGTCAGATCTGCGTAGGCAGGGCCTGCTTAGATCTTCTTTTGTCCAGGTTTCCCCACATCTGTTTGCTATTTATGTTCCCTTCTGCTTGGCCAGATTTCCTGTGTTCGTCGCAGATCTCGCTATCTATTAGGTTCTCGAATTTTGTTGCTTCATGGAAAGCGTTTAGTCTTTCTGTGCCGAATTCTCACCATTTCTATCTAGTGCGTCTGCCTTACTTTCTTGATATTTTTCTCATATTGTTATGTTATTCTTTAAGAACATGAGATTTTGAAAAAAGTGATATTAAATGAATTAATTGCAAATTTCCTAAAACCTATTTAAAAAATAGATTGTATCCTTCTTCGTTTTTTAAGAATACCGTATAATCATGTGAGTAGAAAATTTAGTAATTTTTACATTTTTGTATAATAATGTGCAAATCAAGTAAATCTTTTTTTTTTTTTTCATAATACTTCATGACTTTTTAAATGCTTTTCTTTTCCAGTTTTTGGGGATAAAAATAAAAATTATTATAATAATAAATTTCAAGCTCATTCATAATCTTAAAAGAAAATTATATAACATGTAGGTACGCTATGCACATATATTTTTATAATGTTCATTGCCTTTCATAACTATACGTACCTTACTTATAAACTCATTTCGTATGTTATACTACACAAACATTATGTATAATGTTTTATATATTATAAAATAAAATTATACGGAGTTATTTCATTTTATTTTTGCTTCCTTTTTTTTTTTTCAAAATACCTTTTTTATTATATTTTCTATTCAAAAAAATTCTAACAACATAATGAAAAAAAAAAGAAGTACTTAGTCCTTTCAAGGAACGAGACAACAATGATATTATCCAATCTTTTTTTATAGTTAATTTTTTGCCTTTTTGCAAAGAAAAAGTATTGTCAAAATGCTACAATTATAGTATGTACAATTATGTACGAGTTTTATGAAAAATTTTTGCTTGCGTTCATAATGTCAGTTTGTTTTATTAAATAAAAAATACCACCCACAAACAAATGTAGAATGGGTAAATTTACCAAATTCCAGCCTGAGGTGAAAATCGAACCCTTCAATATTTACTAAACAAATTTATTCGAACTTATTTAAAAAAATAAAGTAGGGCTGCCAGGTGAAATCCAGACAAAAACCGGAGCTTATAATTTTTCAGCCGGGGAACAACCTCTAAAACCGAAGAACAAATTATTTTTTTTTTGTTTTTTTTATAAGGACAAAATATAAATAGTATAATAACATAAAAAAACAACAAAAAATAAGAATTACTTCATATAAATTCGGTATAAACGTCGTTAATAAAAAATTGCAAAACATAACATTTGAAATATTGTTAAACGTAAACACTTTTATGAGCATAGGAACGTTGAAATACTAGATTCTTTTGCAAAGTCGTATTTGCTATTTTGATGACAATGTTGATAAAAAATTACTTGAATTGATTAAAAATTTTATGGTGGATATTTAAGTGAAAACGTAAATTTTAAGAAAAATGGATATTTTTACGCTTGTATATCGTTTTAATTTACTTAATTTTAATAAATGTTACAATTAATCTCCAAAACCGGAGATTACGCTCTCATTGCCGGAGACCGGAGATTGATCTTAAAAAACGGAGACTAACCTAACTTCATGTTCGTACTATTTACAATTCTGATATTAAGTATAAGAACCGAATCAAACAGATTCTATAATCTATATTATATTTTCTGCACTTTATTTTAAAAGCATAAAATTTGAACTTTATTACGTTTGGCTACTTACCAATTTTTCGGTTTTTTTAATTCTTATAAAGTAAAATATCACAATTTTAATAGATATATACAATACATGTAATGAATGAATGAATTTGAATTCATTTATTAAGTATGTAGATAAATTTTTCAAAGTAGGTACCTAAAAAAAATAAAAATTATTACAATAAAAACGATTTGAATAAAGGTTTTTTCACAACTCTATTTATTGATTTTGTAAGGATTTCAAAGTGCAACTAAAACAGCCGCATTCATTGGATTATTAGTAAATTCCTCACTTCCTTGTTTCACACATACTACTATATGAAAAAAGGAAAGTATCCTATTGTGATAGAAAAACTCTGGAAGAGGAGGTATTTATTCTACACTATGATTTTGTATGTGGTACTCTCTCTGGTGCAATAATCATGTATCTAACAAAAGTCACATAAATTTTGTTTTATGTCATACGCAATAAAAAATAAAAATATCTAAGAAAAACGCTCGAGAGTTCAATCTTTAAACTTCTTCGGTTATAGAGGTGTTCATTAATATTGATTAAATTTCTTTTGCTCAACAAAGTTCCACGGTTCTTTCAAGACAGATTTTAATTTTTTCAAAAAAAAAAAAAAATGTTATTCTTAATTTTAATGTACATATATTTGAAGTACAAAAAAATAAACAAACTTCTAATTATAAGCATTTATTATGATAATTTTTCTATAATTATTTTCATTATTTTTAAATTATTCGAATAAAATAATAAAAAAAAATCTCAAAAATTATTCAATATTTGTTTATTCCAGTTTATTGCTTTAATTAAGTTCTAATGAAAATATTTATAGAGATTCTGTTTTTCTCAATATCTACTTTTTTTTTTCAAAAATTTTCTTTGATCAAATTTCTATAATAATTTTATATGAACTATGGACTAACAGAAGTTAATATATACACAGAACTTGAAGAGAAATAGTAGATTATTGTATATGTAAACTAAATTTGTTATTAATTAAGAGTTCTGTATACACAAAAATACATTGACACGAGTCAATACTTATATCACGAGACCGAAGGTCGAGTGATATAAATTGACAAGTGTCAATGTATTTTTGTGTAAATACAGAACGAGTTGTATAACAAATTTTGTTTACATATCCAATATACTGTTTTAATGCGTAGGGGAGAGGTAGTTGCAAAGAGAGAATATTTTTTCTTCTCATTTTTTCTCATTTTTTTTTTTTTGTATTTAGCTGTATTGAAATATTGTGAGAGATATTATGTTTGCTTAGGTATTACGTAATATTCAATACGAAACATCTAAATGATTTCATTATTTACGCTGATGCATCTAAATTTATTCATTATATACGCTGATGCATCTACATTTTTTCATTATTTACGCAGATGCTTCTAAATGATTGCATGTGTATTGACGCATATAATACTCCATTTAGTGATCTAAATTCTATAGCACTAAATACAACATAACGATCCCCAACGCATTAAAATATTTATTGATATTACTTTTCTAAATTTATATCTAATTTATATCCTTAGTAATAACATTTTAACCAGAAAACTACACTTTCTACTTTCTAATGAGACTCAACTTAACCCGTTAAAAATGTTTGATTAAAATACTTTATTTTAAGCTGAATATGAAAATTAAATTAAAATAAAAATTAAAAACAAAAGAGCCTTCAAATTCTAAAATTCATGAATTTTCTACTATGATGATTTTATCAAATTTTTGGTAAATAACTGAATGATCTTAAAATAAATTTAAAAATTAACTTTTTAGAACTGGGCACTATTTTGTAAAAATCAAAAAAATGTCTGAATATCATATGTAGTTCAAAATAGTTGAAATAATAATATGATATATAATATATAATATAACTATAGACTAAAATTTATAAAAGTGATAAAAGTTGACCATAATTATTATTTTTAAAATGAGTATTTAAATAAAGTGAAATTAAAAACATTTTAAGAACAATCGAGATTCTGGTTACTTTCAGGAGATAATTAAAATGAATTTTTTATCTCCCGACGATATTTTTAATGGCACACGCCGTAAAAGTTTATGTAATGGCATGATTTTAACACTAACTTCAGGATCAAACAAAACTGATTCACAAAAATCTTCATCAAATAATAAAAAAAAAGAACAACGCCGACGTGGAAGTTTAAGTGAGCCAGGTGGGAATAGCAGTGGTCGAAGAGCATCTTTAGTATCAAGGTAGAAAATGAGACGGTTATAAAATGCACATTTGATTTTTAACAAGATGTTTATTATTACATACAATTAAAAAAAAACTTAAATATTTTAAAATTCTTATATTCTGCGATGTAGTAGTGTGATCTAATAATACTTTTGGTTTTAGTTTTTAGATTTAGTTTTTTTGTTTTCCGTAAACTGTACATATTGAACTGAAGCCAAGTTTAGCCAGACAAAAGCTATTTTCGACAATGTCGTAATTTGTGATACTTTTTAAGTCAAATAACTTACAAAATATTTTACTTTACTTTTTTTTTAGATGGTTTAAACATTTATCTGACGCTGCTGAACAATATAAACCACGTTCGAATAAAAATAGTCATGATGTAGCAGATGATCCAGCTACAGCAACAATTCCTCATTCCATTACAAAAGAATCTTTAGAAAGTACTCCGGAGCGCACTCCAACAATAATTTCAAATAACAATCAATTAACACGAGATAATTCTCTCGAAAAGAATATAAAAACAAATTTGTTGAATAATAATAATAATAATAATGAAAATGTTAGTAGTAATAACAGGAATGATTTGGATAGTAATCGAAAATCAGTATGTCGTGATGACAATGAAAATGAGAAATCCATTACAGACGGAAACATCAATAATCGTTATGACAGTATTTACTCGAATAATTCAAATGACACCAGAACTTTAATGCAACACTGTCCTTTATTAGAACCAAGTGAAATTCAAATAAGTATTAATCCAGCTCACACTGCTGAACCCATCATAATGCCTTCAGAACGTTTGAAGCGGTTGGATGAATTAATTTGGTCAGGATTGGCAGAAAAACAGAAAATTATATGTGATATGTTCCGAATACCAAATGAACATTTTTCGGCTATAACTGATATTGCTGGTCAGCCCGAAGCACCTAAAGATTCTGCTGATATAATCCTAGCAGCTTATGCACAAATTCAATCACTTACAGAAGTTCTAACGGAATATATGAAATGCAGTCCTGAACAAGAAATTTCAGCTGTATCAACTTCAGTTTGTGATCAATGCCATCATAAGCAACATACTCACCATGAGAAACGAACATTATCACCACTTTTGTCATCTGCTACAACAACAACGGCCACAATTATAGATAATACTGTAATAGCAAACGATAAGGTAATTGAAGGTATTGTTAAGAACGACTCAAGTGACACCATTATTCAAGAAGATGATGGTTATTGTGAAATTGATGAGCTTCGACTTCCTTCAATAATGTCAGCGTTCAAACATATAAATGAAAATTCCGTTGCATCTGGTCACATTTCTGGCAATAATAATAGTTCAAATAATGTTTCACAGTCGGAGCTTACCAAACGTCAAAGTACAATAAGTGCAGATAGCATTCCTGAAGAAACTGAGCAAGACATTTCAACTCAACCAAATGATGATAATGCAGGTGATTCCAGTAATAACAAAGTATCTACTTCTAAACTTAAAGAAGATTTTGAGAAACAGAAGGATTCTCCCATTGAAGAAAGCCTTAAACTGATGACTGCGGAACATATAGAAATCAATGATTCATATGACACGACGGTAAATTAATAATAAATACACCTTGTACTTTTTAGAAAATAATGATTCAAAATCCTAAGCACTTAAATTTCTTTTTATATACTACTTAAGTGAATATATTTTTCAGATGCCATTGAATAAAACGAATATGATATTATCAAGTGAAGCTGAAGAAAGTATGGCAAACAATAGTCAAATTTTATGTGGTCCAAATAGATTGTCCCACGCTGCATCACTAGAACCAACCGTTCCATGCTCAGTAATAAATAGTATAGTAAAAGAATTAAATTCGCAAATATCATTATTATTGGTAAGTACTTCTACTTTATAAAAAATTCGATGTTTTTAATGTCATTAATTTTTTAGCCTAAAATCAATGAAAGAGATGTAGAACGTGAAAAACTTCGTCGAGAAAATCAACATTTAAGAGAACTTTTGAATGCCATACACGACCGCAAGCGAGTTGAAGAGACTAAGGTATGATTGTATAATTTGAAAAAGTTAAGATTAATATATAATTTTAATTTATATTTTGTAGGAAACTCCAGAAAATTTAATAGGATCTTGCGATAAAAGTGATGAAACGCTTGATTTGACAACATCTATAGCGGGAACTACAGCGGGCACAGCTCCACATACCAATTAAAAATACAATATTCACACTTTCTATTCTCACTGAATTTAAAAATTTTTAATTATTGTTGAATTTGTTTTTAATTTTACTAATTTTATATAGAGAAGCTTTTAAAAAAAAAGTTTTAAATTAACTTTTGTGTTATGTACGACCCCATTACCTTGTTAAAAATAATTTAAAATATTTTTTTTTAAATGTTTAGTAACGCATAAATTTCCAATTTATTTTTAATATAAAGTAAACTAAATAGCCAAAATTTATATCATTTTTCATGTAAGTAAATTTATATAGAAATATGATAGTAATAATAAATAATAATAAAAATAACATAGCAATTTAATAATAAATAAAAATGTATAGAAATAAAGAAGAAAAATGTGTTGCAACTTAAAATAAATTACTTTTATAATTTATTATTTATTCAAGAAACTAAATATACCAGAAAAATATGTTTCTTTCTTAAATGTTTTTAAAAATTAAGAAAAGTTTATCGTCGACCACTTTTACAGAAAATACTTTCTGCGATTAAATATTTAACAATTTTGCAAATCCGTGTTTTACTACTAATTTAGAAATTGCAATGTGGGCAGTATTGAGAGTTGCCATTAACAATAATTCGTTTTCCAGAAAATAACAAGTGACTGACATAAACTATTTATTTGCAGACGCCTATGTGCAACAATTCCGCATCGAATGTTGCTAACCTTTTGACCAGCTCTTTTTGGTTGGAATAGTAATAACATTATTCGCTTAGGAACTCATTTCAAATTTCTCTGTGGCGTCAAAAAAATAAATAAAAAATATGGTCAATTGTTATAATTATAATCGGAAAAAAATGTATAAAATGTACGTACAAATTTAATTTCACCGATATGATTTTATTGTATATTCTAATTGATGATTTTAATTTTTTCAGCTATTCTCCTGCTGAGTTCACTGTTTCAAAAAATACGGTACATGTATTAAACCCATGAAAATATCATTGCAAAAACATTGATATAAACGAATAGTCCCCATGATGAGTTCTTTGGATTTTTAAATATTTGATAATGAATATTATTTATTAACTTCAAATTCCAAATTTTTTAACTCTTTGTTGAAAATCTAATTTAAAATGCATGTTTTTAAAAAGAATAATAATTTTTTTTCTAGCATTACTATTATAATGTTTTAGCATTCCATATTTTATTAAAAACAAAATATTAAATCTTTTTTAAAAGAATTTATTTTAATCAGACGTAATTATTTTTGTTTTTCCCTGTTTCAAGAGACGGTATTATTTTTTTGAAATGATTTTCTTCAGCTCTAGCGTTTAAAAATTCTTAAGTTTTAAAAAAAGTATAAATAAAGGGTTTCAATAACTTTATAAATTTTATATCGCCTTTTAATTTAAATCTTTAAATCAAAAAAGGATAGTGTTATTAACGATTTTTTGTATTATAAAATAAAAACAGTGATGTGAAGTTTGTTACACATTCAATTATTATTATTAAAATAAATTCAAAAGCCTTATATATAAAAAAAAATAATTTTTGAGTACTATTTCATATTATATCCATAAAAACTTTTATATAAATAAAATGTATTTAAAAAATATTAAATTTAAAATATTAACTGTAAGATATCCAAAAATATTTATGAAATTTTTTAAAGTAAAATACTACTATTATATAATCAAAACAAAATAAAAAAAAAAGAAAACACGTAAAACGAGTCTCAATAATTTTTGAAATGGCATCAAAGGATAACATTTAATATTTAAAAAGGAACTATTCCTACAACATGGTACTTTTAAAATCTTGATAACCCAACATTTCTTTGGCTCATTTGGAGTTTATTTTTTGTTTATAAAATGAAATGTTACTTTTTTATCTAAAAAATAAAAATTCGTACATATTTCACGTTTTTATAATTTTTTATTTCATGAAAGAATTTTCAGTTTATATTTAAAATAAACAATTTTTTTGTTTTACCATAGTAATAATAAAGATTACAAAAATTTTCGATATTTTTTTCTAACTAATTAATAAAAAATTACGAATTATATTTACTGTTTATATCTTTTCGCACCTACTGTTGCAGATTGTAAAGTATTAAAAGGTGAATTAAAAGTTCCTGTTGCTCCAAATAATGGCTTAATTGCTAAAGTATTTCCCGATTGAATATTATTTGTAACTCCTGCACTTCCCCCCATTCCAAAAGTATTTGATGGTGGAACTGTTGGATTATTTGATGAGCCAATACTAGCTCGACTGGCTTGCCATGTCAAATTGGACATCAGTGAAAAGGGTGTAGGCCCAGATGTTATATTTGAAATTCCATTCGCATCTTGGTTATCTTTTTCAATTTCTGCAAAAACATTTTGTGTATCCCGTAGATAATATTTGCGAAGGTTTAAATAATGATCTTTTTGAGCTTCAACTTTCTGATGGATTTCATGAACTCGACCTGCCAATGAGATGAAACTTTCATGAATTTGTTGTAAACCTTTTTTTAGAAATTCTGGTGTAAATGATTGAGGAGCAGCCAAGGAACGCATATATTTCTCGGTAAGTTCAACTTGACTGCGAAATGCTATCATATCAGCTTCATATTTTTGAACAAGATCTTGAAAATATTGTAATGGAATAGTATTTTCAAATTGAAGACCCGCCGGAGTTTCATGTGTACGTTGAGCCATTTCAACGCTTTGTATAGCTTTGGATGTTTCTAATCTTAGAAGTTTAATTTGACTGTAATTTTTTTCGACGGAGTTAGAAATCTCTCTCAAGGACCATTCTAATTGTTGGATTTCAGACGCCACATTAGATAATTTTCGTATTGTAGCTCTAGCTATATCAGAACTCATAGATTTTTGTTGTTTAATAAATGATTTCAAATTTTCAACTGTTTCAGTGATTTGATCTGGAATTATTATGTCTTTAATCTTTATATTATCTTGTTTTCCTTCCAATGATTTTGGTTGAGTAGCATTCAAATCAACACCTCCTAACCCAGTTGCGGGAGGAGCTGAAATATTTGGAGCCAAAGTTAAACCACTTGTTTGAGTAGTGGAAATAGGCGCAGCACCAAATAAAGGTTTATTCGTAAATAAACCTGTCCCTGCAGTTGAGGTATTTCCGAACATTCCTAAAGTAGCTGTTGTAGTCGTCGTGCCAAAATTTAAACTAGCTGATGTTTGGGCAGTAGGTGTGGCAAAATTGAATGTTGGTGCTGCAGTCGCTGTTGATGATGTCGTTGGAGCTGGATTGTTGAAATTGAACCCTGCTAAGGTTGGAGCAGTTGTTACTGTTGCTGCGGGCATTGCACCAAAATTAAATCCTAAAAGTTTTTCGTAAAAATGAATGATATATCTTATAAAACCATGTATCAAATAAAATGTTCACCTGTTGTTGTTATTGGAGTAGCAAATGTTGCAGCTATAGCTGTTTGAGGGCCACCAAAATTAAAACCTAATGTTAAAATTAAAAAAATTAAAACCTAATGTTAAATTGATGTTAATTTATTAAGAAGAGTATCTACATAAATTAAAAACATCTATTAAAATCTATTATTAATTAGCTGGTACATTTTGTAATATTTCAACTCCACACTATAATCCGAAACAAGACAAGTTTTTTTCAAAGGAATTTAAATTATTTACCTGTAGAAGGAGTTGTAGTAGTTCCAAAAGAAGGAGTTGTAGTAGTTCCAAAAGAAGGTGCTGTTGATCCAAAATTTGGTGCTACTGGTGTTGCTGTTGCACCACCAAAATTTGGAGCAGTTGACCCAAACGCTGGATTTGTAGTAGATCCAAATGCTGGATTCGTAGCAGGAGGCCCAAATGCTGGATTGGTAGCAGGAGGCCCAAATGCTGGATTAGTAGTAGATCCAAATGTTGGATTAGTTGTAGATCCAAATGCAGGTGCTGGTGCTGTCGTTCCAGGTCCAAAATTAAATCCTTAAATTATCATGTTTTTTTTATTATGAATTTATAAAATTTAGGTAGGTAGATATGTATCTAACTAGAGTAGAACTATCTAAATTAATAAGATTGGTATGCCTTACCTGGAGTGGCTGCATTGGCTGGCTGTTGTGGTGATGCTCCAAAATTGAAACCTGTATTTGTTGTTGCTGGAGCAGCTGCTTGTAATCCACTAAAACCAGTTGTAGCTGTTTGTGTTCCAAAAGCGAATCCTTTTGTTGTGTTTGGTTGTTGTTGTGGTGTCCCAAATCCAAATCCAGACATTTTTATTTAAGTTTCTATTTTTCCCGCTTTTTATAGGTTCATATGTTCATATGATTTTTGAACCAATACCACTCCACAATACAATGATTCCAATGATTCAATAAAAATATATTTGTTTAGTTTTATTATTTCATGAAATTCTTGTATTAAATTCTATTTCAAAAATAAACTCAATTTTTTTAAATCGTGATCGAGATATTTATTTTTTTTCTTAAAATAAAAACAAACCAGTAATCAGATAAAAGAAAAAAAATTAAAAAAATAATTGATGTGGAATCTGTGGAATGCGTTTGACTTGACAGAATTGACATACCAAAGCAAGAAAAAAAATATAAAAATTCTGTTATTTATTTAACATTTTGAGCTAGTGAACTGTGAAATACCAACCTTTGAATAATAGATAATACTCATAATACCTAATATATATAGAAAGAATAAAACTTAACATAAGAAAATTCAGAAAATGTGGCAAAGAGACCATTTTTTTTATGATTTTATTTTTAGAATAGTTGCATGGTAGGTTCACTTAGAACAAAATTAATTTCAGTTTTCATAATGTGTTTCACCTTTCAACCACATGCGGCGCTCTTGTTTGTTTACGTTTTGTTTTATTGTCAACTCAGCCGGCTGAGCTTTTTTTCTTATTTATTATTTTTTTTGAAATAAAAGCGTTTGGACGTGTAGGTGATTTATTTTGAGAAAAAATTATAAATATCTGGTAGAAATAAATAAATCAATAAATAAATAAAAAAGTTGAATATATTTGAATTTTAATTGTGGATTTTATTTAAAAAAAACAAAAACAAAGTTGGATTTATAGGAATTTAAGTTAATTTAAGATTAATAAAAATAATAATAATAAATTTAAGATTATACATTTAATTTATTAATTAATAATTATTGCAATAAAATAAATAGAATTTTAAGTGAAAATGTTAGAACACAATGTGATATAAACTAAAAAAATTAAGAAAATAAAAAATTTGCTATAAAAATAAATTTATCTTTTATTCATAATCTCCTTTTTTTCCTGCAAATTTGAATTTTAATAATTTTATTTGAAATATTAGAAATAAATTGCCACCTACAAAAATTTTATTTTTTTAGTTCACCTTCCCTCCACAAATCCACCAGGCGCTGTAGTAGATCTTTTGAGTGGGCCATCTATTACTATATCTTATCTATGGAATAGTTGTAATTTGCAAAACTCCCTTTCAAAATTTCATAAAAAATTATTCAGTGGTCTCCTTCACAACCTCATGAGCTCACACATCACCAACACTAAGATAATCAGCCGCAAATCCCACTGCCAACTACTACTCTCACAAAAGCTTTTAAAACTTTCAAAATAACAACAGTTCTATACAATTTTTAAAGTTTTAAAAGCTCATGGTGTTGTGATATGGATTTTTTGTTTCACTCTTTGTATTTGCATTTTTTGTATGGAATAGTTTCTCTATTTATACTTCCTTTATGTTAATATGTATAATTCCAATAATCGAAAAATTTCTAAAATGTGTAAGAAGAAGATACGAAATCATACCACGGGACATGGTACTTCATCCTCTTAAATTTTTTATTTTATTGGTTTTATTATAATGAAAAACTATTCCACAGTTTTTCCGTGGTGAAAATGGGTAGTGTCAAGTGTGAAGGGAGTACATTTTGATGATAAACAAAAACAACTAATGACTCACTATTAATTTCCGTTTCATATATATATTTTCAATAACAGTAGTATTTGCACAATCAATTTTTTTTTAAACTTGATTTCTACCATAAAAAACTATAATTTTACAGCACATTTTCATTTCAGTTTACAGTTCTTCCAGTAATAGGGTTTCTGCACTGGCTGGCTGCTAGGGTTGCCATTTCTACCCCTTTTAGGGGTAGACTACCCCTTTTCGTCATGATTTACATAGATATACCCCTTTACGAAAATCGCTAAAGGGGTAGACAAAATACACCTTTTCTTAAAATATTATAAGTTTATCTTACTTATATATGCGGACAGATTTCTGTTAATTTGATACCAAATTCCACAAGAAATGTAAAACTTACTACAACTTTACAACGAAATGCGAACTCTACTACAAATACTGTTACTGATTTGTCAATTCTAACGTTAATGTAGTGATTTTTTTTAGAAAAACTAAAAATTCCGAATTATTAAAAAACAATTCGAGGCAACGAAAAATATATTTGAATTATTTATTATTAATATTAATGTTTATCTACTTAAAGCTTTGAAATTCGGCTTTTTTTGTCATTTTATGTTTGGAACTTTTGTGTTAATTATTATTTGCAATTTATTTTTAAAATACTAATAATAGAACTTTTGTAAAAGACTGTTTTATTTATCATATGTGAATATATTTTCAAGTAATTGTAAATAACCGTGATGTGTAGAAATGTGAAAAAAAAAAAATTCATATTTTTAAAATTTTTTTTGAAGTTTATACTTCTTTAGCGGCGTTGGAAGAAATTTGGTAGAGGGTAAAAATCCATTTTCATATAGAATTTTTCTGAGAATCGTCATCATTTTTCTGAGAATCGTCCGTCATCATTTTTCAAATATTAAAAAAAAAAACAAACCATAATTGGGTTCGAACCTGGCACCTTCAGACTTATTAGTCTGGTGTTCTATCCACTAAGCCATATGGCCATATAATTTATCGTAGAGAAGTTAGCAACTTCTTGTAAAATAATATCGTAAACAATTACCCAGGAAAAAATAAATACTTAAACTGTAGTCACAATACGGGAAATTTTATTCGGTTACAGGAAATTTTATTCAAATACTAAATGTCAATTTTATAAATATTTTTTGTTTATTTTCCCCGATTAATAAAGAGACATCTGTTGTAAAATTAAATAATCAATTTGACTGATTAAATAAAAATTGTATGGAAAAAAATAAAAAAGTACAGCCACGCCAAGTGATATTTCGCATAGTTCTAAAAAATTCTAAAACGCTTTTAAATATTTATCTAATGTTAATGGTAATTTTGAATTTTAAGCCATTTTGATTTTGAAGCGGTAGGTTAAAATATTTCGTAAATTAAAAAAAAAATTTAATGGTATGAATTAAAAGAAAAAACACACGAAGCAGTCATAGAACTGCCTACAGAAGTTTATACTTAAGATTTAAACTATGAAATAACAGTGGCTACAAATAATGGACTGCTTTTGGACTGATGGACTGATTTTTATTTTAATTTACATTTTGTACTGAGCAGCCCATCATTTGTAGCCACTGTTATTCATAGTTTTTAAATCTTTAAGTATAAACTTCTGTCGGCAGTTCTATGACTGCTTCGTGTTTTTTTTCTCAATATTCTATCTACCCCTTTTTTTGAAAAAAAATCTGGCAACCCTACTGGCTGCCTTAATTCAGCCTTTGTGAAAGATGCATTTCTTCTATCTCTCTTTCGTCTTTTCCATATAAAAAAATCGCAAGAATCAAAAGAAATACTCTTCACAGTACATACTCATACTTGGTCTCTTTGAAATTTAGGTTAAATCAATTATTTTGTGCTGATTACACTTATTTCTGTAAAAAAAATAATAACATGAAATTCATAAACAAAATCTCGGGGAAATCTATTTTATGTGCTTTCAATTTTGTCGCTGCTTGTTGGTCTTTTTCAAGATGCTAAGCAGCGATCGCTGATACATAAAAATTTGTCGCGGCTGAAAGACTAAAAACTCCGCTGCTTCGCTACTTAATTAATGAACGCGTCATAACCATAGAATAATTAGCATAACCATGAGAAATTCTTTTTTTTAGCTGCCTGTGGAAGTGTGTACAGCTTTTTCAAAAGATATAGCCAAGGATGTTGTATATGTAGTGTTGGCCAAGAGGGCCCAGAAAGATTCAGTTTAAAATAAAACACTTTGGTTATTTCTTAAATTTAAATATAATTTATTTAGGACTTATCTTCTCGAGCCTAATACCAAAGAATGAATTAAAATGACAAGTATAATGTATATAATATATATAAAACTGTAGCTGAGACATACATCAGCTGTCACAGCTTACTTAAAGAAATACCATTGTAAGGTGTATGATAGCTTACACTACATCCCCTTTTTTTAGTTACAAAGTATCTTTTTTTTTCTTTTGTTACATATGTGTAAGTATCAATTTTAGTTACATAAGAATTTTAATTTTTTTCTTGTTACATATATTATGTAAGTATCATTTTTAATTACATTAAGTATTTTTTCTTTTGTTACATATATGTAAGTATCATATATGTACGTACATTTACTTATAAACTTATTTAATAATTTTCCAGTATTTTTATTTTTTTTTTCTTTTTTAATAAAGATACATAATACTAAGGTACATAATCTTTCATCCATGAAGGTGGATATATTTTTCTACCTACCCTAGTTGAGGGAATAACTTCTGAATTTTCTTCATTTACTTCAGAAGGTAATCTCTCTAGATTTTGATCATCAACAAAATTATTTTTAGTATTAGTATTATTATTATTATTTTGCACTATATAATCCTCATCTGGATTATAAATCTCTTCCGAATCACAAAAATGCTCAGTACCGATACTTGACACAGGAATTAGATGCACTCTATTTCTACTATACTTTTCCCTATCAGCCTGAACCAAATATGACCGTGGTTCATTTAATTTTTTTAAAATAGCACCGTATTTTTTTAAATCTGTAATCCATACTTTATCCCCTTTTTTTAGTTCTGAAAGATCTTTAGTTCTATGTCTTTTATTGTAATTGTCGCCTTGTTTTTCTTTAAGTTTTATTTCCTTTTCTATTACTTTTTTACTATTTTCTATTTCTAACAAACTAGGCAAGATTGGAACCAAAGATTTGAATTTGCGCCCCATCATTAATTCTGCGGGTGAATAGCCGTTTGCTAAAGGAGTTGAACGATAATTTAGGAGACCATCTTGAATATTATTACATTTTTTAATTAATTTTTTTGCCACTTTTACTGCTGCTTCTGCAGCTCCATTTGATTGGCTATAATAAGGGCTGCTTGTGACATGTGTAAAATGATAATCGAAAGCAAATTGTTTAAATTTTGATTGAAACTGGGGGCCATTGTCACTTCTACATATAGAGCAAATACCAAACCGTGAAAAAAATTCTTTTACTTTTTCTATTATATCTTCTTCAGTCATAGAAACCAAGGGAAAGAATTCGAAGTATCGTGAGTAGTAATCAGTTATTATAAGGTACCATTTATCCCATTTATCTATAGATCTAAACCTATTTTTTCCATAGGTCGATTCGGTGGATTTTCAAACTTAAATGTTTCTTTATTGTTATTTCGATCTTCAATACAGTTTGGACAATTTTTTACGATTTCCTCTAATTGGGAACTAAGACCAACCCACCAAACTGAAGTCTGAGCTAACCTACGACATTTTGTTATACCCTGATGTCCTGAATGAATGTAACCAATCACTTCCTTTTGTAGAGCTGGGGGGATAACTATCCGCGTATCCTTTAATATTAAATTTTCTGAAAAGGATATATCAAATCGGTATTGGTAATAAGGTATCATAAAATCTGGTATTTTATTACGTAATGGCCACCCATCTGACGTATAATGAATTAATAGTTTGCATATGGGGTCGTTTTTTTGAGCATTTATTATTTTTTCCATATAATAATCTTTCACCGGAAGATTTTTTACTACAAAAAGTACAAAAGCTTCTGTTTCTATACCTAATTCTTGTGGTTCGTTTAATTGACATGGAATTGGACTACGGGACAAAGCATCAGCTATTTTTAAATCTTTTCCCGGTACATATACGACTGAATAGTCATAGCGCATGAGTCGCATTCTGAATCTTTGAAGTCTAGGTGTTAAAGTATCTAAGTTTTTTGACTGTAAAATCTGAACCAGCGGCTTATGGTCAGTTTCAAATATAACACTAATCCCAGTTATATACTCAGCTAATTTTTCAGCTGCCCAAGTTATGCCTAAAGCTTCACGTTCAATTTGAGCATAATGCCTTTCTGTCTCAGTCATAGTTCTGGAAATATATGAAACCACCTCCCTATTTCCCTGATTATCCACTTGAAAGAGGCAAGCCCCGATTCCGTAGCAAGACGCATCTGAGCTAACGATAATTTTTTCCGAAGGGTCATAAAAAGCTAAAGTTGGCGCTTGTGTTAAGCTTTCTTTTATTTCTAAAAATGCCTTTTCTTGGATCTTATCCCAAACAAATTCAACATTCCCAGTTAATATATTAATAGGCTCCAATATTTTTGAACGGTTATGAACAAACTTTGCCACGAAGTTTACCATACCAAGAAAACGCTGGACTTCTGTTTTATTTTCGGGTCTGGGATAATTAATAATTGCTTGAATTCTTTCTGAATCAATAGAAATGCCGCTTGCTGAGAGTACATAACCTAAATATGTAACTTGATCCACCCCAAAACAAGATTTTTCTTTATTGATAGTTATTCCTTCTTTATCTAGCCGGTCTAGAACTTTTTTAAGTGCGTCGTCGTGTTCTGTTTGATTTTCGCCAAAAATCAAGATGTCATCTACGTGTGAAATACAATTATTAATTCCGTCTAGGACTTTATAAAATTTTGAAACAAAATACTCAGGTGCGCAGGAAATACCAAAGGGGAGTCGTTTAAAAATAAAACGTCCGAATGGACATATGAAGCATGTAAGTAGTTGACTTTCTCGACTTAATTTAATTTGGTAGAACCCTTTATTTGTGTCAATTTTTGAAAATATTTTAGCTTTCTTTATTTTAGCTAATGAAAGTTCGATTTTTGGCATTGGGAAATACGGTCTAATAACTGCCTTATTTAGCTGTGTATAGTCAACACATAATCTTATTTCATTGTTTACTTTAGGGACCACTACTATGGGACTGACCCAGTCTGTGACGTCGTCCCTACGTTCAATTATATTCATGTCTATTAATCTTTCAATTTCAAGTTTTAATTTAGGTAACAGAGGAATTGGTACTCTTCTTGGCACTGTTTGGACAAAAGGAATTGCGTCACTTTTTAACTTTATGTTAATTTCCCCCTTAAACTCTCCAATTTCACGAAAAAGTCCGGGAAATTTTTGAACTATTTCCAAGGATTTATTTTCTCTTTCATTTTCAAAAACTGAGAAATTTTTTAATACTGGAGGCTGCAAAATATTCAATTTAACAATAGCGTTTCGTCCCAAAATAGGAGTGCTTAGCCCTTCGATGACGTACACGTCTTCGACCCATTCCCTGTCCTTATAAATTAGAGTTAGTTTCACCGATCCTAAAACTTTTAACGAATTCCCATCCGGTCCCTTTAAAATTGCCTTTGTTTGTAAAATAGTTAACTTATGACTTTCGAAAAGAAAATTTTTTGGAATGCAGACGCAATCTGCACCAGTATCTATAAGAAACTTAAACTTGTTTTTTAATTCGGGTACCATACATTCTGCGTACCAAGACTCTACACCTGATTTTTTATTTTGAATACTTCCCGTAAATAATTCTTTAATTTTTCCAATCGTGTACTCAGAATTTTTATGATTCTCAGAGTTTGTACGTACTTCATTTTCTGAATTATTAACTTGAATTGAATTTATTTTATTATTTTTATCCGACTTAGGATAATTCGTATTTTTTTTTCTACAAACATTTGAAAAGTGTCCGCGTAGATTACAAAAATTACAATTTTTTTCTTTTGCTGGACAATCTTTTCTATTATGTGGCTTATATTTCCACAATAATTACATTTATCCTTATTACTATAATTACCTTTACCGTTTGGTCCTGAACCTTGATTGCTTTTTTGTTGACCATACTGATTTCGATGTTGAGCACCATCTGTCGATCTCTCTATTTTTTGAACATTGTAAATATTTTTTTCTTCCTTTATTATTTTTGTTTGTTTAATTTGGATTTCTGCTTGACGAGCTGTATCTGTTGCTATTTTGAGCGTCAAATCGGATTTCAGTTGCATTTGTTCACTAACTTTTGTATTTAGCATGCCGACAACAATTCGATCACGAATGAGGTCTTCTTTTAAAGCCCCATACTCACATTTTTCAGCAAAAGCATGTAATTCTGTGATAAAACTATCAACCGATTCACCTTGCCGTTGTACACGAGAATTAAACTTGAATCTTTCAAAAATAATGTTTCTTTTCGGGTTGAAATATTTGTCGAAACTATTCAAAACGTCTTCAATTTTCGTTGGTGAAGCGTCAAGTTGTAACAAAACTTCTTCGCTTTTATCACCCATAACGTAGAACAACAAATCAATTTGCTCTGTTGGAGTTTTTTTCGACTGGCCCGAAACGTTGATATATCGCTCGAATCTTTTTCGCCACTTGGCCCAATTGTCGGGTTGTGAAAAATTGAAAGATTCGGGAGGAGCGATGTTTGCCACAAAAATATTTTCTTGTTCTTTTCCTTTTGTTTCAGTCATTTTTCTGATTTTTTTTTTTTTTTTTCGGAGTCGCTTAACCTCACTTCTGTTTAAAAAAATGTGCGTTGCAAAAAAAAATTTTCTTTTCTTTTTGGATTAATTCCTACTTTTCGTTTTTACCGCTGCCACCATGTAGTGTTGGCCAAGAGGGCCCAGAAAGATTCAGTTTAAAATAAAACACTTTGGTTATTTCTTAAATTTAAATATAATTTATTTAGGACTTATCTTCTCGAGCCTAATACCAAAGAATGAATTAAAATGACAAGTATAATGTATATAATATATATAAAACTGTAGCTGAGACATACATCAGCTGTCACAGCTTACTTAAAGAAATACCATTGTAAGGTGTATGATAGCTTACACTACAGTATATATGGATGAAGAAATTCCTTTCCTTATACTATAAACGTTGACGTACTTCACATATGTTTTTTTTGCACCAAAATGTGAAAATGTTCAAAAAAACTTATACAATGCCGTTGAGTTGGCGAGCAAATTAGTTTATTGGAGCAATCTGTCAATAGCGACTTAAACAACCGGATAAAATCAACTCAATTTCAAAATAGGAATTCACAAATCGTTTCCAGTTTAGACGAAAAATAATATTTCATAAATTTAAAAACCGTTCCAAGTAAAAAAATAATTAAGAATATACCTAATTAGAAAACCAAATACTAAATACGGGGGATGGAAATAAGGCCGCGATAGGTTTTTGTTGCTGTCTTATTTCATTTTGAAAAATGAAATAAGGCCGCGAAAAAATCCTCGCGGTCTTATTTCATTTTTCAAAATGAAATAAGACCGCAAAAAATCCCTCGCGGCCTTATTTCGTTTTGAAAAATGAAATAAGACCGCGACAAAAAAAAACAATTATTCGGAGGGCTAATTTCATTTTTATTTTCATTTTTAATTTCATTTTCCTCGGTCAAGAGTTGGCAACCCTAATTAAATATTATTTTTGTTAAATATTAGTGCTTCACCCTTAAAAAAATTTAAAAATTTCAAATTCTGAATTTCAAATTCCTAATGTATTTTGTTAGTGTAATTTAATGTCAAAAAAAAGTTTTCGAGTGAACACTTTTTTTCACTTTTTTTCATAAATTTCAAATATTAATAACAAAGCTGCCAGAGTAGGATTTTCTTTCCCTAAATTTAGAGAATTTTATTATACTGGGGAAAAATTATGAACAAAAAATTATTGTGCAAAAAAAATCTCAGGAAATTTGCGGAATTTTTTTCATCTGGCATGTCTTTTTTTTTTGATTTGACAATTAGAATGACAGAACTTGAATTTCAAATTTTTTTTTGTTGTTGTTAATTTCAAATACACGCTCTGAGGCGTGTATTTGAAATTCACAACAACAAAAAAAAATTTGAAATTTTACACTAACAAAATACATTAGGAATTTGAAATTCAGAATTTGAAATTCAGAATTTGAAATTCAGAATTTGAAATTTTTAAATTTTTTTAAGGGTGAAGCACTATTATTTTTTTAAATATGTATTAATAAAATTTTATTTTATTAATACATTTTAATAAAATTTTATTTTATTAATACATTTTAATTAGTAATATTTTATTAAAAATTAAAAAAAAAGTTAAAATTTATAGGGAAAAATATCGGGGGTTGGTGGGAAAACATAAAAAAAAAATTGCACCAAAACGTCAGATAAGAAAATATACAGAGTAATTGGCTTATTTTTTTAAAATCAAATGTTAGTCAGAGGACTTGGATTAGGTTAGGTGTAAAATTATTTTTATTTCAAAATAAAGTCAATGCATTCCAAAAATTTCTCTAGTCGTAAGTGAAGCTTACGTGTGCAAGCTGATTTACCCTCATTTCTTCGTAATCTTTTCTTCGTAAAACATTTGTTCGTAAACATTTGCTCGTAAAACATTTCTTCGTAAAAACATTTGCTCGTAAAACATTTGTTCGTAAAACATTTGTTCGTAAAAACATTTGTTCGTAAAACATTTGTTCGTAAAACTTTTGTTCGTAAAACTTTTGTTCGTAAAACATTTGTTCGTAAAACTTTTGTTCGTAAAACTTTTCTTCGTAAGCTGTTGAGACCCATGACTGCATTAGCCAGCATGGCGCGCGCGTTTTATAAAACATAACACACTTTTCACTTTTAGCGTTACCCAGAGCTATCGACGTGGACGTATTTTTTTTAATTTTTTTTTTTGATATTTTTTCATATATTTTTTTATTCATTTTTTTATTTTTTTTTTATATTTTTTTTTTTATATTTGTTTTTCATATTTTTTTTTTAATATTTTTTATATTTTTTTTTATATATTTTTTTTAATATTTTTTATATTTTTTTTTTTATATTTTTTTTTTAATATTTTTTATATTTTTTTTTTAATATTTTTTATATTTTTTTTTTTAATATTTTTTATATTTTTGTTTTTAATTCTTCTTTACTTTTTGGTTTTTTAGAAACCTATTTCTTTTTACACGTTATTTTTTTTACAGTAGTACAATTTTTTAAATTGTAATATTATCAGCAATAGATGTAAGATATTGTTTCCTTTCAAGCTGATCATACTTTTCGACAATATTTTTGTTTTTAAGCCTTTCCTTCCCATTACGCACTTTTTTATTTTTTTTTATAAAGAAATATTTACGAAGAAATGTTTTACGAACAAATGGTCTACGAAGAAATGTTTTACGGAGAAATGTTTTACGAACAAATGTTTTACGAACAAATGTTTTACGAACAAATGTTTTACGAACAAAATGTTTTATGAACAAATGTTTTACGAACAAATGTTCTACGAACAAATGTTTACGAACAAATGTTTACGAACAAATGTTTTTACGAACAAATGTTTTTACGAACAAATGTTTTACGAACAAATGTTTTTACGAAGAAATGTTTTACGAAGAAATGTTTACGAACAAATGTTTCACGAAGAAAAAATTACGAACAAATGAAGGTCTACCGTGCAAGCTCGATTTGGCTGAAACTTGTTGAAGGGGTAGACTCGCCATAAAACTCAAATCAGAGATATGGCCCTAATCCATAAAAATGTTTAAAATAGGAAGCTGTATGCTGAATGGGGGACAGCTGTCGCCTCCCTGAAACCCCTAGGAATTTTTTTGCTTCCAAACTTCGAGGAAAAAAAGGGCAAACCGGGAATAAAAAATAAGGCTAAAGTGCAGTTTATGTGAACCACTCAGAACCGACTTAAACTTGGAGGGGGGTAGAGGCGATGCCCAAACTTCCAAAACTGGAATCAGTTCTTGGGGCAAAGGCCCCGTTTCGGAGATACGGCAAAGGTGTTGTGGAAAAAAGAAATCTAAAACAGTAAAAAAGAAATATTGTGATATTATACAAAACACCCTGTACTGTAAATGTAATGGTCTCACTAAATATGTAAGAGAGATACTTCATTCTAGAGCTGGATTTACTCTTCCTTTAGTATTTATTCGTAGGATATAGCTTTAAGACGATTAGTGTTGCCAGAAAGGGTATAATAGAAATTTAACGCCTCAATTTTTTGTTTCTGAATTCTGACGTCTGCAAAAAAAGATGATTAGTAATTTCTTTTTCTTTTTGACATTTTGGTTTATATTTCTGCTGATTGTTTCTTTCTGAGTTTGATATTTTTCTAAAAGCTAAATTAGATAATTCTTTTAAAATTTATTACAAACATAAATTTAAAAATAATAAAATATTTTGAACAACTAAATAAATAGTTACGAGATACAGATAATGGCTTTACAAGAAATTTGTGGAATTTCTGATGCCCCATTCATGCGGCCAACTGAATTTTTTGGACAACCAACAAATTATGAGAAAGAAATGAAAAAATATTCTGGAAATTTTGAAGAAAGTATGTGCTTGGCTGCTCCACCATTTGAAAATGTAATTAAAAATATTTTTTTTTTGTTTTTGGTTTTAAAAAATTGGTGAATTTGAAAATGAATGATAGTAAATTTTCAGTAGATGACGAGACGATGACATAGCATTTAATTTTAATTTATTAATGTATTTTTTTTTACTATTATTATTTCAGCCATGTGAAAATATTAACAAAATTTTAGCTGATAGTGAAAAAACTGGAATTAAAATAGATTTTGATCATGGAACTACAACGTTAGGTTTCAAATTCAAAGGTGGAGTAATTTTGGCGGTTGATTCAAGAGCAACAGGAGGGCAATACATTGCTTCACAATCTATGGAAAAAATTGTTGAAATAAATCAATATTTACTGGGTAGGTTAGGATTAAATATTAAAGCACCTATGTGGCTGCTACTTAAATTCGCAAGGATCTAGGTATCTAGTTCGTTAATTTATCAAAAATTAACCAAATCAAAAATGATTAAGACCACAAAAAATTTTGACTGTGGTCGACCGGTTAATTATTTTGTTCAAAATTTAATTCTATAATCTTTAAAATGTCATTCATTTCACAAAAATACTTTTATGAAAGTTTTTCTCACATTTAACCTATTAAGATAAAAAAAAACTTTATGGTACCTTTAACCATTGAGTAATAATATTTATAAGAGGGACAGAATTCATACAAGTAAATTTTTTTCAAAAATTATGACAATATTTTGAATGTGTTGAGTTAAATGTTTTAACTCAAATGTGTTTATTCTTAATTTTATTATTTTTATTATTGTATTAAGAATAAACACATTTGAGTATGAAATTTTTATTCAATACATTGAAAATATTGTCATCATTTTTGAGTTATTTGAAAAAAAAATTCTGAAATTTACTTGTATGAATTCTGACCCTCTTATAAATATTATTACTCTATGCTTTAACTGAATTTCGTTATGATGGATTTAGGATTTCATCAAAATCTTAGTTTTGATCATTATTTTTCTTTGCTTGAAGTTTAAAGATTAAAAAAAAACAATTTTTTATTATTAATAATTATTTAAATCCCAATGCGTATTCGAAAGTCAACTTCTTCAGCGTTTTCCGGTTAATTAAACAACCTTTATTCAATGTATCTAAATGGAATCTGTTAAGTTTCCTCACTGATTTATGATTTAAAAAACATTTTTGGGTTGTTAATCGCTGAAGAAGGTCAACAAAAACACAAATACAGAATGAAATAATTAAAATGATTGTTTTTTTTTTAAAGAAACTAAAATGACTTGAAAGCATATTATATAAAAGTTTAGAGCATTACTTCCTTTCAATTAAAATTATGTTCTTTTATTTTATTTTATTTCTTTATTATTATTTTTCTGAATAATATTTTTTAGAATAAATGAAATACTTTAGAGAAATTTATGTTTTTTTAAGGTTACATTGGATTTTTTTTTGTTTAAAGGTACTTTAGCTGGAGGTGCCGCTGACTGTGTATATTGGGATCGTGTATTAGCTAAAGAATGTCGTTTACACGAACTTCGCAATAAAGAACGAATTTCAGTAGCGGCTGCCAGTAAAATAATGGCTAATATTTCTCATGAATATAAAGGAATGGGTTTGAGCATGGGAATGATGTTTGCTGGATATGATAAACGTGGTCCTGGTCTATTTTATGTAGATTCAGAAGGTACTCGAACTCCAGGAAATGTATTTTCTGTGGGTAGTGGTTCAATTTATGCGTTTGGTGTTTTGGATTCAGGTTATCGTTATGATTTGGAGGATGAGGAAGCTCAGGAATTAGGAAGACGTGCTATCTACCATGCTACTTTCAGAGATGCTTACTCTGGTGGTTTAATAAGAGTGTATCATATGACACCAAATGGATGGGTTCATATTTCAGATACAGATTGTGCGGAATTACATTATAAATATGAAGAAGAGAAAGCTAAATCTAAAGCTTAAAAGTATTTTGAATCAACAATGAAATTTTTGAAGTTTTTTAATATTAATTAATTATATTTCTTTTCTGGTGGAATGAGAAATAAAAAAAATTAAACATCTTTTTTTTAATAAATCTTGTATTTTTAATGTATAACAGCTGTATAATACGGATTACATTGAACTGGTTTAATTTTCTTTATATTGTAATGTGTTATATGCTTTGGATTATATTGCATTAGATTCATTTTCTTTGTGTTGATAAGTCGTAAATGTGTTCAGAAATGCAGGCGTTTTTATTATATTTATTTTTTAAATTTGAAATAAAACTTTTTAGCATTCACCTAACCTTAAAAATAAAATGTATTTAACTCTAGAGCATTTTGTTTTAATAACATTAAAATTTGCATAAACATTTCTTAAAACTTAGCAATAATTTTGTAAAGAAAAAGAGCCACTTGGTAATTTGATTCATATAAAATAAAATGTTCCAATTTCTGTAGAATAAATGTTTAAATTTTTTAGTAATCTTGGCGATTATTGTGTAATTTTAAATTATTCTAAAATATCTTTAGACTCATTGTAATTATGTAAGTAAGTCGAATACTCAGATTTTTTTTATTAACAAAAGGAATATATTCGTGAAGTAGGCTGGAAGTATTCGAAATTTGTTTTACTGAAACGAGTAGAGATTGTAAGAGACCTTGGGATTTTCTGTGATCCAAAATTGAATTTTAAGCATCATTACAATGCAGTGATTAGCAGGGCAAATTCTATGTTGGGTTTTGTGAAAAGATGGTCCAAGGAATTTTGTAATCCTAGAATAACATTGCATTGTATATATCATTAGTTAGGCCTTTATTGGAAATTTCAAGTCAGGTTTGGTCCCCTCATTTCAGGACGGACATAGCTAGAATTGAGTCTGATCAGCGTAAATTTTCAACCTTTGCGGTGATTGGCCTTCAATCAATTGATTCACCTTTCCTGGATCACCTCTCTTATAGTTAGAGATTGGCGAAAGTAAATTTGTTTTCACTAGAACGCAGAAGAGAAGTGGCTGATGTGGTGTTCTTACACCAACTGATCGTAGGTAATATAAATAGTCCTAGTCTTTTAGCATGTGTAGATATGACTCTAAAATAGAACTCTCAGAAGTATACCTCTATTTAACGCAAAATACCATCGAACATGGCATGGGTGAACCGTTGTCGAGGATGATCAAAACGGCTAATGATAATAACGAAAATTTCAATTTTAATCTTAGTAAGGACGCGTTGAGGAAGAGTCTTTACAGAAGTTGATTGGATGGTTGATTGTGCGGTGACTCTCTGTTCACTGCTGGACTGACTGAACGTTTCCGAGGTTTTGAGAACATGGTTATCTTTATGTAATTAATCAATGCATAGTGCTATGTTAAAGTTTCATTTTGTTTTTATATTAATAGTTTCATAATGTGATATATTTTCAAAATTTCAAATTTAATGTATTTAAACTTTGTATATATGAGCAGATAAATAAATAAATAAATAAAAAATAAATAAATGCACTCTTACAATTCGTAATTACAAAAAAAATTTATTCGCTTTTAGAAAATATTGTTCGATAACTATTTTAAAACTTTAAATTTTTGGTTTCGTGATAATTTTTTTTTTTTAGTTTAAGTTTAAATGTAAGAACTTAATTTGGCGTAAATGCAGCTTACTAGAAGAATTCGGATTTGGCTTTAACTTGGTGGAGTTAGAGGCGGTCCTCAAAACCGAAGACGGTTTCGGGGGGAAAGTTGTTTCACAGTTATATGACCCCCAAAGTTTCCATTTGTTAGGTTGGAATAGGTTGGAAAATTATAACAAGTATTGTAATAATTCTTTTATTTAAAAAATCTAAGAAAAATTCTTTTGATTTCATTACAAAATATGTATATCTTAAAGTCTAAATGTTGTTTTTATTAATAAGTTACTAAAATTCGTTTATAAAAATGTTCCTCTTTGTAAGCTTTTCTACTTTCTACATCCACTACAGGTTGACTGAGCAATATTTTGGGAATTATTAATTTGTTTTCTATTTAGGCAAAACTCATTTTCATATTTATTCAAGTCAGAATTTAATGAGCTAAGAGGTACACGTACTAAATAATAAATACATAAATATTGCTGTTTAATTTATTTTCTCTGTTTATTTTCTTTTTAAATACATTTTTTTTATTATTTCTACACATTTATTTATTTAATTTTTTTTTTATCATATATTTATAAATATATATATTACATATCTATATATATATGTTTGTATTATAATCATGTATTAATTTTTAACAATATTCATATTTTTCAATTTTTTCGCGAAGTAATGTGCAATATGTTTGTTTTAGTTAACAATTTTATGATTATTGTTCAAATGTTAATACAAATTTTAAACCATCAACATTATATAAAATATAATGTAAAAAACCACTTATTAATTTTTTAACCAATAATATAAGCTTCTTTTATAACTGCCTTTCAACATTTTTTTTTTTGTTAAAAGTTCTAAAATTTTATATTTAACTCATTTAAAGCATTTTATATATTTACTTTCATGTATATTATATTATGTAAATTTCTAATATATTCTAAAATTCAAAATTGCAGCCAATTTTTTTCTAAACTTTAATTCACTACTTTCTAATTTAGACAAGATTTATTGAAATTAAATTATAGTTAGATTTATTTATTTTTTTTTATTTCAAAAAATCATTTTGCTTGCTCAAAAACAATAAAGCTCTGAATAGTGTTGCAAATCGACTTAAGACAACATGTGGGTGGCAATGCTAATATAATATTTTTAAAATATTAGAAACATCCAGGTTAAGATCGTTAAAATGAACACAAGATAAATATTTCAGTTTCAACTATTGTTTTCAAGTCAATAAACGAGTATTAATTGGTAAAGCTTATTATGTTTAGCAAAATTTTTGAACCAAACTCCAAACTTATGTAGACTTTTATAGATTATTGAAATTGAAACAAAAAATTTTCATAAACTCGGCACTTTATTATCATGCTTACAAATATAAATTACGTTAATTAAATTTTATACTTTATTCAAAATTGTAATTATAAATTTAGTATCATTGAAATTTATATTTATATTTGCTTTGTTCAATGGTTTCCTATATGTTTTTTAATTTTTAAAAACTTAAATATTAACTGTAGAACGTCAATCATTTATCCATTTATGAAGGGTATCATAATTATAAGTTACAGAATTATTTTTGATAAATCTCAAACCAGATATCATTAAATTTTATTTAAAAAAAGGGTACTGCATTATTGCCAGAGGAAATTTTATTTTAAGTTTATCTTATTATCAGGGAATATAAAGTTTTTTTTTTTTGAGTAATTAGTTTCGTTTAAGAATCTTGCAAATATTTTGTCAATCACACATTTTAGATTTACATTATTTAGATTAAAACTTGATTAATACCATGGGGTGACTATTTACAAACATTTTTTTTTAGTGCCGAATTTAATGATGAAAGTATTTGCTTTCAAAAGGTAAACAAGAACTTTAAACGCATTTGTTAGTTCGAATTGCAAAGGCAATTCAACTTTAGGATATTTTCTTTTTTGTTTTATATTTTACACTTTTTTTATAAATTACAGATAATTATGTACATAAATGTAAATTATAAGTTCTTTTTTATTTATTTATAACGTTATAATTTTTTTTAAATTTTCTTTTTTACCAAATCAGTCGAGTTTAGTTTTACAAAAAATTTTATTAAAGTGTTAAAGTGAGAAAATTTAAATATTGTTGTTTGTTTCTAAAAACTATAGTATGTTTAATGTTAAATGTGGATTATGGTGTGCAATTATAATGTTAATCTAAAAAGAAAGGTTCAATATGATGTACAAGAAAAACTCAGGTTACATCGGGCGAGGTCAATCATTTTTGAGTGGATTCTAGTGTAAATCACAAAGTTGATTTTTTTAAAAGTGTAGTAAAGATACTAAAAATCTAATCATAGGAGTTTTGAAAAATTATGTAAAATTATATTTCAAAAAAAAAATCCGTCAATACATAGACTACTGTACTGAAATAGTAATCACTTGTTACGCTCGGTTATTGGCTATACATTTTTATAACTAATAAAAAACAACCATTAATTAAAAAAAAACTTATTAAAAGTGAATAATATTTTTTAACCTTTAAAGTTTAAAAAAGATTATTCTCTTTTAATAAGTTTTAATTTAATTTATTTGTTTTAAGGCAACAGATTTCTCTTTCAGCATTATTATGTTTTTTACATAAGATAACATTTAAAACTTTGCAACAAACTCAGTTGAATAATATAATTTATTTCTTACGAGTTAGAACTAAAACAAGGATTTTAATTTATATAATACATATTTCCTTCATTATGTTTTGTAACCCAAGTTTAAATTGTGAAATGAAATAAAAATCTAAAATAAAGTAAAGAAAATAAAACTTTTTAAGAAATAAAACTTTATTATTTTTTTTCACAAAGAACATATACATTTTTGTTTTGGGAAATAAAATAAACTTATTTATTAACCAAACAAAACATTATAATTTTCGTGTACTGATTATGCTTTTATTTATACTTATCCTATTTTAAAATTTGAAAATATATATTTATTATTTATATATTTATAATATAAGTTATATTTTTTAAAATTGCTGATGCTGTTTAATAATTAATTTTCAATACTAAGAATATTAAATAAGTAAAAAAATCATCGTATAGAAATGCCTTCTTTTTACAATTAGCCTTTTAAAATAATCAGAAGTTTTAAGAACAAAAAAAAGTTTTAGAGCATTTTCTATTCTGCTAAATAGTAATAATTCAACGTATTAACCTAAATTCTACAATACTTTAATTTTCTGTACGTTGTGCTACATATGTATATGTATTTTACTTAGGAAATTTTTAAATATTATATTTGGCACTTCCTATTCAAAATAGATAAGCTAAAAAATTTTTTTGCTATAAAGTTGAAATGAAGAAGGCATTTCTAAACTAAATTTATAAAAATAATAACAATGTGAAATATTTTAAATTATAATTAAATTTTTTTTAACTTAAAATGGTTATGAAACTAAAACAAAATTAATAACTAATTGAGTGATATTTATTGAAATTGTGAGTTCTATTTATCATATCATGAAAAATTTATTAACATACGTTTATTTAACTTAAATTGACAAATTATATATGATTAAAAAAACAATTTATTTTCCAAAATTTTGTAAAATTTTAATTATTATTTATGTCAACTTCCTATATTCTAAAAAATATTGTTTTATATTCAAATTAAAAAAAAATACAATAATAACCATTATTCTACAAAAATCAAATATTCCGACAAGAATACATTTGGTTTGTACATAATATTAAGTAACATTATATTGATGTTAATAATCTGCATTAAGGTATGTAACTTTTGAAACTTCATAGTTCTTATTCAAAAAAGGTAAAAATTAAAATTTAATTAATCAAAAGATTTCGTTACTTGTTCAAAATATTGAACTGAAATATTAAGATAAGATTCTTCTATAATAAAAAATTTAAATATTTTTTCTAATTAATTTCAAACTTTTAATTTTTTTATTAAATATTAGTGATAGAATGACCAATCATTTTAATTTGGATTTTAATTTAAATAGAAAAAAAATAATTTGACACTCTTAATTATAATACAAAGTACATTTTTTATAAACAAAATATTGCGCAAATTTTTTTCATAATTTTATTGTTTACGTAAAATAAATATAATACAAATATTAAATGCATTCTTGTCATAAAATAAAAATATTATATTTATATTTTTAAATAAACTAAAAAAAATCACTTTGTTTTTTCTTTTGTATTTTGTTTATATCTTTTTAATTTTAGGTGATATCAAGATAAATATTTTTTTCATATAAATAATTGTTTTCATATTTAGATAATTTATGTATAATTAAAAACTAAATCATTTTGTTTAAATTTTAAAAATTAAAACGATTATTTTATTATTTTATTATTTTATTATGTATTCTTACAATAATTTTATCCTAGTTATTATAATGGTTATTTTTAAATTTTTCCGTTAATATTATCAAATATTTCATTTTAAATGCTATTCTTATATTTTCTTGAAATGAAAGCCCTTCCTCTAATTTAAGATACGATTATGAAATTCACTTAGCTGAAATGTTAGATAAAACGCTCGCCTAGTTTTCCGTGGACAAATTCTAAAATTATTTCAGCATAAACTCTTATTAAAAATTTATTCTCTTTTCGAAATTATTATTTAATTTTCTTCCATTTTGATAATTTAATTAAATAATTTATTAGAAAGCATTTATATTTTAAAATTACCATATTTATTTCAAAATTCTAAATCCTTAATTTCTCTTCAAGAATTTGCTTAAATATCGATAGAGGTAGAAAATTTTGATATATTAACGATAAAATTCAATGATTTCAGTATTGTTCAAATTCAAGGGAAATGTTTGATAATTAGAAAAAAAAACTAAATAAACATTTATCAATTTATTTAGATTGTATGATTATTATTTTGTGGAAATTTTTTTATCCAACAACACTTTTTCATAAAATTTATTAAGCCATTTCTTTCACGTACATTTTCTATAATTTAATTTTACCAATTTATTTGGCACAAATATATATTTTTATTACATTCAAAAAATTGTAAATGCATTTCTTAGAACAATAAAATACAAATAAACAAATACTAATAATCAAAACATTATAGTTTGCTTTTGTTAAACATTCCCATCATGAATTATCTTAAAATTTTGAAATAGTTATGTAAAATTATTCGAGTTCAACAGTAGTTTTTAAGATATTAAAAATAAATATAAATCCAATAAAAGAAAGAATTAACTTTATGATGTCTTAATAAAATGTCACTGATAAATAGCTGTCTTAAGTATCATTCATTTATTGTATTACGCTTAGGTATAGTTAATAATAAAAATAAAAATTTTAATAATGCATGCATATCGAGACTTTTACAATTTAAAACGATGTATAAATCTAATCAGTAAAAAGTATTTCTTTTTGAACATCAAAGAAATATAATGAAATAAAGAAATGCAAGACAAGTATATTTTTTTATTTAAAGAATGCTTGCCGTTCTTGAATTTTAAGAAATTATTTTAAAATAATCAATGCAAAATATTTTAGTTTTAAAAAAATAAAGATTCACAAAATAAAATTGTTATTTACTAAATATATTCATATTTACTTTCCTATGATATTAAAGACTTAGTTATTCGACTTCAAAAGTACGTTGTTGAAATTTAGTGTTTTCGAAAAAGCACGGTAATTAAAATTTAAAATAAAAGAATGAATGAAAATTTGAATATGAAATTTAAAAAAATCGATAAATTCCATTAATAATAATTCAATTTCATATTTTATATCAAGTAAAAGAAAATATAAAAATGTCACATTATTGCTTAGTTTTTTTTATATAAACGATTTTACTCTTTCAATTGACAGGCTTCAAAAAAGGTATTCAGGCTTCAAAAAAGGTATTTGAAAAACTAAATTGTGTTAAAGAAACTGTTTTAAAAATGATCTTACTAATAAGCTAATTTATGATTATTTCAATCAAAATAACTTTAAAGATGATAAAATTAAAAGAAAATATACATAATAATTTAAAAATAAATATTCATCTATCATTTTTAGATGATCGTTATTAACTATTTTATGTTTTTTAATTTTTTAAAAAATTGTAAGTGACATAAATTTATTCAAAAACTTTCACCACATCTATTTTTTTTTATTTAAAACTTGATTAAAAAATTTAAACGAACCATTTATAACATTTCCAACTTTAATTTAAAGTGTTGTTGTTCTTAAAAGTGAAGCAATTAAATTACTTTTATAACCTATTTTATTTTTATTATTACTACTATTGTTCGATGAAGAAGGTTCTACTTCTACAGCTCCTTCTGCTTCAGATACTTCTGCTGTTTCTGTTGCTGTTATTTCTGTATTTTGAGGTTGTTGTTGCTGCTGTTTCTGTTCAGCTGGAGAATCTAACGATGAATGCTTTTTGTTTGTTGCGCTTAATTTTGATTTTAATTTATTTGTTTTATTAACAATTTTATTCAAATTAAATTTATTATTTAATGATTGTTGTTGAATAATAGTTTGTTGTTGAGTTTTTTTGTTTACTGCTGGAACTAAAAATGTTTGTTTTTGTTTTGTAATTTTAGTACTTGTAGAGCCTATGTTGTCAATAACAGTCTTTTTTCTATTATGTTGTAGTAAATCATCATCATCTAATTGATCAACATCAATATCATTATAATCTTCTTCTTCAATGGGATCGATACATATTGATGTAGCGGCTGACAAAATTTCACCACTATTGGGTGTCTTATTTCCACTTGCATCAAGTAATAGTATTCCACCTACAGCACCAGCTTCAGAATTTAAGTCGTCTATTATAGTTAATGGATCTTGTAATGTTTGATTACTACAATTTTTTGATTCATTACTGCAAACAGATTCATCCACTTTCTCGTTTGACCCACCCATTGAATAATGAACCATTGTGCATTTATCTGATTCAGAATTTGATCGTATTTTGCGATTACCTCCAGTACATAAAATTATCTTATTAGTTTTATTTGATTTTATATTACTTATGGTATCGGCAATTTTTGTTTTTATATTTGATTTATGTTTGATTTGATTATTATCTGGAGTTGTGCTGAGGGTTAAATTTTTCAATTTTCTGCTCGTTAATGATGATGTTGATGTATTTTTTGGTGTTTCGTAATTGTCATGTTTAGTTTGGTCGAGTCACAGACGTAGATCAAAAGCTATACGTGATGCAATATTTTTGAAACCAATACTTGTACCTTAAAAAAGTAATAATGATTAGTTCTTATTGTAATTTCTTAAGAAAAAAAATTGGAAATTATAGATTTTAAATCCTTTTATTAATTATCAAATTTTGAATAAAGAAGAATAAAAAATTACTTATGAATAAAATTTCGCTTTTTGATAAAAGGTTCATATTCTATGAAATGAATCATCATGTCTAAAAACACCTGAAGTCAAATAGTGTTATTTTCGGCAAGACAAATTATCAAATTCCTTGTGATTTAATCTTACTTAAAAAACTAATTAAAAAATTACCTGAAATTCTTTTGAATCTAACACCATTTAATGATAATCTGGGCAATTTACAAACTTCGATTTCCCATTGTACTAATGAATCAGTATTAGGATCGCCATGTACGCACCACAAAACAAATCTAAAAAGTGTAAATTATAAGTTTACATGAATTTAATCATAAATCATAAAAAAAATAACACCTTTCTCTTTGTTCATAATCGCAATTATTTTTGTCTAAGACCAATCGAATTTTCTGCATGATTTCATCAGGCATCAAAGGTGAAGTGGTTTTCATTGACCACGTAAATCTTAATACACGAGGCTTAGCCGGTTCTTCAGCATTTGAACCACTGCAGAAAAAAGTAGAGAAAAAAATATTATAATAATTTATGAAACATGTTTAAAAAATTAGGAACATAAAGATTTGTCCTATTTAAATATTTTGAATTTTTAACCTATCAATCATTACAGTTAAACTGTTACTTGGCATATTTTTTGCTTCTAAATAATTTTTTAAGTGACTCTTTCGCAACACTGATAAATTATTTAGAAACTTTAAAATAGATATGGTTTGAACATGCCATTTTTTTTATTGTAGCTCGTTATTATTCTTATATAAAGCTTAGCCTGTTAAAATGTACCGATGAAATATGAAAGATTTTAAATTATAAGATGTCACATTGGATAATTAATGTATATTTTATATTGTATGTATATTCTATATTGTATGTACAAAATGAAAAGTAAATTTTTTTGTACAAAATTTTAAACCAATTATAGCATGCAATGCGACAACTCGTATTTAATTATCTCATATTTAATTATCTTTGATGCTAAGGCTCAATGAAACAAAACGCACAATATTCAGTTTATCTTTCATTACTTCCTAAGTGCGTTTTGGGCCTAGCTTAATCAGCGTTAAAATATTGCACACTAATTAAATTAAATTTCTTTGGATTAGTCTTTGTTAATAAGAATTTTATGATTACAAAATATTATATATTATAATAATTTTAAATTTCAATTATACCTACATATGCAGTATGAATTTTTTCAATTGTAATTAAAAAAAATAAATCAAAATTGAAAAGAATATGGATTAAAAATACAGGGCGCCAAAGGAAATTACTTGGCTAATTATCGTTATTTATTTTGTTTTTCAACTTATTTAAACATGCGTTTTTAATTATAAGAAAAGCATGCATTTAAAAAACAACTAAAAAAACTAATTTCATTGAAATTTTTAATTAAAAAAAATTTTAAATGATCAAAATACTCAAATCATTTTGATTTTAAAGTATGTACATACATACTTATGAAGAAATACTTTGTTATGTAAATTTTAGCTTCTTTTTTTTTGTCAACTAATTTGGGGAATAATAAATCTTTGTCATTGAAAGAGAAGCAAAATATTTATTTTTATTTTTGACAAGATTTAGAGTTCGAACCTACGCAGATCAAGATTTTTTTTTCTGAAAAATTTATTATTACATGTACCTAATCCACTTACATTAATTTTTTTTTTATTATTATCAAAGCACCAGACAAATAAAAGTAATAAAACTAGTTCCGAATTGGGTATTTTATTGGCAATTAATAAGGTAATATTGTCGGTAATAGATTAATTATAAATTATTTAAGAATTCTTTTATCTTTTAAAATTACTTGAGAATTTTCAGGTTTATTATAACCAAAATTTTTTTTTATTTTATTACAAGGCATACATTATAGTCTGATGAAAAAAAATGTCGAATTTTTATTTCATAACAAAATCAGTGAACTTTAAAAACTAAATGATTTCATAATATGTACTTGTTTTCATGGTTTCAAAATCATTGATACAGTTTCTCTTCTTATAATGACGAATTTAAACTATGCATACGGAAACATAATAAATTTCATGTTAAATTTCATATGATACATTCAAAATACAATTTTGGATGTTGAATGATTTTTAACAATTTTATTATTTATTTTAACCGCCGAACCATATTCATATTTCTAATACACTTTTATTAAAACTTATTTTCTCCATACCATCTTATTAGCAATTAATTCATTAAGTTCAGACTATGGTGTACATTGTGCAGTAAAATTAGAAACCCAAATTATAATAATGTAAAATTCTTCTTAAAATCAATAATTCTTTGATCAAAATAAATGGAAATTATTTTTTGAGTTATTGAAACTCTTTGTAGATGTGTAATTTATATATGGTGATATTCAAAATTTTTTAGAAACTGTACGCAAAAAAAATTAAAATATTTTAACGCTCTTAAAATTGAAAGTACAATTTTTTAAGGTTTAGACTACAACAGCATAGTCGTAGTTAAAGGATCCAAATATGATAACATCAGGAGAAACCGAATAATCTCATATTAATTCTCCTGAATCTTCTTTTAGCTTCGGCGTGTGAAATTAACAACAAATATATTTTAAAAAAAATTTAGCTCTCAAAATACTATTTGGTGTACTTGTAACTTTAGCGTCGACGGGTCCGAAGAGTACTATCGTATCTCAAAAACACTAGTTTTCACAGGGAGCAAAAAACTGTTTGTTTTAAAATTTTTCTTCAAGAGTCCTCATTTTTTTACATGGTTTTATGAAAAAAATTATATTATATTTTTAACAATTAAAATTTATTGGAAAATTTGAAAATTTCTATCAAATTTTCACAATTTTAAGTTTTTACGATGATCGCTTAATTTACTAACAATGCCTAAATGGATATACGATAATTGCAAATTTTTTTCTGCCGTTTAATATCGTAAGTTGACGATATTAAGTACGTTTGATATCGTATCTTTATTTAGGTCTAACAAAACAAAGCACAATAAAATCGCATTTTCACATACGACAGCGCTCAATTTAGTGCCAATATCGCAAGTTGGTGGTTAACGGAAGTTTAAGATTGTAAAAACGACAAGTTCTAACATTCATTAATTGTATCTCATGATAAAATAATATTTTTTTTTATTTTTTACTGATCGTATTTTCATTTACAATTTTTGACTGATGGAAAGTGAGCTTGTATATGAATATACATTTCAGCTCGTACGTCGATTTTAGTTACAATAAAAATATTTTTATTATTTTGAATGCGTTTTATTTTAAGTAGAACGTCAGTATGACCCAAAATCGTAGATATGAGTGCGAAGAATCATTTTTAATATAAATCGGTTTCTATCGTATCTCGATTTACCATAGTACTCTTCGGACCCGTCGGTATGTTTGTCTCGAAAGTCGTTACGTTGTATTAAATTATTTAATTGTCCAAGGCATATTATCAAGCGGTACGGAAACTACATCGGCACGGCCGCACTACCGACCGTACCTCCTGAATATCACCACTACTCCAAAAAAAATCCAATTAATGAAAATTTAAAGCAAAACAGCATATTATGTTAATGGCGATTACCCTTACGCATGTTTCGAAACATAAAACATTTTTTTCTTTCAAAATTATTATTTTTATCCATTATGTTTGATGTATTTCTTTCAAAATTTTAATAATTTTCACATTTTGAATTTCAATTATACGAGTAAATCATGTTTTAGAATATGACAATGAACAGTATCATTTTTAAGTAGGTATACAATGTGTGTAAAGTTGTAAGTTTTTTCTTAAGTTGTTAAAAAAAATTTATTATTTACCTAAAACTGTTTGATGATGTGTTTGCTTGGCCGTCGTTGGGCCTAAAAAATAGAAAAAAATAAAAACACAAAATTTATGGTTATTGTACAAAACAAACGAAAAACAAATAAAAAACAAAATAAAAATATTAAACAAAATTAAATAATTTTTAAAAATCTGAAATCCCAATTAAGCGACTAATATAAATGATAACTAGTTGAGCGAGTTTTTACTTCGATTCGATTTACAAAACCTATACACAATTTAGGAATGTTACAATGAAAAGCATATTCCCTTCGGTTATTAAAGGATCTGCTGTTCTGGATGTTCAAATCTTCTATTGAAAAATTTCTCGTTAATATTTTATATTTTTATAATAATGTTTAATGTGATTGATGTTAAAGCCGTACTGATTTCCCAAGAAAATTTTTTATACAGAAACATTTCATGTTAAATATCCCTAGTTTCATTACAACGTTAAATTGTTATGACTTATGACGCTATTTTGTTTTGACATATAACAAAACTAAATTTCAAAATTAAATTATTCTAGAAAACGTTAAACAAAATCTAACTAAATAAAATAAAAGCAAATTGTGAAACAGACTGAGCAAATGTTACGGAAATTTTTTTTTTCGAATTTATTAAGTTCAAGCATTGAGTAATAATATTTATAAGAGGGTCAGAATTCATACAAGTAAATTTCAGAATTTTATTTTCAAATAACTCAAAAATGATGACAATATTTTCAATGTATTGAATAAAATTTCATACTCAAATTGTGTTTATTCTTAATACAATATAAAAAAAAATAAAATTAAGAATAAACACATTTGAGTTAAAACGTTTTACTCAATACATTCAAAATATTGTCATAATTTTTGAAAAAAATTTACTTGTATGAATTCTGTCCCTCTTATAAATATTATTACTCAATGGTTCAAGCAAACTAAGCAAAACATTTTTTCTTCGAATTTATAAATACCTATAAAAAAGAAATAACAACGAAAATATTTTAATTTTAAAAGAATTAGTTTCTCAATTATTTTAAAAAATAAGAATATCTATCTAAAATTTAAATGAGTACCTATATAAAACAGAAATAAAATTGAGATGACTTATACATAAATTTAAAGAAGAAATAAAAAATGTTAATATAAAATAAAAGTTTGGCGAAATAAAATAATTAAGCGTTAGCATAATTTCTATATATAGCTTTAAAAATTTTAAAACAATTAACATTAATTTTTATTATAAATAGTTGTGATGAAACCTTGAAAGCAATTATTGAATTTATGTCGTCTTAATGTGATATTTAAAATGTTCTCATATAATGACTGCAATCAAATTTATAAGAATAGAATCAGAAAAACAGTTATAGATTACAAATATTCAAAAAATAATTCTCACATTTTCCTTTTTAAATATGAAAAAAAAAATCAATGTGCTATTATTGTTACAGTGTCCTTTTTTTATAAATTTGACCAAAGCCAACGACAATTAAAAAAACTATAAATTCGATATTATATTGTAATTGTGAATGAACTTATATAAAATGAAGAGTAAATTATTGTTGAAAATGAAGTTTTTTCATTTTTTCAAAGTACCGAATTTGCCTATTTTTTTTTTCTTTTTTTTTTTGTTCTTTTTTTGACAATCGAAATAGGCAAATATAAAAAATAAAAAAAACTTCATTGGCTTTCATAGTAAAAAATATAATTTACTCTTCCTTATATCTAAGTTAATTGATCGTAATTAATATGTTTGAGATGAAAATTTCAAAATTATTGATAGACAATGAAACCTTAATTATTTAGTCCGGAAGAAGGTGGGATACATTTGTCTGTGCTTGATTTTACTGCAATTATAATAGACATTAAATACATTTGATTGTAATTACATTTGACTGTAAGTATATATTTCTATTTAAATGAATTTTTTTTAAATTGAACTCTTTAAAGGAGTATAAAGTCAAACAAAATTTCAGTCAAATTGGTTCAAACTACTTACAGTCAAATGTACCGATCTCCGGAACTACAATATAAACAAAACTACAAAAATGAAATAAAAATTAATATTCTTACAGTACTACTGTTCATATAAAAAATCTATCATTGGTGTCAAGTTAATCATTCTGATGAATCCTCACATGAACGAAAAATTTAATAGAATTTCAATAATTTCTATAAAAAATTCTCAAATAATAAAGCAATAGCATTTCATAACCATAAAATTTCTGCTTTCAGGTTTCATTACTAGGGTAGATTAGGTTAGTTTGAAGTTGACGGAGAAACAATTATTTTCGTTAATAAAGTAAATTTCAAAAACAATATACAAAAATTGTGTACACCAAATGACTGAAATTCAGTTATTACTACACCCACATTCTCGTTTTTTGCTCGAAATTTACACAAATCCTGGCTCTTTTGGTTAAGGACACGTAATATTGTATCAATTACATTTGTGCGTAAAAAAGTAACATGAAAATTGTTATTTATTTTCCATATATTTTATCTTTTATACATTTGGGTATCAAAATATTCTTCTTAGTAAATATTTGTAAAATGAATAATCATTAAAAATTAAATATAATAGGCTTCCTCATTTGCTTTATGATATTTCATAAATAACTTCTAAATACTACAAAAATGTAAAAAACAACAAAATACTTGGGAAATATCATAAAGGGAATGACGACAACTAATGGTATTAAAAAAATTTCCTTTGACTAACATTTAATATTGATAATTTAAATAGTTTTTCTGGATCGGATCGGAAAATTTTTTTAGTTATTATTTCATTAAACAAAAAGAGACTTTAAAAAAGATTTTAATAATAATTTGCTATGAAAATAATCTTAAAAAAAATATATGTATACATAAATATAAATATTAATTTAAATTTCTGCGAGTATTTTAATGTAAGATCAGGACAAGTTGTGTGATTTTAATATTAATTTATTGGTATGTGTGGCGCGGAAAGTTAAATTAAATTTCTGTATATAACTTTTTCGAACTTAAATAATACTAACTAATGAAAACTTATATCATATTTGTATTAAATGAAATGAATTTATTTTTATTTATTAATAAATTTATTATATATTTTATCTTAATGCTCTTTCTGACAAGCAAAACATGCAAGTTATTTTTTTTTCTGTATAATCTAATCATATTGGATGTGAATATAAATAATACTCCTTTTATGAAGTTCTCTGGAAATTAAAACAATCTACAATTAGAAACATCTAGTACAGTTAGTTAATACATAACACTTAAAATCAGACAGAAGTAAGTTTCTCGAATTATTTGTAAATTATATTGATTTTCGAATTTTTCAAAAATAATGTTGGAAATACATAATAGACTCTAATTGTAATTCTAGCCCCGTTTTATGTTGATTAAATAAAAAAATTTTAAATCAGCTTTGAAGTATTAATAAAATAAATTAATATTTTTTATTAGTAAAATTAGAAATAATGGTTTGAGTGACTAGATTATTTTAACAATTTCCGAGGCAAGTTTAATGAGTTAGTATTTAATGAATATTTTTTAAAACATTTATTTAAGATGTTAAAGAATCCAAACAAAATGTTTATAAAAATAATTGATACATACCTAAATGGATATTTTAAGTAAAAAAAATCACTTAATTTAATTACCGTTATCCGTTTCATACTTTTTAAAGAATTAATTTATATTATATTATAAATAATTATGGACAGTATTTTGTTTAATATAATATTATTATCTACAAATAAAATGAACTTAATGAATTGCATTATATGTAATGTTTTAAATAAGAATAAAATAAAAATTAATATTTTTAAATAAGCTATATATATAAGTGTAATATATGATTGATCCATTAAAATATAATTAAATGAAACTTAAGCAAAAAATTAAAAAAGAAAACTTTGTATCATTATTTCTTTGTATCATTATCAGTTGAGACGGCAATGAGTTTTTATGTATAAATATTATAACAATTTTAATTTTGAATTATTATGCACTTCTTAAATGTTCGATAATTCAAACATTTGAACAAATAAATTATTTAAATGATTATTTAAATAGAAATTATTCTATCAATTGCTCGGTGAACTGACAATTAGATAATCAAACAATATGTATCTAACCAGTAAATTAATTTATTATTTTTTATGGAAAATAAAAATCGCAAGCATCTGTTCTAACTTTCAAAGTTTATTACTCACCGCTTTTAATTTAACTACATATTTTTACTTAATAGATAAAATTATTTACAAAAAAATAAGCTTCAGTATTATGTTGACATTAATATTGGTAAAATATTTTATCCAGACCAAACCAATAATTGTAGGGCATTCTTTGATTTTTGACTGATCGAATAACATTTAATCCACCCGTACGAATTAACATTTCCATTGAAAAACATAAATTTTGTTTAAGGTCGAATAATATTGTAAATTTTTAAAAATCGCAAAAAGACCAAATATGAAACACAAAATCAAGAATGCATAATACATTTACAGATATAATTACATATACTGAAAAATGAATTCAGAAGTAGAAATTTTTGAATTTTGATCCGTTCAAAAATTATGCCAAAGATTACGTCCTCTAATTATTTTCCTGTTATTGTTGCTTCCCATAATGACAAAAAATTAAATAATTTTTTTTTTTGATCAAAAATAAAATTTTTATTTTGATTAATTTTTATTATAACATGTTTTTAAATATTTATTATACTATATTATTATATACTCAAATTAGTTAAAACAATGTTAATTTTCTTTTCTACATAATTTTTTAATAAAATTGCTTTATTTTTAAAAATTCACATTTCTTATGAAAAAGCTCTAATCAAATCAAAAAATAAAGTCCTCTAACTTAAACAACTACAAAATTTCATATTATTAATCATTACTTATCAAATGCAGTTTTTTTTCTTTGGAATTATAAAAAAATAATAATTGTTGTGAAAAATTCTAGAAAAGTTATTTTGTCATTCAAAATTAGCAGAATGAAAACTTTTAAGCATACAAATTAGAAAAAAATTATTCATGATATGAAAATGCTTCTATTTAAAATCAGTCGGCATTATAGAAAATGCAGCAAAAAAAATATGTAAACATAAATTTCAACCTCGATTAGTTTCAAGGATTTTCCATAGAAAATTCAAGCGCGAATATTATTTTAGAAACTTGAATTTCATATCTAACTTTAAATGGTAAATTTTGTAAAAAAAATAATCACGCCAAAACATTATTGGCAAACATACATTAAATTTAAAATATATTTTTAAAAGGTATGTTGACTTGTATTTAGGCTTCATCAACCCATTAAAATTTCAATCAGAATATTTTGCTGTCAACATAAATATTTAAAAATAAATGGCTTTAGAATTAAGATTATCTTTTATACAATTGTTTATTTTTTTCTAAAAAAGTAGTTTCACTAATGTATTATTATGTATTGTAAGTCTAATTAATTTAAATTCAATTCAGTTAAGCATTTATGTACGTACAAAAACTTTTTTTTTATTTATCATAAAATTACTACAGTAAGTAAGTATTGCTTAAATCATGTTGCATTTTTATCATTAGACTAGGTGATCATAGAAAGTAATGAAAATTAGCTAAACTTTGTTATCATAAATTTTTGTAATTGAAAAAACATATTTTTTAAAGATCCAAATAATATAATAATATTTTGGTCATTTTCAATATTGTTAGATTCTATTCTCACTCATTATGAGGATTCTAGGATTAAAATCAAAATTCAAATAAGACTGTTTTTGGAATTAATAGACAAACAGCTTAATATCCAATGTATATTTTTCAATAAGACGTCCATATATTCTTAATTAGAAGTAAAATTATTTCAATTGGTTGAACTTCATTGTTTTGAAGTTATAACTATTTATCAAAGATAGTTATAGTTTTTTTTAGAATTATTCTTGGAAATTTTTTTTTTCCAAAGTTCAATTCAGTTACACTAATTTAAAAATAAATACATACTTAGTTTTCCAAAAAAAACTTATTCCATTTATCTGCTAGATCAATAAAGGATTAAAACGAATATTTTGATTTTTCATGTTTACATTTTTATCTTTTCAATTGGATATAAATAGAAATAATATAATCCTTTCTTCGTTCTAAAAAGGATTTTATTTTAAATAAAATAAAAAATCTTTTTTAACAATTTATGTTATTATAAGTTATCCTTAAGCAAAATAGTCAAATCCATTTCGATCAATTTTGTTAGTGTTTTTAGTTTATTCTTTGACAAATATTCTTTTAAATTTATAATTATGATATTAATTTTTCTTTACATTTGTAATATTATTATTCTTGGTCTCCTTCAATCTGTATAATTATAATGTTGAAAATTGTTGGTTTGTGGAATGATGTTTGCAGGATATTTGATGAATTAGAATTTGGCCAACCAGATCGTAGAGGTTATATTTTTCCATAATAAAAACGAAAAGAACGAACAATAAACAAATCACAAAACACAAAAAAAATATTTTGTTTCAAATTTTTAATATAAAATATATAATTAATACTAATTTTTTAGGATATATATTTTTTCATTATGTTAATCGAATTTATTTACTATTGGTGTTGAATAATTTTTCTTCTTTCTCTTAATTAATATCAATTTTTTGAGTCTTTTAATTGGGAATTGTGTTGATTAAAAAAAATACTTTCTTGAAATTCAAGCGAAATAATTTTATCAGCAGTTATGGGCAATGATAATAATATTTTTGATAATACTTTATTAAAAATTTATTTGGCATCTAAATTTTTTTAATTTGTTTTGGACATCTCCGTTAAGTAGCAATAATTTACTAACTAACAACAATAGTCTTAAACAAAATTATTATTTTTTTTACAAAAAGTAATTACTTCTTATATGATGATAATTAATTGAAAATGGAGACTGGCTTTATTTTTTTATTACTTTTGTTAATCTTGAGTTCCTGAGTGTCAGCCATTGAAAGGAATATATGAATATTTTGTTTTGCTGACGAACATTATTTTATCATGGCAAGGTTTAGTTTATTTTAAAATGCTACATAATGAATTTAGTCGACATCAGAGTTTATTCGAAAGATCATATTTTATATTAGAATACAGAAATAAAAAAATTAAAGATTTTTATTTGAATTATCTTTTCTTTTTTAGAATGTAAGTAAGCAAGATTTTTTTTTAATTTGAATTCTACGTTCCTGATTTCAAAAATTAATTTTCTTAGAAATTATATTTCAAATTTTATATAAACTAGGCTTTACACTGCTTTGTTTTGTTCTGTCGTAACTAAAAATATTTATTTTAATACAATTTTATATTTAATTTAATAACTAAATAAACATAATTTATCATTGTATTTAAATTATATGAAAATTGTTTTTAATGTTGAAGCTTTAGACACTTGCTAAAATATGATTTTTCGAAAACAAAAAAAAAACATTAGGTTCTAAATATTAGGTTTTTCCACATTGACAATGCATGTTCACTTCGCGTGAAAAAATTCATAATACTGAGCTAACCTTTTATATAAAAAAACAAACAACTTATTTTCAAAATTATTCAAAAATTTTTTATGAATACATTTTTTTTAATGAATAATATAATATAAACTACTTTTTTTACATAAAATAGATAATATGTATGTGTATATAAGGTATATATATTTTGTAATTATATAAAATGGTCACAAAATATTTGCTACATAACTTTAACTTTCTTAACAAAATAATAAATTTTACAATATATAAAAATTTTTTATATATAATAATATGTATTTTTTAAAACATAGATAAAACAAAATATTTACAAAAAAAAACAAAATTTAATCACATTTTCTTTCATTTAAGAAACTTTTGTGTTTTGTGATTTTTGATTTTTTTTTTTTCGCTTTTTAATATTATATAATTTTTTAAGGACTTTATGTGTTTAAAATTTTTAATTAAATCTACGGGTTCGGCCTAAAATAAAAGAAAAATTATAAATGATAAATAAGTTTTAATATTTTTTTTAATAATTTATTTATGTAATTTTTATATCATCAATATTTAAAAAAAATCGAATTTTAAATAAAGCTTTTTTTAGACATTATTACGGCCATATAAAAACTTAATACAAATATTATGATTTGTTGGGAAGAATTGAATTACACGTGTGAAAAGTTAAGAAATAATATTTTTATAACATTTAAATTAATGTCAGAAAACGAAAACTGTATAAATTTCACGACAGCGAGACGTAATGGAAATTAAAATGAAAATAATTTTCAAATTTATAAAAATTTAAATTAATTTTGTTAGCTAAGACCTTAACCAGAAAAAAAGCAACGCATTACAACCAGATTGTTTTATAGAAGTGAACAATTTGTTTTTATTTAATTAAGATCTAAATCTTATACTATGGAATCAAAGTAAGAATCAATCATTTAATGAATATTGAAAAACAAAAAACTATTTTCATATTTCATAGTTTTTTTTAAAGAAATACTCCAATAAATGGAAACAATATGTTTGTCAGGCATATATATTTAGTGTTACCATTCTTATAGGAATCCTGATTTATTATGAGATTCTATATATTTTAATAATCTGGTTAAAGTTTAATCTTTTCTATTTTTTTTTGACTAATTTCTTTTTGCTAACTCTTTGTTCAATTAAAAAATAAATAAAATAAAATTTATGCACAATGAATTTTCCCATAGATTTTTTTTTTTATTAATTATGTATAAAAAATTAAACTGCAGCGAGTGACCATTTTATATGATTTCTTTAAACTAAAATTATAATAAAAAAAAATTATGTTAAATTGCATTTTAGAAGTACAAACTTTTTCCTTGACTATTTATTATATATATATAAATTTAATTTGCAATGTATAATTTATTTTTTTTGACACAAAATTCGAATCTTACAATTTAGCTATAGATTTATTGAAATTTAAAAAAAAAATTATTTTAAGTAGGAAAAAAATAATGATACAATATATTTCTTTTTAATAAATGTTTTTTAAAAGAAATAAAAAACTCAAAAGGAGTTGTTAGTATAAATTAGATAATTTTTTTGTTTGAAATTCAAAAACAAAAGTAAATTAAAAAAATCTTACTAATTTTTCTTACAAAAATATGACTTCAAAAAAAATAAATAAAAGCCAGTGCACAATGATATTTGCATTATAAAAACTATCTAAAAATGACAAATGAAAATTAGCACTAAAATTTATATATAATGTATAAAATTGTTTTTACAAAAAACTATAAAAGCGATAGCATTATATTTTTCTTCAAGAATAAAAAATAAAATTAGAAAAACTTTTCTTTGCTAAGCATAAGCACAACATGCCTTTAACTTTTATATATATTTAATATTTATAAAAAAACATTATATTATAATAGAGCTCCAGAAGAAGTTTTAAGATGTATTAATTTTGAACAAAAAAAATTTTATTCCCTCCAATAATATTATGTACGTTGAGGATTTAAAAAATATTCTGTATGAAATTATTATATATTTTTTTAAAATATCTCAGTTAATTTAAAATTCATTTATTAACATATTTTATCATATTGATAAAAAAAAATGAGTTATTGCGCCGATAGAAACGTCAAATAAAATAATTAAATTAGTTTTAATTAAAATAAATTAAAATTTTATGTAACAAAAAACTTTATTAAAAAAAAACACGAAAATGGTCCCGCAAAAAAAAAGCAGTTTTCATAATTTATATAGTTTTTATTTACACTCTTTTTTAATTTTGTTTTTAAGGACATTATTTATGATAATAAAGCATTTAAAAACTTAATGAAAAATGAGATTAATCATTGTGCATTGAAATTATTATGTAACCAAATAACAACAAAAAAAATCAATAAATTTCAAACAAAAAAGCTATTAATAATTTACACAGAAGCTTCCAAAGTTCCCATTTTCAATCTATATATAGAACTTAATTTGATTTCTTAGTTAGTTCTCTTACAAAAAAAAAGAAAAAGAAAAATACCAAACACCAAAATATACGAAAAAGAAAATTATTTTTCAAGAGATATCTACTTCAAATTAAAAATTGAATAATAGCAACACAAAAGTTGTTTGGGGTTGCTTTAATTAGTTGATTTATTTGACTTTTACTGTATAATAAAACAATTAAGAGAATAAGACTTGTAATTTTTGTTATGGTTTTCTGGATGTAATAATAAGTTATTCTTTACATTTCCTTTTCACGGCTCAAGTTATAAACCTAAATGAGGTATTCATATTCTAGTGCATACTCATTTACATTCATATACTTTTAGTCCGGAAAAGCAAAAAGTATTGAAAATTTGAATTCTTGCACTTTTGATACCATAAATGGAAATGATCATGTGATACGTTTTCAATTTATGCAAAAATTTACAAATAAAATTTTCAATAATACTATTGTAGAATTTACCCATTCTTTTTTTATTTCACAAAAGAATTATAAAATAATTAAATTGAATAACTTTCAAATATAAGAAATATTATTTTACTTAGGATAATCAGAATATCAATCAGATCAAATGAAATAAAAAAAACTTATTTCGAATCAAATTGTTTTATTTGATCAATCTTGTTTATAATAAATAAGTAAAAAATATGGCAAGCAATAATAAGCTTCTTTTATCCTTTTGGAGTCATTTATTACTTTTTTAAGCTCATCCTAACAAACTTCCTTTATTACACTGCCAGACGTCAATTGAAAAAACAAAGAATTTTACGAAAAACATAATTTATTTTTATTTACCTAAGTTGCATGATACAAATTTTGATAGGTAAAATAGATTCAAATTAAAAAAACAACAATATTTAAAATTAAAAATTAAAAAAAAAGTTTAATACTATTCCAACATAAATTTAAATTTTTAATATTTTTTAGACTTTTTCCTAAATATCGAATAGTTTTTTTTAATTTATAAAGTTTAAATAAAAAATAATGTAATAGTTTATCTTAATTTATAAAAAAAAAATTATTTCTTAGATGTCATTTCCCTAAGCCTGAAAACAAAAATACGAAAAAATGCATTTTAGAACAAAATTAAAAATGAAATGAAAAACAATTTTAGATTAATGGGAGAAATTTATAGGACACCCAGACGTGCAGGAAATACAAAACTTTTTTATATGTGAAATGACTTTATTATTGAAAAAAAATATTGATATCAAGATATATTTAAAATCGGCACAAAAGAAATTACAAGATTAGTTTTCAATAGTCTAACTGAAGAATTAATCTCATATGGTCACCGAAGCTGTCATAAAACGAAAAATCGAATGGCTTAGTCTTGTTAACCGAATAACTATTAGGAACGTATTTCTGAACTGACATACTTATTTTATGGTGATTGAAAAAGATTTTTTAACTTTTATACATAATTATTGAAAATTCAACCAATACCCAGAAAATTATCGTGTCTAACAAAAAATAATCTATAAATATATATCTATAAATGTATATTTTATAAATAAATTAGTATTTTATAAGTTATTTACATCAAAAATAAATTTTTTTTAATAATTTTGTTTATTTTTATGCATGCAAGTTAATTTAAAAAATGTAACAATAATAAAAAAAAATAAAGAAAAAATTATTATAAACTTTATGTAAGTAAGAGTATTTATAACTTTGAATTCAAATTTTATCTTATAGTCATCAACGATTTCTTTCGATATAAAGTTCTAAACTATAACTATAATTTAGAACTTTCCTATGCAAGTATAGATCGTGGTAAGTGTTCACTTATATATTTTTTATTATTCAGGGCATATGTTAATTGCAATAAAAAAAAACAAAATTTGACATATTTTATTCTAAATTAACATCGCCAGTAATTAAACAAACTCTTCTGAATACTAAGCTTAAAAACATTCAAGATTGGTTACTTAATTGAGAAATTAAACAAAAAAAAATTTAGTGTACTAAATTACTGAGGGTTAAATAAGCTTTATTTAAATTAGAAGTAGTAAACTAATTTTAAAAAATTAAGGGAATTGGAAGTAATTTATTTTCCCATCTGAAATTTTATTGGTTGTTTAAAATAAAATTATATTGTATTATACACATAACTGTTGTCTATATATGTAAAATGAAGAATATACATATATAAATAAGTATTTTTAAAACTATTCGAGATTTTTGAGACATATTTCGCCATTATATTGTATTATACACATGTGTTTTGACGAAAAGTAATGTGTTTTAACGAAAAGTATAAAAAATTAGTTCGCGAAATTTTTAATCAACTTTTAATTCTAACTATTTTTTCTAATATTTTCATTTTCGAATCCAGATATTTATATTTTTATTTGGAAACTTGGGAATATAATTAATGTAATAATTACAAAATTGTTTTTTATTTTTTCCGTAGATAATTTTTCAATAATTTCAGATGATTAAAGACTAACTTACCGTTTACTGAATCGTGATGACAGCTTTGAGAAGAAACTCATACGTCCTGGATGTGGTGAATCTCCTGTTGCTCCTGTACCAGAATATTCTAATGCTGCATTATTTCGTGCTCTGGTTTGGCCTGATTATTTTCAAGTTTACCATTATCGAAAGTGGCGTGTTGGTTGGTAGTGATGGGAAAGTATGAATTTTGATTGATATTGATAAAATTACGTGTTTATTTTATTTTTTATTTTTTTTTGAAACAAAAAAGAAAAATTTTTTAATTAATTTTTAATGTAGAAAACGATAAATTAAAATTTAAATGTAAATAAATACATTTAAAGAAATATCACAGTCATTACATTTTAGAGAAAATTAAAAATAAACAGTCTAAATTCTTAAACGTATCAAACTCTAAAGCTTTTCGCAAATGAAATTCACAAAATTGATTGTATAGATATAACTAATTCTTAAGAATAAAGCTAAATAAATTAAGGTTTTTTTTTTAAATAATAGGTAATTGTTAGTTAATAGAACAAAATTCAGTTTAAAAAAATTACAAAATTCTCCCGGTCATGAGATATTTACCATGAAGTTTTTGTCAGAGTTCCAGATAACTAATAAAATTATTAAAGTAAGTATCGTACTATGTTCCATTCTCTTTACTAATAATTTTCTTTTAAATTCATCATAATTGTTTTTTAGTATTTGGAAAATCAAAATAGTTCCAATGACGTTTTTATTAAATCTAATAAACTTATGGATATTTCGTCAAATCAATCAAATAATGAATATCACAGTGAAACACAATAATATGTTTTACATTTAATAAAATAAATTATTTTCCAAATTAAATTTTATCAGAATTTTAGAACTTTTTTATTATTTTTAATGAAAAACTAAATATTGTTCTAATACACTATATAATTAATTTTAATTTGCATCAAAAAAAAAAGTTTCCTTTTTCTTTTGTATAAAAAAAATTTAGAGCATTTTAAATATAAATAAATGTTAAAAAAAAAAAGTATATTTCTTATATTCATAATGCATATTTTTATTTAAAAATGTATATATTTAAAATTTATATAATATTAAGCTTTGCATATTTAAGTAGCTTGAACATAATTTTAATTAAATATAAATAAATAAACAAAAAAATTAAATAATTGTTCAAAAATGCAAGTAAAACAAAGATGAAAAATGAGTTTTTTTTAAAGCTTTAAAAATTATTTTCAGAATCATAAATTAAGTCTTTTTCAATTTTATATTTTTAATATTTAAAAAAACATGAAACATGTTCGTAAATACGTACGGTATAGATTTTGTTTTAATATTGCCAATATGGATGATATCGAAAAGCCTTCAAATAACATGAACAGAAAAATATCAAGCAACATTAAATGTAATTAAATTTTTTTGAAAAATAACTTCATGAATATAGCGGCGCATTAACAAGCTCAATTTAAAAAGTATAGCAACTTTTGCAATAAAATGCAACTTAATTTTATTTATTTAGTAATACAATAAAAGGACCTATATTTTTGTTATGCCTTTCAAAAAATGAAGGAAATGTCTTTAATCGAAAAATAATTTGGAACTTTTAAATTTTCAGTGTACAAAGCTCTCAAGTACATGATACTTTTCATTTGTCCTCATTATAAATTTTTAAAAACAATTTTGCTTTTACGCTTGGATAAAATTTGGTTTTATTTGTTGAGCCCTAATGTCTTACACTGGACTGACATTCAACATGTTAAATGTTTAAATATTTTAAAGTTCAACTCAGGTTATAAAATATTTTAAAGTTCAACTCAGGTATAAATCGCAATCAATATTTGAAAGTGAAATAATATATACACAATACATGTTAGTACCTTTATTGTATATAATGTATAGATAACATACAACCATGATAATAATGAGAGTGATTTTTTAACAATAAAAAGATGATTGAAAGAGACTTTATTTATTTATTCCTCTTAAATTCATATAAGATAAAATTAATCAAAAAAAATATTTATAATAATTATGAGGTAATAAAAAACAAAAAAAAAATCAAATTAAAATAATAAAAGAACTCACCCGAATGGAAGGTTGATCTCGATGGAACATTCCTTGGGAAATGCCTGCTAGATTTAACAGCCGATGTCATTCTAAGTCGTTCAAGCAAACTAATATGATTTTTTCAAATACAATTGTATCGATTTTTTTACATGTGTATATTTAATTTTAATTTTTAAATGTTTAATATTTTAACATTTTTAATAAATAAGAAATTTAAAAATTTATAATTTCATCCAATTTTTGTTTTGAATTTAAACATATTTATTTTAAAAAATATGAATTTATTTGATTGATTCATTTATTTATTTGTTTACATTTAAAAATCGATAACAAATTGTAGTTAAATAAACATATAAGTGCATTATAAATTTATATTTTTTGAATATATATATTTTTGTTTTTATTTTATTTTTTTTAATAAAGAATTTAAAATTTTTTTAAATAATTGTTTTTTTTGTTTTTAAATAAATTTTTAAAAAGAAATGTAGATTGCATAGAACGATCAATTGATGAAAGGATGAAAATTTCAAACATAATTTTTTTTTGAAGTTGAAATAATTTGTTGTTGTAAATGTGTGATGATAATATTTTATAATTTTTACGTAAACAAAAAATAAATTAATTTAAATGTGTATATAAAGTCAAAATTGGTATGATAAAAAAAAAAAAAAAAAACAATATGTAGTATATAAGTATAATATTATAATAGCATTCACATAATGGAGCAGATTTTGGCACATATTTGGAAAATGAAATGAAAAATACAAAAAAAAAAAAAGAAAAGGAAATTTAGAAAAATTATGTATATAAATATTTTATTTCTTTAGAGAAAAATATAATTTTGAATTTTATTGAAATCGTAGGCTTAAAAAAAATATTGTATATTTTTTTATTTATCGATTATTCAGAAAAAAATCCATATTTAATTTTAAGTCAACGAAATCCTTTTATGCTAACAATATGTAATCAAAGATAATATAAATTTTATATCGTTCAAACTTGTGTCAAATTAATATTGAGCTTCTTAAATAATATTATTCTACATCACTCTGGTATTGCTATCAGTTTGTTTTTGAATTTGAATCAGGTTTGAATTTTTTTTTTGCCTTTTTTTAATCGAAAATGTTTACAATAGTTTAATGGAAAAAGAAAATTGTTTGTAGAAGTACTAAATTTATTGAAATTTATTTACTTTAATTACACATTGTCGAATTTATTGAAAATAATATTGCAAATAAAAAAAAACAAGAATAACAACAAACTCCGAAAAGTTAACAGTAAGAAGGCTAAAACATAAAATGTATTTTTGTATAATTAGACTAAAAAAAATAACATTCAACACTAATTAACAACATAATTATAAAAAGCAAACTAATTTGATAATTTTAAAATTATGTAATTTTTAGGTTTGCAAATAATTTTAAAATTATGCAATTTTTATGTTTGTAATTAAATTAAAATTATATTTATAATAAAATAAATATTGATGATGATAACAGCTGAAAAATAATCTATTCGATGATATCAATTTCATTTTTTATTTCAAGAGAAATAATATTGATGATTTCCAGCTAATATTTATATGATAGATAATCGCAATTGTCATAAGAAATCGTCAAGGTCGATTTTTAGCTTAAGGTTCATGAAACTTGAAGATATTTAAAATTTACAAATTATTTTGAGTTACATTACAAAGAGTTTTAAAGGTTTGATTATTAGAAAAGTATTATATGTAAATGTACATAAAAATTGATTAAGGACAAGATATTTTTCACTTTAGGTAGACAAATTAAATAGTTTCTGATTTTTTTTCATAATAAATTTCATCAAAACTGGTTCAGATTTTTTTTTTGCTCTGTCATCAAGGTGACCAACAATAAGCTAAAGATTCTTCCATAATGAAAAATTGTGATCGAAAATATTTTTATAAAAGCATTAGTGAAATTTACAACAACAAAAATGGATGAATTGTAGTTGAAATTATGAAAAATTGATCTAGATCGATGTGATGCTTATAAACAACAATAATTTTAAATAAACCTAACTTTATTATCTTAAATGTAATGTCTATATATCATTCTAAAAATCAAAGAGTTTTTATCAATTCTATAAACGTATTATTTCATGCTACTGATTTTTTGAATAATTTAAACTAATCATTTAACATAAATATTATTTTGAATTTTGATTTGGATCGATCGAATTTGATAATTTTAATAGTAACAATTAAAAATTCAATTTCCCAGCAAATAAAACATTTGCTTGAATTTTTTTTTTTTTTAACGGCAGAAAATTATTTCCTATTTTGTTAACTTAAAATTTATTCATGTGAAAGAAAGACAATTAAAAATTCTATTATCTTATTCCTTACAAGTCATTAAAAGCAAAATGGACAGCAAGTTTTAATGAAAAAAAAAAATGAAATATTTTAAATTTTGCGCAAAGACAAATTTTCAAGCATTAAGGATTTTAAAAATATCGGACGATATCTTTACCTTCTGACATGCATTAGTAAACATTAAACATTAAAATTCGTAAGAATATAATATGAAGCTGAGAAACTCTTAGAATTTGAAGTTATAAGAGATTTTTGAATTTAATTGTTAGGGTTATTTGTTTCATTTGTCATGCCCTCCAAATGTGATAAAAAGAAAAAAAATTAGATCCATAAAATATCAAGTCATAAAATTATTATATAAAAAAAATTTTTTTTGCATTAAGCCATCAAGCATAATAATTTCTTTTAATAAAACATATTCTTAAAACATTTAACTAGAAACATAGTTATTAGAAAAAAAATACTAAAAGAAAATAGATAGACAAAGGTTTTTGTCTCGTTAAATTTTATCAACTCACCGAAAGTTTCATTTGATTCAAGGTGTCGTCAAAAAGTTTTCAATTTTTTTGTTTTTATTATTATTGGAACAATAAATATTAATGTTTTATTTTGCAACGTTTTATATGAATTTAATTTTTTTAAGTTGTGTGTAAATGATGATTTTCGAGTAATAATTTTTACACAATTTTAATTTTTTTTTAACAGTGTATGAAGATTTTATGTCGATTTCACAAAATTTTTTACATGTAAAGAAAAAATATATATATATATATATTTAAAATTCTTATCAAGAAAGTTGTGCTGTTTGAAAAATTAAATAACATTATATATTTATAATACGTATTTTCTGTTTTTATATAAATTTTTGATAAAAACAAACTAAAAAAATTTAAAATGTCAATGTTAACATAAAATAGTTTTAATTTAAATAAAAAATATTCAATAGACAGGATAAGACTAAATTATAAATGTTTCATGTAAGTACCTTGAAATAAAAGTGCATTACTTTTTCGTTAATATGATAAATTATTGAAAAGTTAATGTTGTAAGACTTACAGACTTATATGCTGTTCAAACTACAACTTTTAAATTTCAATTAACGTTAATGCACTCAAATGGCTTTAAGTGCATCTAACAATTCTCGAACGTGACATGAATCAAGTAATATTAAAAAAAAATTAATAATAAAAAACTTTTGAATTAAAAAAAATTATTATGTAACAGTCAAAAATTCAATAAAAATAAAATATAAACTAAGTTTTATTAATTCGCTTTTTTGCGCCAAGAACGTCATAACGTAATGAAAATAATTTTATGGGTTCAAACTAAATAATATTAACATCTGCATTTAAGATTTTTTGACTTATTGAAATTTAGTAAAAAAAAAGGTTGTTATTATTCGGAAAAAATTTAATTAGTTGAATTTATTTTCAAATGTAAAAAAGATTAAATATTTTTCTAAAAAAATTACAAAAATAGTTTTCGGATGCTTGTTTTATTTTCCACAATATGATTATCTTTTAAAGTAAATTTTCTTAATCTAATTTTTTCAATTGGAAGTTTTGATTTCAAACCCTGATTTCAATCATGGATTTTACATATTTCAGAATATTATATGATTAATTATTATTAGTAACCGTTTGCCCTCGAAATTCGTAAGCAAATAATTTTTATTTGATTTTGGATTGGATAATCCTTATTTATATTGTTGTTATAATTTAAGAAAATTAATTCGTCAATTTGAAGGTGAAAAAATTATGATACCTTGAAATTTATCAAAATCGATCCATAAATGTACAGATACAAAATGTATGTATGGACAAAAGTTATCAGATTTATATATAGATATACGATCTATTATATAAAATGATATTATATCATTATTATTAAAAATTACTAGATCTGATTATTTATTAGTTGTAATTTTATTTCATATTTGTCACAAAATGAAAAAAAAAAATCATTACAATCACAGTATAATGAGTTAATAAAAAAATTATTAAAAAGTGTAAATGAAATCACGGGCCAGATTCTGTAACTTTTTATTTGAGAACCACATTTTTGATTTTTTAAAGCACAGTTTTGTGGGGTTTAAAAAAATTATCTTTCTGTAAGCAATGTTGTTCATAATCTAAATGTGGCTAAATTTTCTATTTAATCTCCGGTAACCCTATAAAAAAAATTCTGCTAAAATGTTCGACGTCACTGCTTTTAAGGATTTTTGACATGAAAAATTGTATTTATTTATGTTTTTTTTTCAAATAAAAAAAAAATTATTTGTAGGCATAAAAAAAATTAGTGAAATAATCTCAAAAAATTCGTTTTATCTGAAAGTTACTGGGGACGGTCCCTAGATACCCAAATGTAAGTTTTTTTTAACAACTGACCCCCCACTTCAATGGTACGGGTCCGAAAAGTTTTCATATCTTAGATAGGTAAATAGGAAGTTACATATGCGAAATGAATTTTTTTCTTCTTTAAACTTCTTTAAAAACTTTAAAGTTTTTTTTTTGCCTTTCGCGCTTTTATTTTAAAACATACTAAAAAAAATAAAAAAAAAACCACAAAAAAATATTAAGCAACACCTAATTTGATGTTGCTTAAAAAAAGTTGCTCGAACAACAATTTTAATGTTACAGAAAGCAAAGTAACGAAACCACACCACATTTTTTAGTACATTTTCCTTATAGAATCTGGCCCCTTTGAAATCTACAGGATTTGAACTAAAGATTTAAGTGTTTATGTAGAATTTACAGTCAAAAAATAAAATACTGTACTTAATATTCTTAACTTAAACTTAAACCACAAAAGGATGTGATGGTCTGTAGCAAAAATCCACACTATTTAAAATTTATATTTATTTTCCAATTTTAACATCATTTTTTTGAATCATGCATTTTTACGTACAAATAAATTTTAATAAACAACAATTACAAAGGAATTTTTTGAACATTGCATTTATTAATTTTATTTTTTTTGTAGAAACTAAGTTTATTACTATTTTTCAAGGATATGAACAAAAAAAAATTGTACTAAACTGAATAAGGGAACAAAAAATGTAAGGAACAAAGTGTTTAAAACCTAAGTTGTTAAATTAAAGAAATATAATTTATTATTCAGACATTTATAGATTTTAAATGATTAGGAATTAATAATTTATTATGTACTTGTAGGAGGATAATAACTTTATTAGATTTTTATCAGTAATGTTTATTTAAAAAAAAAGAAGAGAAATCTATAATTCAATAATTTTTGTTCAATAATATGAAAAGTTTTCGAAAAATTTAACGAAATCGATAATAAATAGTTTTAAACTATATTAGGTTTTTTATATTTTATTCACTTTCTTGAATTTTTTTCAACATTCATAAGCTTAAAAGCTTAAATATCTTTAAATCAAATAAAATTGAAGTGTTCTGCAAAAAAAAAATTCAACGTTTTCCAATTTGGAATACTTAAAAGGAAATATATATTATGTACATAGTACAATATACCAAACGTAAGCAGAATAAAATTTTTAAATAGGCGATTAAAAATAGGTGAAAAAGTAACTAGAATTAGATAATTAAAATAATTTTTTTTAACGAAGCATCAGCTTCAAAGCTTAATTAATATAATAAAAAATTATTATGAAAGTATAATTCAAAAACAAAAAAATGGAAAACAACAAACCAAAACAAAAAACTTAGTTTTTACTAGTTTTGATTATAAAAAATCTCGGAAAACAATTATTTTATACCTCGATCCAAGTGGGTCATTTGTAGCACCAACACTACTATTATTATCTGCAGATGGACCAGGACTTGATACAGAAGCACTTTTAACATGTCCCTTGCCAATTGGAGCGGCTGTACCACTCCTAGTTAATTCAGAAACGGCAGTAGCAAAACTAATATAAAATTGATAGAATTTTTTTTGAAGGAATAAAATAAAAGAAATATTGTATTATATAATTTATTGTAATTTTAATATTTCGTATTTATTTCGTATTATCATGACTCATGAGATGTAAAATACGAAAACCATATAATTAATAACGAATAATACTAAATGTATTTGTATTGGTATATTTTGTTTCGCCAATTATTATTGGTGTTGTTTGTGTTACGCTTTTATTATTTTTTTTTTAGTAGAGCACAATATTTTTATTCTTTTATAAAAAAAAAACGGTGAAGAAGACCTTAGCTCTAAAATGTAGTTCGCTTTGAATAAAATGTTTAATAAATCAAAACATATTATTAATTAAAACATATTATAAATCAAAACATATTATTAATAATTTTTTAATTTCTTTATATAATCTTGAAAATTAAACCAATTTATAATTTTTTTTTTAAAACTGAAAATTTTTTAATTTTTTTGAAAAAATATTTACAAAAAGCTAATTTTTATTGAACTGATTTATATAATAATATAAAACATATTTGGCACCGAATATTGTAAAACATGATATTATACTAAAAATCATCAGATAAATTTTTGAAGAGCGGGAAAATTATAGTTTATACTTAGTGTGTTGTCTTTAATGTCCCTAACTTTTCTAAATGATGTTATTTAATAACAGCAAAAACTATATTTAATGCTCTTTTTCAACCAAAAAAATAATTCTAATGGTAGACTCAATACTAAAAGTGTACTCACAACACGATTTAAAATGTTAATAAAAATAAAATAAACTGGACTACAAAAAAGATATAAACATACCATTAAAATGTCGAAAAATATTTTTTTTGGTGTTGTTTTTTTTTTTTTTTTACAGAGCAGCAAATAATTTGTAACTTTGTCCATAACAATAAAGTGAAAAAATTACAAATACTTGATGCTGGGAAATTTTTATCTCAATTTCTATTATGATTAAAAATGAAATAGTTTGTGTCAAAAATTTTCAAGTTAGTGTGCAGATTAGCTTAGAAGTTATTGTACATTAAGCTTTAAGCGTCAATTCTTTTTCAAACTTTCATCTTTTTAGTTTATTTTAAAATATGATTCATTTCATCGAAAAATTTAATAAAAAAAATTCAAAATTAAAGAAATATTAAAAACAAAACAAAAATATATTTTTTTTTTAAATAATATAATATTTAAAAAAAAATTGATTGAAACATACTTTGATTCGGGGGGCAGGACATTAGTTTTCTCTGTTGATGAAGTCTTTTCGTACAAAGTAGTTGAGCGTCGTGGTATCATACCACTTGGACCTACAGTTCTATTACCATTAGATGGATCATATTTTGATGACGATCGTGGCTTAGCAGGACTCGTTATAGCTAAAAAATTATCGGTAAAATTATTGAATTTCACATTAAGAAAATGATATAAGTATATAACCACAGACAAATATAATGTACACAGTCGAATAAGTTCTTACAAATTTTTTTTTTTGAAAAATAAAAAAAAGCTCCATTTGATAGTATTTGTAAAAATGTTCATATATTATGAAACAAAAATTACAATACAACTATGAAAGGAGCTAATAAACTGCTTTTAATTTTTGATGGTAAAAAATTTGGATTAACTTATACCTTCTGTATATATTTGTTTATGATATAAAGTATTACAATTATCTGCATTTGTAACAGGTTTTTGAGTAGCTGATGCAGGTCTTTGGCTTTGTGCCGCCAATCTCGCAGTATTTTCTTTGATTGTCGCCGAATCAATTGTGTTTTGTCTTTTAAAATTACTGCTTCTAAAAAGAAAAAAAAAATTTAAAAACATTTTTTTATTTAAATTATTTAATTTTAGTCAAATAACTTACATTGACGAACGATCTGTTGTTGTACCCGCACCAGTATGATTATTTGCAGCACCACTTGCAGCACTGTTACTACTTTGATTAACCGATGTAGGTGCATTAGTTGGTCCCACACCTGTTATAAAACGATGAAATATTTCTAAACATTAAAAGTCAATAAATATTTATTCAATTTCATTAAATGGGAAATTAAAAAATATTATTAGTTATTAGGATTGAAAAAAAATCACACTTTTTATATTTTTTATAATTTTAAAGAGAAAAAATTAAACATTTTTCTTTTAAAATTTTTTAATTTCAAAGCATAAAAAATTAAACACTAAAAAAATTTTAAAGAAGATTTAAGTAATATATATTTAGATTACTAAAATTTTATTGCGAAATTAGCAAAGTTCCACGTAAATTAGTAAAATTTTGAACAGATAAATAATTATTTATTCTGTACAGTAAAAGAAGAAAACAATATTTTTATTACTAGTACAATTTTTTTTTATTTATTAAAAACTTTCAAACCAAGGATACCTTTTTTTTCTAATTTTTTATTTACATGTTCAACTAAAAAAAACTATTATTCAATTATTAAATTATTTTATACTGTAGGGTTCGTAGTTCGTACACAACTATTAATTATTTGCGTACCACTTAAATTGCCATTATTTTTTTTTAAATGTACCTTTGTTAAAATATTAAAATACTTATGTGGAGGGCTGAATTTCAATTTAACGTTAAAGAATTAGTTTTAGCTGTTGAATTAATATTGATGTAACGTATTTTTTCGTCAAAAAGTGATTAATTTTTTTTTATTAATTTAAAACGTTAAAAACGGTTTAATAAATTAACAATAAGGATAGATAATAATTAATCAAAATCGTATTAAATAAAATTAAAATAAAAACTTACGCAGTGTTTCAGCTCCACTAGATGCCCGACGACTTGGTTTTGTACTTGATGCTGAAATGCTTCTGTGAACACCACGATGAGTAGGACTTTGGACAGATGAATTACCGCTCACAGCAGCAGCTCCATCATTTCCAGGAATATTACGTAATGATAGGGAAGATCCTGATCGGGATCCATCGCTTTCGGGCTAAAACAAAAATATATAGCAATTATATTTTAAGAACAAGAATTTTCAAATATGTAGGTTCCTATTATTTATCACATTGAAATCTAAAAATAATAAATTGAGTTATTTTCAGCAGGCCATATCAAATTAAACTCTGAATTATGAAAACAAAACTCTTATTTACAATGTGTTTGACAATTAATCGTATTGATTAAACTTTTATTTTCTTCTTATTTAAAAGAAAAAGTGATGAGTAAAAAAATTAATTAAAAACGTGGAATTAAATTTGAAAGATGTAATAAAATAGTAGTTTCCTGAAAGTGATACAAAAATTAAAAAAATATTGATTTTGTGTTTGTGTTAATGCCAAAAAAAAAAAAATCAAAGTAAAAGGTAAAAAAAAAAAGATAAATTCTGAATTGAAAGTCTAAAATTCTAATAAAATCATGCTATCGATTTTCATTTAACTTTATTTTCTAATTAATCAGATTCATTTTATTTTTAATTTGGTAGCATCATAGAATATTAAAAAACATCAATGTATATTTTCTATTTTACTTTCAATTTATTTATTTTAATTTCATAATGCCTTGTTCAAATTGATGTTTTGGTTCTAAAAATGTTTCGTTGATGTTTTGATGTTGAAAAAGAACTGCTTAACATTTGTAACTCTTTTGCTTTTGAACATTTGTAACTCTCTCAATCCGAACAAGGCATAATAAAAAAAAATTTTATTAGATAGTCTAGTATTTGGCTTCAGCGATTTTCACTAAGCAATTTATTATTTACTACTTATCTCTTTTAAAATTAAATATTTTTCCTTAAGTTACAAAAACTTGACTTGGTTTTTTATATTTTGAAAATTTTAGGAAAATTGCACGAAATTCTTTTTTTTAGAATTATATTTAATGTAAATGTAATCCTTGGTAGAAATCGTAATATTATATACATATACATATTTTAAGTTTACATTTATTTCACCAAAATCTGATTTTTTTTTAAATAAAGAGCAAAAAATTCAAATTTAAAAAATATTGACTTACATCAGTGCTTTTTCTTCCTAAAAGCAAATATGTGGCGAACACATCATCGTAGCGTACTTGTGATAAAGAATCTTCAATTTCTTGCCTATTGTAACCCATTGCGACTAGGGCTTCTATGAAAATCAATTTTTTTGGATTGAAGATTCGTTTTTTTTTGTTATTGCATTAAAAATTTTATTGATGTATGATACAATAATGATGAAAATTGATAAAATTAAAGAAGAAATAAAAAAAAGACATTAGAAAAAATTTTCGTAATTTATATACATATAATGAAAAGTATTATATAACACTGAACAATAATAATATTATTTTTTTTTAAATTAATTGTAAAGAGCATCTTTTACTTGATTAAAAAAAATTCAAATTCAAAAAATTATATAAGTTTGTTTAAAAACGCTAATTTCGATTCCAAAAAGTAATAAAGTATAAATTTAAAGCACTTCAGTCTATTCAGTCTTGTTTCACAATTAAAAAATATACATTTTTGCCGACTACAAAACTATCTTAATGTTGAAATCTCTTTCTTAATAGCGGAAAAAAAGTACAAAATTGAATCGTTAGACATGCATAATAATAATTTAATTTTATTAATCGGGATTAGAATTTATGCGAACTTTTTTTTTAACGTCTCGATCATTCACGAATTAAATTTTTAATTCTAACAATATATCTGAAGTGAAAATAGATTTAAGGGATATATAACATATAAATCTTAAAAAAAATACAATAAAATCTGAATACATGTACATATGAATCAGATTACCTTGATTGTATAAAAAATTCTAAATAATTTTGATACTAAAGTACATTCATAAAATTTAGAAAGATTTTTTTTATAAAAGATGCCTTTATCATTTATAATAAGTTCATATAATAAAACATTTAATGATAAGAAAATATTTAAGTACAGTACTTTTAAACTAATAAAAAACATTCACACTAAATGAGCAGTTGTACTTTTATAAATTTTATATTTAGCAGCCATTAATAAAATTCTGAAAAAATTAAAAAAAAAGACTATTATTCAAAAAATAAATTGGTATAAAAATTTCTATAATTTATAAAGAAATTAATTAGTTATTCCGTATATAGTGTATAATCGTAAATAAAGAAAAATATATTCAAAATTATATTAACATTGTGCATTTGTAAATGAAAAAATCCTAATTTTTCAATTAAAGCATTTCATTATGATGAAAGACAAAATAATATTTTTCTTATTATCTTAATTCATTTGGTTTGTTTAGATTTTTGATATTATTTCTAGTTTAATTTTCGTAAATAAGCTTTGTTTTTTTATCCCTTAAACAAAATTTAAAAGTAAATTGAACATTTTTTTCCTTCAATTATTAGATTAATTGGTAGATTTATAAACAATTAAAAGTGTTTAACATTCTCAAAAGGGCGTAACATTCTGACTGATTTAATTATGATTAAGAATTAAGCCTAAAAGTTTTGTTTATGTCACCTGCACTGAATATTAATAGCAAAGATGACAAAATAATATTGTTTAACATAATCTAAGTTGGTTAAGGAATTAATAATGAATTTCAAATACATCTTTCAAAAACATAGAAGTTGCTTTACTGTAAGTATTGGTACTATGTAAGCATTTACAATGATTGAACTCATCATTTTTCGAAAGTAGTAATGAAAATATAATAATTGGCGTTTCTTAGATTCATTTTAAAGAATGTATGTTATATTTTAGTTTCCTAATAAATCACTATACAAATGCACAATACTTATTTACGAAAAATTAAGAAAAATAAATAGTAAAATTAATATTTTTTGTGCTTACGAAACATAACCTTTTTATAGCTTGCAAAAAATATTTATTAATTTAAAATAAAATATTAAAGAAAATAATGAAGCATTACCTAAATATTACAAAAATTAGATTTTTTTTTAATTTTGAAATTTTAATTTCAGATTCTATTTAAAAACAAAATTAAAAAAAAAACACATATTTAGGCCAATAATAACAGAAGAGATATAGTTTTACAACATTTATAATGTATTTCTAATAGCAATATTAGTTTTTTTTATTAAAAATTAATTAATTATCTTTCAAAGAAATTTTAAAAAATTAATTAATTTATTTTTCTAATTGTATCCAATTTTATATTGAATATGAGTAATTATGTATACAATATTTTATATAAATATATATTATATCAAAAATATATTATATTATTAAAATTTTAAATGTATTAAATCGTTTTTGTTTACAACCATTTAGTGATAAAATGTTTTCATCAGTTTGGAATACAGTACCCGTCTTACCTATCCGCTTCAAATCACCCAATTCAGCTTTAGGTTCGACATACGGTTTTAATTCGTCATCCTCGAAGCCCATATTCATCCATTTATCACTCATAATTGTTTCTAAACTAGCACGCTTAGCTGGATTTAACACCAAAAATTTACGTAGTAAATTTTCACAGTCAGTTGACATATAGAAAGGAATCCTATAAAATAAAATATTAATGTTTGCATTCAATTGTAATGTAAATATTGTATAATAAGGTGACATTTTTTGAACATTTCAATAAATTTGTAAGTAGGTATTTATTTATTTTATCAGTGACTCCATAGCTCTAAATAAATTCGAAATTGTTGAAGAAAAGCTTTTGACATCGAATATATGATATTATTTGAGAAAAATAATTAGATTAATTAAAATATCATGTTTACCTATATTTGCCTCTTAGTACTCGTTCACGTAATTCTCTAAGTGTTGAACCATCAAAAGGCAATGAACCACTAACCAATGTATATAATATTACGCCCAGCGACCACACATCCACTTCAGGTCCATCATATTTTTTTCCTTGAAATAATTCTGGAGCTGCATATGGTGGACTACCACAAAATGTATCTAATTTGGAACCCGGTGTAAATTCATTTGAAAAACCAAAATCAGCTATTTTAATATTTAATTCACTGTCTAATAAAAGATTTTCAGCTTTTAAGTCTCTGTAAAAAAAAAAATATATGTGTGCATTAGAAGAGTTTATGGGAATAAATGAATAAAAAATACATAATACTTTTCAGATCATTGGATCGAATTGAAACACTAATTCAAAACGAGGGTTTTGATATTTTTTTATAACTGAAATTTTTTTAACTTATTTTGTGACGTACTTGAAATTTGCTTTGACCGAAAGTGGCACAACTGATAAATGGTGCAATTAATATTTGTTTATTTTCATTGATTCAAGTAATTGGTCAGTTGGTGGTAGTTGTACTTTATAAATAAATAAAAAAAAACATTCTAATGACTAACGTCACTCACCTATGAATAATTCGTTTCTGATGGCAGTACTGTACAGCTGATACGATTTGTCTAAATTTAACTCTTGCTTCTTTTTCTTTCATTCTACCGTGTAGTACTAAATAATCAAATACTTCACCACCGGATGCGTATTCCATCACCAAATATAATGTCTTTTCAGTTTCAATTACTTGGAATAATTTAACAATATTCGGATGGTCAAGCATTTTCATAATTCTAACCTGTTGTTTTTTAATTTAAATTATTATAATTTTTTGAATTTAAGGAATTTGTAGTATCAAAAATTTTTATATAAGATAGTTTGTACGATGATTTGAATTGAGAAGGTGCCACGGCTTATGTCCTCATCCAGGAATAACACTAATGATTTATGATCAATTACTTTTTACAAGAAATTGTTTATTTGTACTTCACTTTATCTGCAGCAAGTTTAATTTAATGGACCTCATTACAAAATTAAATGAAAAAATTATGCTAGATATTATGATAAACTGAAATACATTTTTTCGCGCAATTAAGACTGAACAAGTTAAGTTGCATTGCAATTTTTAATACTACGACATTATTAACAGGAATAATAAAATAAGTAATTTTTTTTTCAAATTATAATTTAAATTTGTTTACCTCTCTAAATAATTTTTGTAGCGACCCAGGATTCAACTGAGTTTTGTCTATTATTTTGATGGCAACTTCTTTACCGGTTGGTAAATGTTTGGCTAATTTCACTTTTGCAAAATTACCTTTGCCAATAGTTTTTATTAATTTATATTTTCCAATGTGTTCTTCAGCGGGTCGCCAACGTATAGGAACACCACCACGTATTTGCATATTTGGTGAACCCTGTAAATAAATAAAAAAAAAATACACAGATTAAAACTTTTCAAAATCGTTATGCTGACAGTCCATAGAAAATATTCTAAGGAACAAAGCTCAGGATCAATAACCTCACAATAAATAACGTAGCGCAGTTTCCAGTGACTTACTCGATATGGTTAATAATAAGTAGATGTCAGATTGTGTTGAAATTTATGATAAAAATTTTCAAATTAGACATATATAATATGCAACATAATAAAAACTGCATAAAAATACTTACATATTAAAAATAAAAAAAAAAAATTATAAATTTTTCAACCAACGCTATTATATTGAAGTCAGTTTTCAGGTTAATAATTTTTTTTTATTTTATTCGTTTTTTTACAAGCTAATATATTTTTTAATTATTTAAAATATAACTAATTGAAATTAAATTTTTTTTTTGCAACAACGAACGCAGGAGTTATTTCTGTTATAATCTTATCTTATTAAATTAACATAAAATACTTTATATACGTCATATATACAAGTAAGTTGTTATATGTAAAAAAATACCCCTAAAAGGCTGATAAAATTTTATGTTAATAAGTATATATAATTTCAAGACAAAAATGTAGCAACAGATGATATTGTTACATTTAAGTTTTTTTGGCATTGATTGAAAGTATATTCGTTTATTAAGTTTTTATCACTAGAAAAATTATTGTTTTTTTTTTTTGTGCGATGATAATTATTATGATGACCTATAACTGAAAAAAAAAATCAAAAAAAAAATTGTCCATCCTCTATAAGTATATCAGTATTATTTAATTATAATACAAATGAACAATAATAAATCATTATTATCAATGTCGTATATTTTCATAAATGTACAAAGAGACATTATATACCTACAAATGTTAAACATATTTTGTCATTTTGAAATAAAATATATAACATAAAAAAAATGTATTTTATTGATAAGTTTTGTATTTTCAATTCAATTGTTTTTTTTTTTTTTTTTTTTTCAAATTAAAAACAAACTCTTATAAAATAATTTTTCAATGTCAAGAATTCATTCAGTATTATTATATTATATATATTTTTTGTTTTTATTTCAATATTTTGCAAATAAATTCTAAAAGTTTAATCATAAAGGAAGTATAAATAGAGGAACTAGTCCCATACAAAAAATTCGAATAAAAAAAGTTAAACAAAATTAGATCAGACCCCCAAGCTTTTATTTTTGTTTAGAATATATCGCTATAACGAGAGAGCTTTATAGCTTTTAAAATATTTTTTATATAAAGCTTTTAAAAATAAACAAAATATTTCCTTTATTATAATTGTATTTTAATGTTTACTAGTATTTGTTCTCTATAAAAAAAAAAATTGGGTTAGATAAATGTAAATAAAAAAATTATATTTGAAAGCATAAATAAATTCATTTTATTTCATGTTTATTTACATATCGTCGGTCTCGTGCAAAAAGCACGAAACTGTAGGTTTGGCCGTTTTGACCTAATATTGTACAAAAATCATAAAAAAACTAAAATTTGAATATGTTCAAAGTCGAAAGCTCTCATAAATTATCCGCAATGACTATTTCTATTTTCCCGAAAGTACCAAAACGTACTACAAAAAAAGAAAAAAAATTTCAAAACCAATTTTCTCAAAACTATGTTTTTGCAGTTTCGTGATTTTTGCATGAGACCGACGATGTTCACATTATTTTATGTCATTGGAATAATGATTTTTTAGTTTTTTTATTTTGGTTTGAAAGGATACTTTAACTTTGTGATAATATCCCTTTTAAAAATTTTGAGCCTTTTATTATTAAAAGTGTTAATAACAAATTCCAAAAATTTAAATTTATCGTCTGTTTCGGTGAACCAGAAATCATATTTTTTTTGATAATTTTGTTGCGTCCAAACAGCAATTGCATACTGTTTGTTAATTTTTTTTTTTTAAACATTTTGAGCAAAATAGTTATCGAAAAATTTTATATGAAATCTGTTAATTTCAAACAGATCATATTTTAGTGCTTTCAAATAAAATATTTCCAAATCAGTCTCATAATTCTTGAGATATAAAAATTGTTTTGATTTCAATACAAGGACATCATTAGTTTTTTTTTTAAGTTTTTTTTATGATTGGGGTCGATAGAAGATAACTTGTTTAGCCGACTACTTTTTATGGAGCTCTAACTTCATGAATTAGTAAAATATTTACGTGAAGGTTGGCCATTAAAAAAAGTGCGACTACCTACTCATTAATATATAAAATAAATTAATAAATACTTTACTTTATATTATTCACATTATTTATACTTATTTTAATTCCGTATCCAAATTGATAAATTTTCAATAATAATAAAATATTCCGGTATAATTTTCTTAATGTCCTTATAAAAATTTCAAAATTTAAATAATTAAAACAAAGTTCATGCAAAATATTTTAATATACATGTACCATTAAATTCAGAACACCGTTATTTTAAAGAACGAACTAATTAAACGTAAATTCACGAAAAAAAATAAAACAATGTCTCCCACTATCGTTTAAGAATATTTTATCCAAAGGATATAGGTAAAATATTATGACATATTATCTCTTTTTTAATGTTAAAATTAAATTGTAATAGATATATTTATTGATTTGAAATAACTTATGATAAGAATTTTATAAATTTCAATGAAGACGAAGATGCTAGTTTTTGAAAAAAAAAAAAAAATCATAGATGCAATAAATTGATATTAGCACATCACAACAATACATATTTAGACACATATTTTTTCATTTATTCATTATAGTTATGATTTTTCGCACAACTACATTCGAATTTTTATAAGTTGTGTAATTTTAAAACTAAACATCCTCAAAATTGAAAAAATTAATGAATATTAGAGAGAAAAGCTTTTTTGTATACATATGTTTTGGGGGTCTGAAAAAATAGGAAAAAAAATAAAAACGATATTTTAAAAAGTTGTTTGACATAGTTACTCTATCTATATTATACTTCCTTTATGGTTTAATTTAAATATAAATTCCATGGATTAATTTTTTTGATAATTTTATTTTATGTAATAATTCCTAGTATATGTACATATATATATTTAGAAGAGAATGTTTATGAAACATCTATAAAGGATTTAAATACCTATAAGGATTAAAAGAAAATTATAAAATGACATGTTATCGATATTCTAAAATATTTTAAAACTTCATATGCTCTGTTGTTAATAAAAAATAATAGAAAAATTGTTTAATATACCAACATCAAATTATTTCAATAATACGAAAATGAAATATTTTCGTTGATGTGAATAATTTAAAACTAATGGCTAAAAGATTTAAAATATATAAATTTGCTTGTGATCTAATTGAAGTTTCACAGATTTAACCTTTTTGAAAAAGGATGAAAAAGGACTAGATATTATTTTTTAATGCTTCAATATTTTTAAAATAATATTTTCGAAGTATATTGTAAGCTTAAATTATTTAAGTTACAAAAATATTTAAAATAAATATTAAACATTTTTAATACTAAATAAATGTAAAAAAAAACTAGATAATAGTAGTAAAAGAGTACTGTGTTTGTGTTATGTTAAGTAGGCAGAATTGCAAAATATTGATAAATTTTTATTTTATAATTTTTTTTTATGTAGCACTGTCGTAGCAGTGCATATTTTCTATAAATATAGTGATAATGAGTGGGAGGAAACATCATTCACACACAAAATTATAAATAAATAGAAGAACCTATTTTTAATTTTAATGCTTTCTATAATTAAAATTAGAAATGTCATATGCCTTCTTTTTTTTTTTTTTGGGAAATAAGGAAAAAAAAATTGATTTTAAAAACAAAAAACTGGAATCATATGATTAATTCACAGGAAATAAATTTTTTTCCATTAAAACTAAAATTAATAAAAAAAGAAATAATCACTGATTAGCATTAGCACTATGCCTACGTATAATTTTTTCGAATAAAGGCCGGTTTTCACGATCCAAGTACACATTGTCCAAGTTTCTTTGATCAAAGTCACTTGGACCAAGTTACTTTGAACCTACTTTTTACTTTGAAGTTACTTTGATGAATAAAAAAAAATTATGATTAAAAAAATTGTCAAATTCAAATTTTTTTTTTATTTATTTTTTTTTTTTACAAATACACTACTTTGATCAAAGTAAGTAGAGCAGTGTCCAACTAAACTTTGAAGTGTCTACTTTGTCCAAGTTGACTTTGACACCCTGTTTACACGATCAAAAAGAACGTCCAAGTCGACTTGGACAAAGTGTACTTGGATCGTGAAAACCGGCCTTAAGAGAAGAATGCATTCAAAAATTTAGCAATTATGCTGAATTGGATTTCAGTTTTTAAGATTTCTAATTTGTAATTTATTAGATACTATTTTAAAATCTACATTATTTATTCACAAAGATTTAAATTTTTTTTAATATTCGACAAAAGCAAATTTTAAATTACAAACAAAGATTTAAATTTTTCCTACAGTACTTTAAATTGATTAAAAGAAAATTGAAGAAAAAATGGATCCTTTTTTTCATAATTAAAAATAAAAAAATTAATGTCAAATTAATGTCATTTTTAAAATTAAGTAAATTTTCTTGGACAGTAAAGAATTAAAGATACATTACGTTTCCTCTCTATTTTCTTTTGAAAATATGAAATGATCGAAAAACAACTTGGCTTTCGAATAAATTTTTCCGATTTATATGTGTTGTATAAACTTAAATTTTTTTTAATCAATCATACTTTTGTTTTCACTAAAAAAAAATTAATTCATTTAAAATATGGATATTCAATGATTTCTTCATTTCAAGCCTACCTATAATAAAATTGTTAAAAATTTTTGCATGCATGAAATTATTTTTTTTCTTAGTAGGATTTTTAATTTTTAAATATATTTTAGAACAAAATATTCAAAGTTGTGAAAAAAAAAGTGAATAAGATTAAGATTAAAGAGAAAAAAAAATATTGTCACGCAATTATATATTTTTTCTTTGTCTACAAGAAGTCTTAGAATGTTTTGAGATTAGATATTTTTTTTTATGAGAATATTATGCTTTTGTAAAGTTACAAAACAAGATTTATAAAATGTTATTCTCTCTTATTTTATAAGTTGGAATCTCGAGATAGTTATTAAAGAACTTTTGTTATTATAATTTAAAAAAAAATAAATTAAATTAAATTTTCATTAGATATATCTTAGGTAAATTTTCAATTAAAAAAAAATAAATCTCGATGAAAACTTAAAAAAAAAATTAGTTACATACTTATCATAAAAATTGTATAAAAGCTCAACGTTTAAATTAAAATATTTTTGATTTTAGTTTTTCTTATTCAATTATTTTTATTTGTTTTCTTATTACAAAATTATATTAAAAAAAATATATATATAATGGAAAAACTTTTCCACGAGAACTACCTAAATAAAAAAAGCTTTTTTTTATACATGTACTTATTTGAGTATTATACATGCACATACATTATGACAATTGGACGTCACAGAAACTTATAAATTATGTTTATTAATTTTTCCTTTTTTTTTTTTTTTGGAGGTTATTTTTCCATAAATAAATAAATAATTAATTGAAAATTTTATTTGTATTTTTGTGTGCATATATAAAATTTTTATTTTTTTCTTGAACAAGGTCAAAAAACTAATTTCGATTAATTTACGATAACATTAATAACGTAAAGAATATAATAATGACGTCCTTTACATTATACTTTCATCTGGAGCTTCATAAAATAGTTTTCAAAAGAAATGGCACTTTGATTTTATCATTAAAGTTAAATATTTATTCGAATAAATTTTTCAATAATTTATAAATGCGCCATGTAAAATAGGATTTCTCTGACTAAGGTAATCGTTGCCAAAAAAGATAAAAAATGTAAAATTGATTGTATCAAATATTTTCAATAAATTATTAGGTAAAAGTCTTTTATTTAGTTACCATAATCTCTAAATTGGAAGTTTTTAAAAGAATATACTACTTTTTCTATCGAATCGTTACAAAGTTACAAAATATAGAGATAGACCTATTCCTAATAGATTTCAAAAAATTATTTAACAAATTTTATTAAAGTGTGCCAAAATAGAAGAATATAGCTAACAATCGACTTAACATTTTTTATGTTAGAAACCTATTACTACAACTACACTTACGATACCTACTACTATATCGATTTATAATAATATTTAAATTTTTAAAATCGAAAAAAAATCTAATGAATGTTAGTTGAAACCTAATCTAATTTTAAATTATCACAGTAAGTGTTAATCTTAATATGAAACGATTGTCCAAAGACAAAATAAGAAAGCTCTTGTACTGTATAATATTGATGCATGCATATACATTTATGTAAATAATTGGTAAAAATTTAATAAATTTTCGACTAAGTTAGTAAGTACAAATTATTGTTGCATTTTATTATATTTAAAATAAAATTAATATTAATCATTAATTGAAATTTAATATCCGATATCGATTCTTGATTATAAACACAAGTATATTTACATATTATGTAAGGTCAACTATAACAATAACATTGATCTTTTTTTTAGCGGTTAATAATAATTGTAGTAAAATTAACCACACAAATCGAAATTTTTTTTTTTTCGATTAACAAAATAGAGGAAATTAATGTCTATTGTAAAAATAAAAATTTCCTAATTTTACTGCAAGACTGTATTGTTCTCATTATTTTATTGAAAAAACAAGAAAAAAAATATTTGACATTGATATCTTCTTTAATTGAGTTTAAATTTAAATAGTAAAACCTCATTCATCATGTACATGAAAAATAAAATTGAAATTGTTTAAATCTCATTATTTTTGTTCCTCCATAATATCACACAATTATGGGAAAATTTACCTGAATTTCACTTCTGTAACGATTGTTTCTATGTGTTGCACTTGAGTTAGAGCTATTATAACCGCTACTGCCGCTTGAATTTGTTGACGTACTTCCAATTGTATGTCTCTGATCACTGCTTTTTTGCAAAATAGGTGATTGCAATATGGTTGTTGGTGATTTTATTGATGTTGCTATTATTCTCGGTTTGGGCTGTATTATTATTTGACGCTTTTTTGCTTCAGCTAATGCTTCAGCGTCTGCTGCAGCTTTTGCAGCAGCTGCTGCTTTAATAGAAGCTTCAAAGTCACGCAAATTTTTCTCCGCTCTTGCTTGATTCGTAGATTTTTTTTCAACAATTTCTTTTTTTTGTTGTTGCCTCAATGCTACTCGCATAGCAGCAGCTTCTAAGTTTTTAGTATCTGAAGCTGTGCGAGTAATTTTTTTGCTTCCACTTTGTTCGGAATTTTGTTTCGACGATGAATTTCCTTTGTAGGCTCCAGTGGAATTTCTACTTTCAGAACCCCGTTTAAAATCCATCGGTTCATTATCTAAATCATCTCCTCCACGTAAATAACAAAAATCCCCATTTGATTCCATGTCACTATTACCGTGTTTTAATAGATTTTCATGTTGACCATAGCGTTTACTTTTTTTAATAAAACTAAACTCGATTTCATCTATAGATGGAGCTTTAGCAGCATTTGCGGCATCTTTAAAACTTTTTTCTACTCTACTGATTTGTTTCTCTATTGAACTGAGAGAAAAATCATCAAAAGGAGCTGAGGATTCGGGCAACGATGGTGGGCCTGATGGTTCAGGTGCTGATGCAATCATTGATTTATTGAATTCGGTATTTTTCAATTTAATAATTCTTGCTGCGTAACCTGGAGGTGAGGTTAAAAGCGGTTGAGCGCTCACCTTTTTCGGTGGAACTTCAGGTGGAGGAGCAGGTGAAGGTTGTTGATAGGTACTATCTGATATTTTATTGGATAAAAATTCATTAAAAGATTTTGGCACCATAACGTTGCGTGATGTTACAGAGAATTCTTTAAAACTCTGACCAGTTCGAACAATTGGCTTGGGTGACTGCTGCTGTTGCATTTGACGAGGTGCAGGCACCGGCGATGTCTCAATTTTTATTGGTCTATTATTTAAATCACTCAATTTTAAAAACTCTTTAGTTCTTCCTACCGTGTTGATATCTTTTTCCTTAAACGAATTTGCTTTTTCAATTGTAGGTTTAGTAGTAGTAGTAGTAGTAGATGCATTGCCAACAGGTGAAACTGGAGCCATACCTTTTCCTAATCGATGACGAAAACTTTTTCTTTTCGTGTCATCTCGCTTGAGATCACAATCTTCTTTACTTTCCATGAGTATTGAATATTGGTTTTCTTTTTTAAGATATAAGTTGTAAGACACAAATTTTTCAATACGTCAAGACGAACAATTTCTTGTTTCTAAATAATTTCATTCAATAAATTTATTAATTTCTTTATTATTATTTTTTTTTTTCAAGCTGCTTTAAATTTAAACAATAATTTTATTTTGAGAAGTGCTGATTAGAGTTTCATTAAATTTTTTTTAGTTTTAATAATATTTTCCAATTAGCTTTCGGTTTTTTTTATGTGTACGTATTATTTTTAATAAAAATTTGCCAAAAAGTTAAAAAAAATTAACAGTTTCAAATTATTTTCTCATGCATGATTAGTGCAAACGACATTCAAAAATAGATTTTTTATGCGTCAAAATTTTTAAAAATTTATTTTATTAATTTACACTTTTTTTTATTTCTTGGCTCTTTTATTTTTTTTTTTATTTTTTTCTATTTTTAAAAATTAACACGAAATTTTATATTGTTTATTGTGGTTTGATCTAGAATCTTTAAAATGTATAATTTTAATACTTTTTGAAAAATCAGAAACAGCTTTTAAAAAAAAATAACCTAATGAGAAAAAAAAAGAAAAAAAAAAACACTGAAAGAAATTATATATTTTGAAATTTGTTCAACCAGTATAAATGAAGGAAAAATATAATAATAACAATTTATGAAAGTAATTGCAAATAATTGATATTTTCACCATAATAATAAAAAAAAATAAGAAAATATTTCCATTTATATTTTGGTTTTTTATTTCATAAGAAAAAAAGAGTAATTTGTAAATTTTAGTAATCTCATATGAAAAAATGTTGAACATTATCAAAATCTTATCTACTTTTCTTTACAATAGATGGCGCTCAAATAATATTTAATTCAAGGACAATTCTGTTTTTTTTTTGCGAACAATTTTATAAAAATATTGAATAAAGGTTTTATTAAATGATTAATTTTAGTAGAATAGATTTTAAGTTATATTTTCATAGATGTTATAATAATTTTTTTTTTTTTTTTTTTGCAAGTATAATAGGTACGATAAAAACTTTATCATTGATAACACACTTTTTTGGCCACGTATTTTCTGTGTTCGAAAAAATGAGAAAAAAATAAATTATTTTTTTTTTAACTCTGTTCCCTTTAATTGTTATAAATTTCAATGATTCACGAGACAAACTGTTGCGAAATTTTTTTATTATTATTAAATAATATAATTGCAATAGAATGAATTTTAACTTGTATTATTACGGCGATATCTTGTGACTTAAAAAAAAATAAATTATATTTGTTATCATTAATACCGTTAATAAAATATGTTGATAAAAATATAAAATAAGCTTGAAAATATCTTTTTTAAAAAGCTTAAAAAAACGTTTACTTTTAATTTAATATAAATATTATTCACAATAAAAGTATATAGATACAACATACATTTATATAAATATACAGTACCTATACATTTATAATATTGGTAAGTATAATACTATTGTATTTGAAAAATTATTATAAAAATGCAATCATTAAGAAAATTAATACATTGGAGTTTAGTGACTAAAAAAAACGAATAAAAAAGTATTTATGTAGGTATTATTTTATTTTCTTCACAACAAAAAATTTTTTCCCATATATATAATATATTTTAATTTCTCCACAGACAGAAATGAGCATTTTTATATTAAATTAAAAAAAAAAAAAAACAGAAACAAAAAACAGAAAAAAAAAAAAACAAATGTATCTACAATTCTACATTCATTAATTTCACACGTTTTTTTTTTATTTTGTTTTTCATTATTTTTTAGCGAAAATTTATTTGGAAAAAAAATTTAACGAAACTCATTTTGGCCACGAAATTACAATGTTTTGAATAGAGTTCATCAAAATCAAATGGTCGTTGTTTCGCTAATTGCTTATTATATATTATGTTTACAAAAACGGAAAATTTAACGAAACAGATATTAAATTAATTCGTTCAAGCCTTAATAACAATTTTTTACAATTTTTGTCTATTTTTATGTTATGATTTGAATAAATTGTGTTTTTACTTAATTTTTTTTTAATCTGATATAATTGAGTATTTTTATAATTTATTATACTTTTGGATTTTATTATATTTAAATTAATTCTTTAATATTTCTTTGTTAACACTTTTTTAATTATTTTTTGCGGCGGCGCAGCGCAGCGAAGTTGAAGTAAACAACTTCGAGTTCAAAACAATTATCATAATTCTTTATTTCATTCAAGAACTAAATCATGCCGAATATTAAGCCAAAAAAAAAAACTATTATTTTTAATGCCAGTTTTTCAAATATAAACTTTTATCAATTTTTTATTCGAAATTTTCAAAACATTTTATTTTCTTATAATATATTTTGTTAGTGTTCTTAATTATGAAAGCAATAAGTTTTCTTTTTTTTTCTAAATAAAAAAAAAATTATAAATTTTAAAATAATAGAAATAATAATTTCTTTTTGGATAAAACAAAGCTTTAAGCAACTAAACAAGTTATGGTACAGAGTCAAACTGAATAAAACTATTATTTATTGTTATTTTTTTTTTCTGTAAATTTTTTTTTGTATTTTTATATATTTTATATATAAAAAAAAATAACAGAAAAATGAAAAACCTATATAACTACGATGAGTCAAGTTTTTTGCGAAAAATCTCTATGTAAAAAAAAATTTATTTTCAAAGAATCTAAATTTACAAAAAAGAACCATTGAGAAAAGAAATTTCAATGGAAATTTTATATTATTAATAAAATATAATAGCAAAAATAAGATTGTTTTCTCTTGTTGGCAATTTTCAAGTTTATATTCGGGTATATTTTTTTACAAAATTTATTCTTGATATCAGTTTATTATCAAAAAATTATTAAAATCAATAAAATTGTGAAGTTGAATGAATACTGAAGAATAACTTAAAATTAAAAAAGTCAATGTTTGTTTATACAAATATATGAGTAACTTTAAGAATCTAAAATATTGATTTGAATTAAGTATTAAGTTCAGATCTCTGTGAGCTGTTAAAGTATCAAGAAAACTTAACATTTATCAAAGTAACCAAATTATACTATTTTCTTCACTAATCAAAAAAAAAAAAATGCTGTTGATATGAAAAATATCTAGTACTAGTAATATCCCGTACTCGAAATATTCGAGTAAATGGTCGAAGCCCGTCAAAAAATCGACAACCCACATTATTATTAATAATAGATGGCACCGTCTCGCCGAACACACAAGCTAATCATATAGATTGATTGTTGAGAAATGTTAGGAATTTAATTTTCTTGATAAAACACAATCATGACAAAAACTAAAAATTATTTTCAAGATTATTCTTTCCTATATTCTAGTCATCTCATCATATCATTTTAAATTTTATTGAGTAATATTTGTACAAATGATTTTAAAACAAATTATAATTTCTTTTCATTCAAAATTTTATTTGTTTTTATTCTTTTTTTTTTAAACAAAAATGACAACAAAATTATAATTTTTATTCATGCAATGAATTTAATCTCTTTTTCAGATTTTAATCATTTTTTTTATATACGAGATTGTAATGTGGATGGCGGTATGCTTAAGTTTTTTTTTTATTTAAGGTACTCCAGATTAAAAACTCGAATTAAAATTAAAAAAAAAAGTTAGTAAGTATTAGAGAGAGAAAATTTATAAACTGCGCGCGCAAATCATGATATTTTCAAGCAAAAGAGAACTTGAAAAAATAAAAAAAACTGATTTTAAATTCTAATATTTCAGTGTGTACCTATATTATAAAATAAGTATATATTTGCTTTTTTTGCGGTTTAATGGTTATTTTATGGTAAGTTTCCCATATATAAAAAATATTAAATATATGTATATATTTTTTCAAAGGTAGTTCGTTCATAGATGTTGTTTTTTAAGCCACCTTTATGCTATATACAACAAAATGTTGTATATATAAATATTATAAATATTATATGATTATTAGCTTAATACTTAAAAAAAAAAATCTATTTTAAATACAATTTTTTTTTTAAATAAGAGTACGGGTGAGAAACTGTAACATTGCAAATATTATATGGACAACATAAAAAAATTGAGTATTTTAAAAAAGATAAAGAATAGGTAAAATAAGTGTTACCAACATCGTTGTTTATTTTTTTTTTTTATTACATTTATTAAGTTTGTAATTATGAACCATTTAATTAGCTATATAGGTATATGTTTTTTTTAATCTTTGATTGATTGAAATAAAAACTAAATAATTATTATTATACTTTGTACTTTTGAAAATAAGTTATTTGATTCAAATGTCTCAATTAGAATTTATAATTTTTATTTTCCTTATGAAAAAAGTTAAAATTAACTAATTGTATTTTATTGCAAATATCATTATTTTGAAAAATCCAAAAAAATCAATGTGGTAGTTTTTAAATAAATTATCTATATATCGTGAATAATAGTCTGGAAAGAAAATCAAAATAAATATAAATTAAATTACATTTTTTATTTTTCTAACTCATTTCTATTCCATAAAACTAACAATTTTATTTGTTCAATTTTAGTATTTTATTTTACGTTTTAATAGCTAGTATTCACTAACCGCAATATGAAAAAGAAAAAACAAAATCTGATTTTGTTTGTATATAAGATATTGCAGTAGAGAGATAATACATTTAGTTATAAAAAAAAAGATAAGTACTGTAACGAAGAATTTTTAATTGCAAATATTTATATAATAAAAATAAAATATGAAATATGTACATGCAATCATATTTTTGTCATTTTGACTTTTTTTTTGTTAACAAGAAAGGAAAAAAACATATAATAAGTATATAGATTTATGCATATGAATATATATATTTTTCATTGTTGAATAAGGTTACGAACAAAAAAAACACAATATAAAACTAAAATCGATATGAACTACATATAATATGTTTTCAATAATGCTACGATTAAAAAAAAAAAAATTGCTTTTTATATCTTATTTATGTCATGTTAAATTTTTTAACTACATATAATACTTATTCTAACTTATCTTATTCCTCAAAAAATGAAAATTTAAAGAAAACACGAAAAATTTAAAATTGAAATTATAACTATCACAGATTTTAAAATCTTTTACAAGCGAAAATTTTATTTAAGTCACCAAAATTTCTAAAAGCAATACAAAACAGATGTGCAATAGATTGACTGACATCAACCATGACCTTACAACAAAAAAAAGCAAAACTTTTTATTATTTGGGTTATACATAGACATACTTATAACTTATAAGTATATATTTAAGTATATAGTGTATACATATAAATATATAGTGTTTTGTACACACTTAGTCATATCTGTGTAATATTTAATTTTAATGAACTTTTTTTTGCTTTGAACTACAAAGTGGAACGGCACAATGTACTCTATTTTTTTTTTTTTTAGAAAATACATAAAAAAAAATTCAAAAATTGAAGGTAACAATGAAGATACCTTTATGTTTGCTTGAAGAATGAGAAATAGGTTCAAATAATTTTCAAAAAATGAGAATTTTTTTTTGTTTGGGACCTTAAAATTCCTCTGAGATTAAAAAATATTAAACGGAGTAATAGCTAAACGGAATAAAATATACAGTTGTTCCAAATTATATAAAATTTATATTTCAACGTTCTCTTTGCACTTATATCGAATTGTAATTTTGAGGTCATATGGTTTATAATTAACTTAATTGAAGACCGAGCTTCGTCTTTTTTTTGAAAATAATGGCAAAGGAAAGTATGTTAAAACTTCTGTTAAGAATTATTTTCAAATTAATCATTTAGAAAATTTTTTAATACAGCTTTTATTGAAACAAGGAAATATTATATAAAAAAAAGATTGAAAACAAAAGAAAACTTATGTGACGTAGAAAAAATTAAATAAATTTACTTAAACAAGATAAAACTAAAATGTCTTATATGGATGTATGTATTTATTCAGCAGAGTCATCTGTGAGAAATTCGATGAATTAACCTGCTGAAAAATGTTTAATGGAAAATTCCGAAAGTTTTTAGAATAATAGTTAGTTATTGCTTTCAATGAAATAATATAATTATTTAAAAACAAAGCTTTTTATTCACGATGAAAATAATAAATTATTGCAATGAAAAGAAATGCATACCAATGAAACAAATTGTATGCATGATGTATACGACTAAAAATATACATTAAATATTTGCATTTAGTTTGTTAATGTTTTTGAATTATGGGAAAGGTGATTGACTTACTTTCAGAATTTGAAATAAAAATTTCGGTTCTAAGTTTGTGATAAAAAAAATCTTCCGATTTCATTTAATTTCAAATTAAAAAATTGTAGATAATAAATAATAAAAATTGTAATAAAATATACTTATTTTATTAGTGTCAAATCTATATAAGTTACTGGAAATAAAAAGAGAAATTTGTAATATCAAGGACCTTTCAATCTTCTGATTCAAGTCAGATTTTTGAGCTTTACTTTTGAAACTCTAGTTTAATAATTTCAAATTCGTATTATAAAAAAGAATCTCAATGCAAGATACATAAATAAATTTTTTGTAAAACGTTTACATCGCGGTTCAATAATAATTTAGGTCAAACAAAAAAAATTGCCAACAGTAATGATGGTGTTAACTGAGTTTACAGACTAAAAAAAAACGTCATTTTCTTTTCTTGAATTAAAAAATAATAATAAATAATAATAAATAAACTAGTAAGTAAGTAGGTATATATGTGTAAATGTAAATATGGTTTTGAAATAAAATTAATTTTATACAAAAATTAAATTAAGCAAAAAAAAAAAAAACTTTCTTTGCAATATAGATTTTTGATTCTTATCATTAAAATATCATTAAATACAATTTCTTATCAATTTGCTTAATCATAAAGTATACATATACAAAAGTCAATAGTATATTATACACTATATACGTGTGCAAACGGTTCATAATATAAAAATATCAAATATTATAACAAAAAATTTAATCAGTGTATACAAATTAACTTTTAGGTATGTATATGAATGTATATAATGTACAATTGTATAAGTACAAACATAATTTTAAAAAAATATACATTTATACATAATCATATTTAATTAATGATTAAATATATTTTATCAATTAATTCATTACATATATATAACATACTAAGAATATAATGATAAGATAATATTTTTTTTAATATACAAGCAAGAGAAACGAAGAAAATATGAAATTGTGAAAAATATGAGAAAAATATATTATTAATATTATGTTTTGTTAAATTAATCCATTTTTGTAATAAATTTATTAAAAACAGGTTGAAAATTTTTATTATAGATTTATTTATATATTATGTGTATGACATTGAATCGAAGGTTTGATTATTTTTGTTCATATTGAGGTCATTTCTTCACACCGTTTAAGTCTTCCTCAATGAAAATTAATTATTAAAAATATTATAATACGTTTTTAAATATTTTTTTTTTTACTATTTTTATTTGAATTATTATATTTGCGTATTTAATTATTTTAATAAACTTTTTTTTTTGAAACTTTGGTAATTAATTTTCTACGCGTTATCAAACTCTTTACGTGTCTCATCAAATTTGAAATGTTTCCGAAACAAGAAAATAATATTACATTAATATATCATTTTTTTTAATATAAAAATAAATATATTATGCTCTGTACACAGATTATTTTCAATATTTTTGTATTTTATATTTATATTTTATTTTGGCCATAAAATATTTCAATAGCTGATAATATTAAACGCCACCGCAGCGCCGCCGTTTAGTTTTATGTGTCGATGTATCAGGTGAAACGTTATCAACTGAACTAAATATATTATAATTTTTTTTTTTTATGAATGAAGAAAAAGAATTAATAAAATAAAAATTTGGAATTTTTTTTTTTATTATTATTTTTAATACTTTTGAGAGAAAATTAAATAAATTAAAAACAGATATATACTTAAAAAAAACTTAAAGAAAAAAAAAAGTACAATTTACTCAAAAAATATTAGGTATAAATGTATAATTAAAAAAAAAATTGGAGAAAATATAAAACAAACATTTTAAAAAAGTTCAGTCAGACTAGAAAGTGATTATAAATGTTGTGGAAAGATAATAAATATAAAAATTGATAATTTATTATTACGTCTTTAAAAAAAAAAGTCATATTTGTTTTCTCCATATAAAATGGAATATACATAATATATTATAGATAAACAAAAAAAAATATTTGAGGAGAAATAAAAACAGAACAAAAAATATATATTGTGACAAACGATAACATCATCACTCGGTAGTTATAAATTAGTTTCCCAAAAAAAAAAAAAAACTTAATGTAAATAAAAATTTATGGTTTATTATGAAGTTATCCACACTATCAGTTTGCATTTTTAATAACGTCCATTTAATTTATTTTAAGAGATTTCTAGGTTTATTTAATAATTATTAAAAAAACCAGATTCAAACTACCTAAGCTTGACTTTTCATTTCTATTTTAGATTTTAGGAAAATTTAAAAATATGTATTTTCTTTGTATAAAGTCAGCATGATTACATTGGACAATAATAACATAATTATTATTAGTTATTTTATTATATTACCAAATTAGCTTATTACTTATAACTCCGAATTCCAATACTAATTTCGAGAGGTAAATGAAATCAAAACAACACTCGTGGATGAACAGACCAATTAAGTGTTGAAATGATAAAAAATAATACTATTTTCCGCCATATAATATTAAATGGCAATGTATACAATCACCACCACTACTTAGTACAATTTTTCTAAAAAATAGCGATACCAAAAGTAATTCAATAATTTTTTATTCAAAATTCTATATAGATATTCAACTATTATACACAAATAACATTATCACGAAGTTACGTTAAAATACGAAAAAAATAATCTAAAAATCATGATTTAATTAAATTTTTTTTTTGTTTCAGTAACTATTGATGTCATTGATTTCGGTAGCCGTAAAAAATTATTATGCTAATGTCCATTGTCTATAAAATTATTTCAAATTAGCATTATTAAGTTATTATAATATTAAGTAATAATTGTTTGTTCATAAATTTAACGATCACATTGAAAGGAAAAAAAATCAAAATACCATCGCTAAAAAATTTAATTAATTATTTTTATGTTTGGTAAAAATATTATATTCAGGCTCAGACATAGATTAAAACAATGATGTATGTTCGTCTCTAATAGTTTCTTGTAATACGCTAAAAAATTTCATTTCAATTGCATTACACATACATATATTACCAACTTATATCATATTATTTTACTTGGAGTATTTAGTTAAAAATGTTATGTATATACTACTATATATAGTATGTTATTAGTTAAATTTGCAATTTTAGTCTGATGATCTTATCTTATTATATACCATTTGTTTTGTAGGTACATAATGTATTAAGTATCGAAATAATCATACATTATAAATTTTAAGTAAATTCACTTTAATTAACGCGCGGTAATTAACCTCTGTAACAAACAAATAATAATCAGGTTTTTTTTTATATTTTTTAAGATAAAAAATATACATTCGTAATGAGATAAAATAAACGGAATATATTTTTTTATTTCGGATTAAATGGAATCTTGTCCTATGCAACCTCTTTATTGTTTGGGTTTTAGAATAGTAATATCACATTAAAGAATATTTTGTAGTAATGAATAGATTAGCAATTTCGGCATAATTGTTGATAAATTTTAACGTACAATTCCATGATGATTTGTGAGATTTAAATTGTATTTAAGTAATTATAATGTGGAAAATCTACATAATTATTTCTATTGCAATGTATTATTAATTAAAAAGTATACTTGATTTAATAAATTTATTTTTACTCCAATTTAATTGAGTATAAAAAAAGCTTCAAGTACATTATAATTATAATTATTGATATATTAAGAATAAAAAAAATTAAGAACTGAATCATCATAACAATTAAAAACTTCACCTTTTAACCTCAATAATTGACAATTATTGCACGTGTATATTAAATAAGTTAGTCGATAGTTTAAAATTTATTTAAAATTAAATACATCTAAAAAAAAGTTTTTAGAAAATTCAAATAAGTTACAAATAATGCACATACATTTAATATTTTACATTAATTTATTATGAAGGTAAATGAACTAATTTCAAGCTGTTCGGAACGCTTAGTAGCAAAGACATTACTAAACTATAATAGTATAAAGTATTAAGTAACTGTCTTCACCGAGGTCTTCACTTAAAGTTTAAAATCGCTGTTTTTTTTTTGTTCAACCAAAGCTTCAGTTAATCAACTGGCGATAATCCGAAAATTTCAAATATTTAAAAATGTTTTTCTATTTTTCTACCTTTTATAAGTTTCAATTTTTTAATAGAACTTATTTTGTTTTCATCTAAGTATTTAATAAAAATTACTATTTATATTTATAATACTAATTAATGCAAAGGAATGAAGATAAAAAATTGTTTTTTGAACTAAATTGTGTCTGCTTTAAATTTTCGATTCAATGCATAATTACTTGTTTAATTTTATTAACTTGTTGAATTTTATTAGTTTTTATTAGGATTTGCCGGGTTACGAGAATACTAAATGTATAAAACAATTTTTATTAATTAAATTTTAACATTTATAACTTTGATTTGAGTACCGTAAATGTCTAATTTGAAGAATCACGATTTATGCTATAAAGTTTGTGGGTTTGGATGATATTAATTGAAGTGATTTTTAGTAGAAAAATAAGTATAATTATAAAAATTAGGAATTGATTATTTTTTACCGAAAAAAATTCAACACAATTTTTTTTACGATTAAATTTTAAACGCTATTTATTTAATTTTCACATACTTTTACATAAACCTTAATAAAATATTATTTAGAAAATAATTAAAATAATCTTATAATGATGTCATTTTATAATTTTCAGGAGAAATTAATTATAATTTCAATGGGACCATTCGATTTGCATGCAAAATATTTTTTAATACATTATTGTTTCACAGATGCTTATTGGCGGTGCGGTATCGTTTTCAAATAACATACCATAATATAAGTTAAGATCGAGGTTAAGACATTAGTTTTCAGTTTTTGAGAGTTAATGTGTAGCAACCTTATTCACTCTTAATGTTGGAAAGAATAAATAGTATTTGCACTATCTAAGTTACTTTTCAACTCGCTTTTGAATTTTTATAAGAATTTTCTAGCTTCTGGTTTTAATTTTAAATTATCACAATTAAAACTTTTTCAGAAGAGATATCATAAAGTTTTTATTCATAAAAAAACTAATTTTTTATGTTAAGAATATTCAAACAAATAAAATTAAAAAAATAATTTTTCAACTTTATTTTTAAAAGTTATAATTTATATGCATAAAGAAATTTGAAAGTAGATTTTTATTTCAATCATTGATGAGTTAAAAATTAGACTTCTACAAATAATGAGCGAATAATTAATATTGAGTTTGTACGATATAAGATTCCAAAAATGGAAACCACCCCATTCGATTTAAAATGTAAATTAAACTTTCTGTTTTATTTGAAAATAATATAAGCTAAGTACTAGAACAATTTGCTGGAAAATGTTAATTTTAACACATGTAATAAAATCAACTGTCATTAGTATTAGCGCGTGTGATCGAATTATTTTAGATAATAATTTAAGTTTTATATAATACATACCCTGATTTTGCTAATTCTTGTTTTCTCATGGCTATGAGTATTTTCTTTATGTTTCGATCTGTCCTTGCTTGTAGCAACTATAGGTAAGCCACCATTTTCCATCATTGTAACAACAACTTTATTATTTCTATTATTACTATTACTACTATTATCACCCGTATTATGATTATGACTAGCACCAGCAGTACTAGTTCTAGTATGTTTTCGTTCACGTTCACGTTCTTGCTGTCTTCGTTCTTTTTCCTTTTGCATTTCCTTCATTGTACCTGGAGTATGACTTTTCGATCGTTTTAAAAATCTCATCATTTGACTTTTAACTTTAACTTGACCATTAGCTTGGCCACTGGTTTCAGGTTGTGATGAGTTATTAGAATTTAAATTTGTTTCTAATCGCCTAAATGTACCATCTGTTACTTTAACGTAACATCCTTCTGACATTTTATGGTAAGAATCGGAAGGTAATTTGTGAAAATTACCATCAGGTCCACGATAATGACAAATATCGGTTTTATGATAACCATCTCCAACTGTATAAAATTCATTTGGTCCCCTATTCACAGTTGTCGAATCAGTTTTAATTATTTCTTTTGCTATGCTACTTCCGCTTACCGAAGCCTTTTCATTTTTTTCAATATTATAGGCATTCATTTCACTGATCGTTATTGGACGACCATTAGGTAAAAATTCTTTTTTATTACCGGGACGAGATGATGCTTTAGCATAACCGTCAGGATCTCTTAATATAGCCATGTCTTCTTTTCGAATAGGTTGCACAGCTGAATGACGATAATAAATTTTCGATTTTTGATTAGTATTTGAACGAGTTGTATGATTATTACTAGAAATTTGTCCCATGATTGCTTGAAGACTTCGTAGAGCACATGCGGCTTCAACTTTATTACCCGCCACTGGGGCAACTTCGTACATATTGGTTCAAAACTACCAGAATAAAATCACAATTTTTTTTAATTGTGATTTCAACTCTTTAGATTTTTATATTTGTATAAAAAAAACTTTTAAAATATAAGTATATCACAGGTAATAAATTTTAAATGCTTTCTAGTCGATAATCTATATGTATGTTTTTAAAATTTTCGTTAATTATTTGAACCTTTTTTTAGGCACTTATATTTGTTTCAACTTTAAAAATAATAAATTATTATCTTTTTTTATAATTTTATTTTAATGATTTTTATAATAACTAAAAACTTGCCCACTAAAATTAAACACTATAAAATTTGGGCCATTTTGTTAACATTGACATTTACAATTATTAAAAAGTTACAGTTTAATAAAAATGTCTTTTGTATATGAGATTCAATAAAATTTATTATTATTTTAGTAAATTATGTTAAACACATTCATTGCTAAAAAAATTTTAAAATTATAAAGACTAATCGTTTTATTTGGCAATAATAAAAAGTTTGCGAAAATTTAAAAATAATGTATGGGTGTTTTTATTTTCTAAAAATTCGAAATGAATAAGCTCAAGTTACTTATATTTCATTACAAGTAGTTTCAAAAATATTCCCTGAATTTTGATATATGTATATAACAAAAAATTAAGCATAAATTAAGTGAAACTGAGAATACTTCTTATCTTATTTTAAAATTTTTCTAAAATTAAATTTTGATAGTGCATTTATCGAAAATAAGTTCTTTTTTAATTATATTTGAATGAATTTGGTTTCGATTATCAAAAATTTTTTCACCAAAATGATAAAACAAAGAAAAAAAATTAAAACATTGGAGAATAAAAAAAAATTGAATTTTTTAACTGCCAAATTAATTTTATTTCACTTCTACTTTTAGAGTTCGAATAACAATCGTAAAACTAGAATAAAAGTAGAAATAAACTGATTTTAGATTTCTTAATTTAAAGTTATAACATTTCGTTTTCAAAAGATGTTAGAAACAAGTATAAATAAAATTATAATAATAATAATAATGTAAATATTAAAAAACTAATTTTTATTTTTTTTTAGAACATTCGCAGAATAAAAATTACGCATAAATTATTTGCATTTAATTAACAGTCTAATGGTAAATTTAATGTAAATTTAACTTGAAAATTATATTTAAATTTTTGATATTTTTAGAACATGCTAAATGATTCCGTAAAAAACATACATTAATAAGAATTGACATATTTTTGAGGAAACTAATGAAATCGTTGTTCCATATATGTACATACACAAATGTACATATTTCTGTATAAAATAAAATTCAATAATAAAGTTTTTCAGTAATACATATTTTGAATTTTTATTTTATCTAAATAACAAGTCCTAGAAACAATGTTATTCGTAAGTTATTAAAAAAAATATATGTATATGAAAATTTGTTCAACTTAATTTGATTGAATGACTATAAATATAAATTAGCCTTTTATTTTTATCGAACTTCTATTAAATTGAAATCAGGAAATCTAAAAATTATTTTTAGATTTCTTGATGTAATTTTTATTGATTGGGATCAATGTTTTTTAATTCTATTTTTGAATGAAATTCAAAATCAATTTCCTTGTATCTAATCATAGAAAATTACTTAAATTAAATATTCATATTAGTAGTATGGTATTTGGAACATCGTTATTTAAGAAAACAAACTTCCATATTATTTCAAATTTTCATGAATAAAATTTAAATTTTAAATTTAAATTGATAATCTGGATTCGGAATAATTCTTTCTTGGCATTATGTTATAAGAAGCTAATATTGGAAATTATTAAAATATCGTTTAAAAGGTAAAGGTAAAACTTTTTAAACTTCAAACTTTTATTTTAAACAAATTTTTTCTTTTCAAAATAAATTTTATTATTTTAAAAATAAAATTCTGATAATAAATCTAATAATAAAATATTTTTAGAATGTTCAATGAAAATGCTTGAAATATTTTTTTATTTACATAATTTTATTTAAGTAGGTAATCACGAAGGTTTTTCTTCATTACTAGATATAACTAAAATAAGTTAAAAAGGATCAATATTATGAAGAAATATTTTGCTCTACGTTTTCTCAATGTTAGCAGAAAATCAAATTAAAGAAATTGTGTACTTTACTTATGTAATATTTATTATAATAAAGAATAGATGTACAATACTGTCTTTAATCTACCATGCTGTCTTTAATCTGTCTGCCTTTTATACTTCTAATGCCTTGAGCACAGCTAATACCGCAAAGCAATTTTGAGCTACCGTAAAAACCGATTTTCTGCGTTATTTCTTATTTATTTTAAATAAAAATTATGAAAAACGAAAGATATTAATTTTATTGATTTTTTGTAAAAAGAATTTCTTAAAATTATTTCATAAATAATTAGAAAACTGAATTTATTTTTTTTTGCTCCAGAAAGAATTGACTACTTCATAAAATAATTTTTTTGTTTCTTTTTCACAGCGTTTCTTTTGCATCGAAATTTAGTTTTGCTGCATTTTTCTGTCACAATCATATTATAAAAAAAACAAAAGCAGTTGTTTGCAGTTGATTTTTTTGCTTTCAGGTAAAATTAGCTGTGAACAGGTTTCCGGAACATTCCTTCAAAAATTGCTTTGCGGTATTAGCTGTGCTCAAGGCATAACTGTTTTCAAACACAACAGAATTTCTCCAAATTTTACATAGAGAAGCATTTGGGTAAAAAAGAAAAGTCAAGTTTGAATCTAAGCCAAATCGGATAATTATGTCTAAAGTTAAGAGTAAATTAGATCAAAATTAGGAACTTTTCTAGCCCCATGGCCGTACTCCATAAAGGTCATGGACTTATAACTATTATGTAATATGAGCTATAACAATATTAATTTGTATTATGCTTAGTATGAAAGGTCCAATATATAAAAGTAAAATTATGCATATGAAAAAGAATTCATTAAGCTCAAAATGTACTGAATTAATTTAATAAAATGTAAGTAGGTACACTTTTTTTTCAGATTTCTCCTTGATTTAATTTTCTTTAAATTACATTTTTATTTTACAAGAAATATACAGAAATGTTTTTTTTTTGTAATATAACATAGAATCTAAAATTAGTTTCACAATAATTATAATTGTAAGTAGAATAATAAATATATTTCGTCATCAAGTATAATTTTTTCTTAAAATATTATTAATACGTTGCGTGCTAAGTACTATTAAAATGTACTTTATTAGTTATACTTAATACATATTATAAGTTGTCATTAATGTTTTTTTTTTTAAAACCTGCTTAACTCACAACAAATACAATAAAACACCAAGGTCAATAAATTTGCTTGTTGAAAATTTTTGAAAGAAACGCAATTTCAATAATTTAATTCCACTTTTATGTTCAAATGAATTTTAATTATTTTATGATAAATTTAAGTTTTTTTCCCATGCTGTGTACGTTAAAATGAAACTAAATGGAAAATGTGAAAGTAATACAAAGAACAAGGATCAATAAGGATACACAAACCCACATAATTAAATAATATGTAAATGTAAGTACATTTGTTATTTTTAATTTAATAGAATTCAAGTAATGCCAAATTTTAAAATGAGAAATTTTTCAGAAGAAAGTGCCTCTGTTGCTGATAATGGTAAGATAATTGTGAACATAGAAAATGAAAAAAAATTATAAAAAAACCTAATCTTTTTTTTACCCTATGCCTACATTATACATATTATATATGTCTTCAATAATAAAAATTAATAATTAATTTACAATATACCTATCTATATAATTTTTTTTTATTTTTAGGAACAGAACATTTGAAATTGTATGTAATTTTCTAATAACATATTGAAATAAATAAGAGTTCGTGTTTTTAAAAATCCATAAAAAAAAAATAAAACACGAAAATATTTGCATTATGCTTATGTGGGCTTTTTTTGGTAAATACAATAAATTAAATAATAAATCTTTATGTGAAAAATATTTATTTTTTAACGCTCGCCGTGTCGTAAGAGTGATTGCAAATCATGAAAATCGTATACGAATAAATTCAAATAAAAATATTTCGATCCAAGAATGCTTTAAGACTACTATGAAAGCAATAAATTTGTGTCGAAAATCATTACAAAGAAAAAAAGGAAAATATTTTTGAAAAAAATTTATTAAAAAAGTTTACAGATTCCATTTTATTTATATATATTATAATTTATAATAAAACCATATTACAACCAATTCAAGACAAAATTGGTCCATTTTTATAATGTAGATATATTGTAATTATTTTTAATTCATTTGTTCATCATTGATATCACTAATTTGGAATATAGTGCCTAGAATTCGTAAACTTTTTTATAAATACAAATCATTGGGTTTTCTCATATAAGTATAATTTTGTATCACGTTACATAAATTGTTAATACTACTGACTACATAATAATTAAATTGTGTAAAATGTTAAAAAATTGTTAAAACCAATTAACACGACTATATTATGAAACCTAAAAATGAATTACATATAAAACGAGTACATTGTGTGGTTTTAGTTTCCAATTTTAACGTGCTGAAAAACAAATTTACATTACATATTCAAGTATTCAAGTGTGACAAATTAAAAATATTCATATCTAATATTATGATGTAATTTTAAAACGCAAGACAGCTTAAAATTTTTAAAAGATAACTTTTTGCTAAACAAAAAGTATACATTTTATTAATCTATCAATAAGCATCTAACAGCAAAACTTTCTCACTTAACGTAACTATTTTATAGGTTGGCTTGTGAACATAATCTTGTTAATATGTATATATTCTATTTTTGTTTACTTTTAAAAGTTTCGTCCTTCAAAATAAGTGATTCTAGCAAAAAAAAAAAAAAAAAAAAAATTAAAAACAATGCATTTTGGATTATGAAAAGCATGATGATTTTTAAATTGTTGTACATAAAGCAATAACAAAAGTTTTTAAAACTATATTATATAAAGTTTTAAATGCTTTGATTATATTCAGAATATAATACAGCTTTAGCAAAGAATAATGTTCGGATTTCATCAGTTTATGCTAATATTGAATTTGTAGGAATGAAAATAGAATACAGATTCCTAATTGTATCTTCTCAAGTTTTTTTTTTTCAATAAGTAATTTATAAAACAATAAATTTCACCTATATATACCTATATATATATATATGTATTCGCTATGGTAACAGCTCCTTAATAAGAAATTGTACACAAAAAGTGAGCAGTATTGCATATTTTACTTAACCACATGAAAATTGTTAACAAAAACCTCACTTGTTTGACAAAAACAAATATATAAATAAGAATTTTACTGGAATAAAATTAATATAAAAAATATTACTCAATAAAAAAAAATAAAATAAAATAAAAAACGTTACCTAATACTATATTACATAAGATGTCTATTAAATATTTTTATTCTATAATTTTTTTTTGGTATCTACTTTTATTTAATTCATTTTCAATAAATATTATTGATAATATTTTTTTGAAAGTGAGTAATTTACTGTAATGAAATACTTATATCTTTTTGATTATGCAATTTTAAATGATAAAAAAATAAATAATTTTTTCATAATATCAATTTCTATTTTCCACAAAATGTTGGGAGTATGTATGTATATTTCAATTTACTATTAATTTTATAATATAATTGCAATGTAGTCAGGAAATTTATAAGACGATTTTCGAAGGACTTCATATCAAAAATCTTAAATTTTTTTATTTCAAGGATGGCAATCTTCAAAGGTTACGAACTTCTACTTATTTAGAATTAAACTATATGACGTTTAAAATTAATATAATAAAAGTAATTAACATTTCACAACTGATCTGAAACTTAAGCTTCAATGTGAGACAAAAAAATGTTTTATATTATTAAGCACAAAAGTCAAATGTGAATTTTATATTGGCGCCAAACTGAATTTTTAGTTTACTTAATAATATTAAATTAAAATCAAAACGCAATTTTGTGTTGTTAGCATGAACAGAATAACAAATGAAACCAATTAAATTTGGAATGCATTTAATATAAATGGTTTAATTGAAATACTTCATAAAAAAAATATTCAATTCTAAAAATTGCATTTTATATTTTACATGTTGAATTTTATTTTGCATAGTAATTTGCAAAAATATGATCACTTTTTTAGCATTTTTTTATTCTTCCTCCCAATCTCATCATAACTATAGAATAGATCCAAAAAAAAAAAATATTAAAAATTAAGCAATAATAAAAAATTTTCCCTAAATTTGATTTTATTTACTTTATGGTGCACAATATTTTAATATTGTGTGGGGGAAGTGCGAATGTAACAACACCCTAATAAATTACAATTTTATTCACATTAAGGTTGTTCTCTAACATTATATTAGAAGCTGACTAATCAGAAACATTGAAAACACTATAAAATGTTGAATGCAACAGCTTTTGACGTGAAAAGAAATTTTAGTTTTGTTAAAATGTTGGTACAATATAAATACAAATTATAAGGTGAATAATGAACCCTATTTTATTTAGTGAAATTTTGTAAAAAAAAAAAAGAAACATTAATATGCAAATAAATTTTGTACAGAATTTTTTAATACAACACAAAAATATTTTAGTTGGATAAAATATATTTTTTGTTAGATTTCTATTATTTAACTTGATATCATGATTGAAAAAAAACAATGAGTACTAATTTTTTGTTCTCAATTTTTGACCACTTAAATAAATACAAGCAGATGGTCTTTGCAATTATTTAATAAAAAAAAAAACCTTTTTTGTATTTTGCTTTCTGCTACAAACTATACTTGAACTTTTTCCTCATTTTTCGCTTGAATTGAATCAATATGAAAAAATAAAAAATTCATAAAGAAAATTAAGCAAAAAGTATTATCTGTATGCTAATTAAGGTTTAGTAGGTTTTTGGTTTGTATTTTGTTAATTTATACAGAAAAAATATAAGGTTTGGTTGAAAAATTTTAGCCTAAATAAATACAAAACTATGTTGTTAAGATAATTAAGATCTCATTTGCAACCATATAGAAAAATGTACTCGTAATGTACATAATTTTTTGATATTTAACTAAATTGACGCGTCTAAATTTTTTTTCATCTAAATAAGTATATTAAATTGTTTATCTTTCAGATGCAATAACTTACAGTCTAATTATACAATATATACAGATCAAGTATGTTCATTCTCTAATTTCCTATAAGTATATAATGTACCAACTATTATAGTTATAAAACCTGTATTCGTAAAAAATATTTTTAATTTTCAATCATACCAAGTACATAATGAGACCATATTTTTCTTAAATTCTTATTATTATTATTATTCGTTTATTGACCAACAAAAAAATAATCAAATGTAATTTTTTTCGACCTCCTCTTACTTTAAACAAGGTGTACTATTTTTAGTTAATGAAACGAAAAGGCCGAATAAAATTTTATTAGGTATTGGTATAAAATAAATAAAAATAAATAAATTGTAGCCATTTAAATTTAAGATAATTACCATATAAATGTATTTATGTATTTCTTGTGTATTTATATATAGTTACCAAAATGTTATCCTAATACCAATAATAATTCTAATATAATATAATATAATAGTTCTATACTTAATATTGTTAACTATATGATTTATAGACATAAAGGAAAGATTATATAAAGATAATATAAATAATTTAAGAAAGATGTAGAAAATTTCATAATTTACATAATATCTTTATGTACTTTTTGTCAATTATTTTCCGATTCTTCATTAAAAAAATATACATTTTAAATTCTTTTTAAGTTTGATAATCAAAGGAAGAAAATTTAATGAAAATAATATTAGAATGAATTATTACATATACCATCAGATTCAGCAAAAAAATTAAACAATAATAATATTAGGTATTTAAATATCATAATTACATCAAAGAAAAATAATAAAAAAAAATAAACATAAATATGTATATATGTATATTTATTGCCAAGTTGAATTCGTTATTTAAAGGAGCATTTATGCAAATGCGAAAGAATATAAAAATCCAAGGTTTTTATTTTCATATTATATGTATCTACCTATGTATGTTTTTTAATTGGATATAAAGTACAAATTAACATAAAAAAAAATTCAAATTGGATTAACATTTAAAGAATCTATTTTGCCAGTCTGCTATCAAAGAAAAGCTTAATTTATCAAAACCGGGTTAGAAATAAATTTTCGATTCATAATATACTTAACAATGTAATGTAATAATTAATACTGAACCAAATAGTTAAGCTTTTTAAACTTTAACATTGCATACAAATATAAACAGAATTTATTTGAATCAATGTTGTTTTATAATTAATAAAAATTGTAGATATTCATTTCGAAATCAAATCATTCTATTAAAATATTGAATTCCATGTATTATGTTATGCATAAAAGTGTTTCTATATTATGTATATATAAATATTATAATATACATTAGTAATATGATTAACATAAATTTAACTTAAACAAATTAAAAAAAAAACTACAAATTTGAATATATTTCATGAAGTAAGCAATTAAATTTAAAGCTTGGCGCATTATAATTAATTACTACAATTCAATAATAAAATTCAACGAAAATCTTCGTTTTCATTCGAGTTATAATAAATATTACATATTTATTTCATACAAATAGAATTAATAAGGATATTCGTTTATTTTAACGATAGAATTGTAGTTTTTAATAAACTCCTTGGTTTTAAATTTTGTAGTGTGACGAGTATATATAAGCTGCCTGTTCATATATTATATTGTTTCAGTTGGAAAATTTGTAATTTCATTAAAAATTTAACTTACAAGTTTCAATTTACTACAAATTATTTTTTAATTAAAAAAACTAGACTTTGTATAACAGAATCTATAATCTTCTATATCTATAACATTTTTATAAATATCAATAAACAAATATTTGAAACATCAAACAAGAATTCATTTCCTGTTGGACGCATTTACTTCCGTAATTTTATCAAAAAAATATACACACATTATCTATATAATTGACGGAAAAATTAAAAAAACAAAAAAAAAAGAAGAAAATTAAAATTCTTAATTCTCTCTTAATTGAAAGTGAACTTGATATGATAAATTTTCAATTCAAGAAAAAAAAATTAATTATTTAATTGAATGTAATTAGATAAATTTAAGTTAGTTTTTTTTTTTTTTCAAACATTTCACATACTTATAGACAAATTGTCTGTAATTGTAATCTATTCTAGAAAGCCATTAATAAATTTGTTATTATTAAAACTTAAAAAGAATTTTTTTTTTTTAATTAACTTTCTAGTTGATGGACTAAGAATAGAATTTTAATTGAAAAAAAAACCTATAGCCATTTTTCGATAAAAAGTTCAATAAAAAGATATTGTTTTTTCATGAAGTCAAAATGACACTAAGCAAAATAATATAATATGTAATATAATATAATATGTAAGTTCTCTAAATTACAATTCACTTTAAAATTAGAAACTTCCCTCCTATATCTACTGGACTAGTAGTGAAGAATTTTTTTGGATTGAAATTATCAAACTCAGATTCAAACAAAAAAAAATTATAATAGTAAAAATTTGTAAAACTTTTAAAAAATTTTAAAATTCTATGTTTTTCACAATTTGTGTTGATCAAATTTCTCGTAGTGCATTTTATTTTTTTTTAATTTTTTTTAGGTAATATTGAAAAATGCATTGTGCATATTTTATTTAAAAGAAAGAAATATACATTTGTTAGAAATTTCTCTTTCTTGACTGTTGACAATCAATAATAAAAGTATATATGTATACTATATGTGTACTTTAAGTTTATTTGTATGTATGTGTTCTACAAATAGCGCACCATCAATGTTTATTTTGAAGAAAAATATTATGCTTTGTAAGTATTATTAAAAAAGAAACAATCAATTGTATTAAATTTGTTGTGGTTTTTTGAATTGACATATAAACTCAAACAATGATAATGGAATAAACTCTTAATTAGAAAAAAAAAAATATGTATAAGTATGGTATTTTTTTTGAGAAAAATTTTACTTAATGTGGAGGGCTTACATATTTTTTTTTTAGTGTTTCACTTTAAAATAATTGTATAATTAACATTGAAATTGAACAGTAAATTGTAAGATTATTGCGTAATTTTTTTTTTTTTAACCAATTAAGATACGTTACGCATTTACTTACGTAAGAAAAACGTATAAAATTTTTGTAAAAGTTACGCATATTCAAAAAAAACATTTGCTTTAATTTTAAAACAAGAATTTTATATAAATATGTAAATTTTGTGAGTGTGATATTTAAAAACATTTTGAACTCACTAATTACTGTAAATACATAGCTTCTTTGTATCTGATTAGATATTACAATCAATATTCTGTGACTCTAGAATTGATTAGATTTTGGGGGCTTGATGTTTTGATGATTCACATTTTTTGCCAGATTTGATGTTTTGAATTGGTACGAGCTACGAGGGTATTGCTTTATAAGACTTTTCTAATTTCCTATATTATACGAAGTTTATTGTCTAATACATATTTGTTTTAAACATACTTCTCTGAATAAATAATTAAATTACTAACTGAGGTTAAGATATTTTGAAATATATAATGGTATTATCTTCATCTAAGTTACAGACATTATATTTGCATATTTATGTTCATTCAATAAATTCATCATAAAATATTAAACCTATCAAAAAACCTACCCACATAAGAGCATAAAAATGAAAACAAAATAAACATAAAGATCAATATAATGAAAGAAATGAAATTGATCTAAAAAATACTAAATAATTAAAAATAATTAAGTATACATATTATTATCTAAAATCTAAAGCACAAAGTTTAATTTGCTACTTGGTCGCTGTACAGTATAATATAGATAGATGCTCTAATAAAAATTTTAAAAACTTCACACTTTAATAAAGCTACATATTATTATATTAAAGTTAATGAACAAATTATAGAAAAAAATTTAAATAAATTGAAAAATTAATAATTAGGTTTATTATTAAAAAAATGTAGGAATTAGTTATATAAAGTTAAATTCACTTTTATTTTAAATTCAATTTTAAACATTTGCGATAAATAAAAATATTTTCCTTAATTTCTTCGAGACCTCTTATTACGTCAATGGCCTTACAAAAATTTCGAATTAACGAATACTTCTCTTGAAGAATTAAGTTTTATGAAAATTGGAATCAAAATTTGATAGATGTTTTGCAGAAAACCATTAAAATACACAAAATAAAGATAATATTCATCTTTGTAACAAATCACTATTAAGAAAACAAAAATTTTGTTGTATGAAAAAAATTGTTGCATGAAAAAATTGAAATACAAATTGCAGCAAGTTGCAAGCTTGACTATATGGCAATTTGTATGAAAATGCAGTTTAAACAATAAAATAATTAAAAAAAAAATAGCATTGCACTCATTGATCTCTTGATTTGAAATTCTAGCAAAAAAAAATTATTTTTTATTTATTTTTTCATTCAAGTCAGTGTTACACAATGCAAAAAAAAAAACTACAGCACCAGAAGGAGTATGAGAAATGATTTACAAGGCATTCTATAGAATGGATATTCAAAACCCATTTTTGTAAGATGTTTTGAAAAATATTGGAAAATAAAAATTTTTCATGATATTAACAAAATAATTTTTAATCTGATCAACATTGCTATAAGTAAACTCATATAGTTTTATTCGAAGCGCATTAGATGTACTCTACTTTTTAACCATTTGCCAAGAAGATTTGAAGTTTCTATTATGGCTTTTAGGAGGAAATAGATGTATGTTATATAGTTTTGGGAAATATTATCTATTTATTTTTTCGAATTTTTTCACCTGTATCACCGGTGTTCTGACAACTTCCAGTAATAATTAGCTTCAATTTTTCATCTGAATTTTTAATCCATTGTGATGCGCTGGGGAGGATGGACGAGTCGTATTTTTATTTAAATTTTTTTTCGCATTTTATACATTATTTTTCTTTCAAGTTTATATTGAAATTTTATTTTGGCAACATTGTATTTTCTAAAATTTACACTTTACATAGTGAATATCAATATATCAATAACTTCATAGATCGGGCGGTAGTACGAAGAAAAATTACTCCTAATATAAAAATGGAATCTTATTCGATAAAAATGTATTCTTCAGTTTCAGTTCTTGAGATTTCAATATATATTTTGCATAAGATTTGTAGTATTTCATAAAATATAATTTTCAATGAAATCTGTAAGGGAATAATAATGACGAATGAAATTAAAATAAATGATTATTTTGATTTCATAATTTTTTATTTTCAATGTTTGAAATAATTTTAATGTTAAATTTAGTCCTCGGGGCTCAATTATAAATAATTTTCATTATTTTTTTTCTTCGAAAATTAATAGATATATATGAAATTACTAACAAATTATATTTCATATACCTACTTACAGATATTTATTATAAATTTTTTATATATTATATTAATTATCTTAAAGAGTTAAAAAAAATCATTATTATACTTAGTCGTTAATTTTCTTTTAAAAAGAATGGAAGTTTGTTTATTTTTATGTGTTCATATCGCACATGAAGGTAAGGTATAATTTTATCTTGTCAAGGTAATCATGATAACTAAATTTTTAGTTATAATTATATGAATTCAAAATCTAGATTAAAAAAATTGTAAATTTATTTCTTTAAAAACAAAAAAAGGTGAAAATAATGTTTTAATATTTAAATAAAAATACATATGTATGGATATTCGTAATTCTAAACATGTTGTAAAAAATATATAGAAAAAAAAATCGATTTTACATTGTTATCAGGTCATTTGCCTTTTTTGTAAACATATTGTAGAAATGTTTTTTTTTTAAATCGTAATTAATGTCATATTCCACATAGATTTCCTTTATGAGTTTATTGAAATCAAATAGAAAATAAAATTCATTTCATATTGTTATATTTAATATGCATAATACACAAAAAACATTACATAAAAAGAGACATTAAACAAACAATATGACCCGAAAAAAAAACATATTTTTAGCCCTCTGGACCCTTCTAATTCTTCAAATTGTGTTTACAGTGTATCATTTGATCGCACTAATTTTGTGATGATTCACAACTTTTATTATTAATGCAATTCATTAAAAAAATTAAAAAAATATCACCGGAAGCTATATTTGCTTCATTGTGCTTAAATAATTTAACAAAATAATTGTGAAGTAAAGTTTTAGTGAATCTTAATGAGGTTCCCAATTATGAAGTTTTTTTTTTGTATTAGAATTCAATTCGATAGTTAATCTTTTTTGATTTTTATATTGTGTGATTTCATTGATACTGATTCCGATATTGAAAAATCAATGGGACTTAGTGATAATTCGATTTAATTTCTAATATATTCTTCATCCATTTCTTTGAATGTGGTTCCATTACAATTACAGATATATAGAAACAGGAAAAAAAAATTAATATTTGTCGACATGTACACATGTTTCTTATGAACAGTAATAAAATTTTTGGGGTCAAAAATTTGAATTAAGCATGCTAAATTCAACTACTTAATTCTGCACACGCAGATCGAATTAGATAAGAAAATAGCTTTGAAGTTATTTTATTTTACTTAATTTTTTTTTATGTTTTAAATGCTTCGATAGTTCTCTGAACACATAATGGGAGATAGACTCACTCTCCTTAAAATGTTTTTAACTTAATTCTTATAATTATTTTGCGATATAAATCGATTTCAATGAACCAAATCTTTTTGCTATTGCATTATTTATTTTGTTATTCGTTATCATCATTGAAATTCCATTGGAATTTATTGTATAGTTTTTTTTTTTATATTTTAAGATTTCTAAATAATTTTCTTTATGCACAGTGGAACTTTATAATTAAAAATGTAAACATTATAAATATATATAATTTAACTGACATGTTAAGCCGTTACATCATAAAGGAAAAATATATAAAAGCAACATTTTTTATAATAAATTTTAATACAAATATTTTATATACATATATACTATTAGGTATAACAAAATATGAAAAGTGGTTTATGTGATTTTGATTACTACATGTTAATTTAATACACATAGATATGTATATTTTTATTTTTTTTTATTTTTCAATATTAATATTTATAAAAATCATTTAAACATAACATCGGTATATAAAATTTTTTTTAGTATAAAGATTTTTAGTGAAAGCTGTTTAATATGATTTATTAATTTGATATGCAGTTTTATGAACCTATGAAAGGGCTTAAAATGCATGACTTAATTGGCAAATAAATTTAAATAATTGATTCAATAATTTATTTTATATATTATTTCCCTACAATCTGTTTCAATCATATTCACGAGATTTCTCAACTAAAAAATTGAAATTAAATTATAAGTTATTTGTATCAGATATAGATAATATGAATTGTCGTATTGTATACTGAAGTTTTGTACGTTTATCTAACATTTTGATGGATGCTTTAATACTCCTAATATTTACATTTCTTTATTTATTTTTAATAACCCATCCACACAATGGCTTGATGATGTGTATAGGCATACGAAATAAAGGTGAATTATCTCTGGTTGTATGCTTTTTTATTTTACAGGATCAAAAACAAAATTGTAAATAACAAGTCTAATTAAGACATAAATGTGTTAATTTAAAATTACACAATTTGAAAGCTCTATGTAGTCTAAAACTAATGTTAATTATAATTAAGTATTGTAAATTTCAAAACATTGCAAAAATTGCATAAATTTGAGTAATATTACAATCTCTTAGAAAGTAAAATTAATATAGGCAATATTTTCTAATTAAATATTTTTTGATATGTTAAAAAATAAAATAAAGTTTACACTGTTGTTTACAGGGCAAACTTTGATACACTAATTAGAACGCCACTATGGCACGACAACTACCAATAGATTAATAGGGTTAAATCTGAATTAAATTGTTTTATTTTTTAAAAATCTATCTTTATTTTGTTGTTAGAAATATCGAAGAAATGAAGATTTCTGCACTTCAAGAAAAAACAAGTGAATAAAATTAAAATGTTTACAAGTATCGTAGTAGGTAGAAAAATAAAATGTATAAAATTAACAAAACCTTGTAGTTAGTCGATTATGGGTAAGATCTCTGCCTAAAATTTTAAATTGTTTTGTTCATTTATTAAATAGAAAAATTTTAAGGAAGTTTTATTTTGCATTTGGAAATAAGAAATTTTTATATTCCAATAAGAACATAACAAAATTAAAAACCTTGAACCAAAATTTTATATGTGTGATTTTTTAATTCATTTTATTTTTTATTTTTTTTTTCAACTCTTGATTTTTATTTTAATAATACTTTTATTTTATTTTTTTTATTATCGCCGATTAAAAGATGCGATTCATTTCTAATTCTGAGATTAACTCTGTCGTTTGCGCAGTTTTTTTATTTTTATTTTTTTTTTAAACCACAAAACTACAATATTTTTTATCTCCCAGACTGGTTCTTCCACATTCAAATTGCTAACCTTCAGGTAAATTTTAATAAATATTGAGAAAAAAAAAAAAACTTTAATATGTTACAAAGAATCTTTATAAAAAAAAATAAAAAAAAAATTAAAACTGAATAAACAAAAAAAAAAATCTATAAAAACCCTTTTCCACCTGCAAATCCCCTTACAAACCATAATATCTAAGCTTCTAAAGGCTTGTCGTCGTAAAAAAAAAAACAAGTATCTCCCACTTAAAAAAAAAGATTCTTGAAGAAAAAAAAAGTTATGAAAAAAAAAAACATATGCTCGATTTTACTTTTTTATTTTTATTTGCGCATTTCAAATCGACTTTTGATCATTGAATTCTCAAAAAAAAAAATAACCACATATACTCATTTTTAAGTCTTGTTCCAAAGTAAACGACGCTTACGTTTAATATTTCTTTAGTGTAGGTAATTATTGAGAGGAAAGATTATAGATTACATGATATAAATGATATTTTTAAGTATGTAAGTATTACAAAATAATATAATACATTATACCTTTAGGTACATTATAGAATCTAAATCATATAAAGTTTACTAATTTACGAATTTTATTTAAATATCGAACTCACTATCAAATTTTGTAGAAGAGAACAAAAATATAGAATTTGTAGGAAATCGTTAAGAAATTACTAAACTTGAAAAAAAAAAAAAAAAAACTAATTTATATTCCTCTTGTGAATTTAGGTTTTAACGTAATTTTTCGTAATTTTCATTAGTTACGAATTACCTATATGCATAAACAAAATAATAATAAAAATGTTAAAAAAATAACCATTTTTGAAATTCCCTTAAATTAAAAATTCAAATTTTTGCAATAAAATGGCCAGGCGCTTCTTGAATACATTGTATTTCCGTATAGCTATATAATTCGATTTCTTGTTCACAAAGCCATAAATTTTGAAAATGTTTTTTTCGACTTTTAATTGAAGTAAGTATTTGATTGAATTTTTTTTTTTTTAGATATACGACGGGACGGGAATACTAATTATTACTATTTTTTTATTTTAATGAAACGCTTTGTTAAATAATAATAACATTTCTATATTTAAGTATAGGCACTTATTTGAAATAGGTTAACATATAAATAAATAATGTAGTTAATTTGATAAATAAATAAAGCTCAGTTTTTTTTTTTTTTTTTTTTTAATTAAATATATAAAAATATGTGTAAAAGTATGTCTGATTCAGGTGCAATTTTATAAAAAATCTCTTGTTAAACCTGTTTTTATTTATATACATTTTTTTAACAAACAAAATAAAAATATTGAACAGCATTATTAATTTATCAATTTAGTTCAATGCGTTCGAAAAAGGTTGAAGAACAATAATATACAACTGTAGCGAACTTTTCAAAATATCAAAAAATTTATTTTCTAAAGTTATAATGAAAGAAGAAATATTTGAAATGTATATATTAGAAAATCAAAAGAATACTACTGAAATCGAAATGATGATTTGTTGTATAGAAGTAATTATTACACATATAATTACTAATGACGATTATTTTTTTTAAAGGACAAAATCCTATACAAAAATTTTGAATTTTAGATAGTCCTGTCAGAGATTTATTGCTGTTGAATTTTGAGATAATTATGTAGCATACAAACATTAAAAAATAAAACAAAATAAAACAATTCATTTTTAAGAATGAAACTATATTCATTATTATGCTGGCCTTCATATACAAACTTTCAATGACCTGATATTACAAAAATTTGGTTTATTTTACTTTTAAAAATTTTTAAAATTATTAATGAACTTGTTCGTATATATACCTACATGTGTATAATTTTTAAATGTAAGTTGTAATGTACCTATAATTTTTTTCAGCAAAAAACAAAAAAAAATAGTGGTTTTAAGTTTCATCAAAGTCAAAGGAAACACCTGAAAAATAAAATTCAGCAATAAAATGAAAAAAAAAATCAAAGGAAACTACCAAATCGGTTTTTTAATGAAAATCAAGTCTTCTGTTGCTTTTTTTTCTTCGTTACTTCAGGTTAAATTTTTATTTACAATCTTCTTTTTCCACAATGTATATGATATTAGAATGCATATGCAAGCTTATACAATAAAAAATAAAATACGTTGTTGTAGGTAGGTAAGTAGGCTGCAAATGCAATTTATACGGCTTTTTTTTTCGATAAATTAATTTTGCAAAAAAAAAACTAGGTATCTATCTACTATATTAAAATAACAACATATTTATATTTATTTTTATTTTAGATTAAAAAATATTAATTTGACATAATTTTGATGGCATAATTGGAAAAACTAGTTTCATCTCATATCAAAAAATCAATTGGATTGTAAAAAAAAAATAATGAAAGATTTTGTAGAATTTTTTAAGGTTGGGTGGGATATAATATTATATTGTTAATATGTAAGTATTATGGAAGGTTATAAAGAAAATAGATAGAGGAACAAATTTTTAAATAAATTTAAATTCTTCAATAAAAATTTTTATAAATGAACATTATGTTTGGTGAAAGTAGTACGTATACATTTTCAAAATTAAATATTAACTAAGTAACTAGAATATTAAAATTCTTTATATTTATACAAATATATAGTAGAGAGGAGACTGAAGTAAAAGTGTTACTTTCGATATAGCGAAATTTTTGATTAAACCTATAGGTATATATTTAATACAACATACCTACATAATACATTAAATTCTTATTAGACAAAAAAAGAAAAATCTTCATGTAATATGGACTCAGTTGATTGATAATTAAGAAAAGAAAAAAAAAACTAAAATAGACTTTATGAGAAGATTTACGATTCCAACGTTATATTGTGTTTATAGTTTAAAAAATAAAATTTTATTATTATGCAACTAATTAATGTTATAATTTATTTTTTTTAATTAGAAATAATTTCGCAATTGAAAAATATTTACATATATGCGCCTCTATACATATTTCAAAGAAAATTATTTACGATATGGAATATTTTAACTGGCAAAAACTAAATTTCACAGATTTATGACGCTTCTTTCTTGATTTAAAAAAAATTTATAATCATCTTTTGATAAAAAAAATTTTAATAAATATTTATTTTCTCAAGATTGTTATTGTTTCCATTTTTAATTATTTTGCAATATATTTAAATTTACGGAAAATTTTTAATTTTTATTTAAATATTTAAATAATTTTCTTCTAAATTTATCTAAAATTTGATAAATGATGTCAAGAAATTTAGATAATCAACTGAGAGAATTTTGTAGTCAATTTTTAGGGAACTTTTTACTTTTATTTTTTACGCTATGTACCAGGATTCCATCTTTTACAGGTTTTATACAATTACTTAGAAATAATTATATTAACATAATATTTTATAACAATTAAAAAAAGAAAATAGAAAAATAAAAAAATTAAATCAATATTAAAGAATTAATGAAAAAATAGAATAAGTGTACAATAAAGAAAAATTTATAAAAATTATAAACAATATTTCTTTAAATTAGATTTGGATAGCACTCTAGATTAATTGGAATCAAGCAGACTTTATCATTTAGATACTTTTATTTTTTATTTTTAAAAAAAATTTTCCTGATATTATTTAAAGTTTTCGTCCTGTTATGAAACTTCTTCGGACTAATCAAAATGATTAACTTGAAACCTCTCATTCAAAATTTTCTAGACATCGTTCAATTATATAGTATTATAAAAAAAATGCATTCAACTTTCTTTACCCTATTTTATTTGTTTAATTTAACAAAATAAAAGCGGTTTTAAGTAATTATTTATGTATTATTATCTTTAGGCTTGTGTCGCACGTCACCTATTTAAGTTGTTTATGCACAAAATTCTTCTCTACATTATATTTTGCATACAGTAAACTTAAAATTTAATAAAATATCAAAGAATATAAATTTACAAACACAAATTTAAATCCAATTGAATCCAGTTGAAATTCAAATTTTTTAATTTATTTATTGTTATTATAAAATATCGTATAATTTCTTTGGTCGACAGAACATAAAATTTTTGTTATATAGTGAAATAAAAATCTTTGTAAAAATTTGCTGACGAAGTTTTTAATGAGAAAAAAAAATAAAGAAATAAGTATACAATTTTTTTGTGAACATAATAAATTTAAACATTTTTATTTATTTTGATAAATTTTTATTATATTATTATGAACTACCTAATAAAAATTGTATAAAAAAAAAAAATCAGAAAAATATTTGATTAAAGTGTGATAATGAAAAATTTGAATTGGAAACAAGGGATTTATATATTTTTAACAATAAATATTATTAATAATTACTATATAAATGTTTGCAAAATTAAATGTAGTTACGTGGATTAAAGTAAATATGTATATCTAATAAGAAAACTAAATTTAAGATCATCTGACAGAAATAAAAAAAAAATAGCGCGTGTAATGTAAAATGTTGACATAGACTGACACAATTTAATACAAAACCGATTAGATAATTTAATTTACATTCATTGTATACATATTTACGTTACAAAATAATTATTATATAGTAAAATACACATCGAGAATTTTAAAAACCATATATAATAAAAAAAAGGAGAAATTTTCCATTATGTATTTGGGTTAATGTCATCCTACAACGTATTTTTTTTAACGCCTTTGTTTTTAGCTATACATTTGGTTGTATTTATAATTTAATTTTTAAGGGCGCATTAATTTTCCAAATCTACTATAAGAATTATAATGTAAAAATAGAACACCTGATTGACGTATATGTACTCAAACTTAATAATTTATATGTGTATACAGATAAATGATACAAAACAAATAATAATAATATTAAAACAAAAAATAAATATATATTTAATTACCTTACGACAAAAAAAAATTTTCAAATAGTCAATGTAAACGAAAACAAAGATTTTTAGAAGATAAAAAAAATCTTACTTTATAAAATATTTATTTAATTATTTTGTCATTATGATTAATTGATTGTAAATAATATAATGAATGAATTTTTATAATAAACAATAATATTGTAAGATGACATCATTGTTTTTTAAGCAGCTGATGATTGTGAGAATGTATGTTTAATTGATTATTCATTAAGGCAGGGAATATATACTTAGTAGAATAAATTAAAATGATTACGTACATATTATAAATTTTTAATAATAAAGAAATTTTAAAAATGAGCATAATAATTGTTCAAGATCTCAGAAAACACGAAATAAAAAAAAAATTTAAATGAGTTATAACTAAAATACACATTAAAATAGATATTTTGAACTAGGACTCTGTTTTAAACATATATGATTTTTTGAGAACAAAAAATTAAAACTTTATTGAAACTTTCTTAAACGTCAAAAGTTAAATGATTTAATAAAATATTACACAAATGAAAAAATTGGGAAAAAAAAAATTTTACTGACAAAATAATTTTTATCAAGGTTATTTTGTCGCAGCTTTAAAAAAAAAAAACAGCGACAATTTCCCAAACAAAAGCTTTTCATACTTTAATTTAACTCGAGATTATTTTATAAATTAACAAAATTGCTTAAAGTGAATACAATTACTTGCTTTAAAAAAAATAAAAAAAAAAAACTTAGAATTCTCTTAAGATTTATAAAGGCAAAGTATTTGTAAAATTTGTAGTTAGATACAATGTAAAACTTACAAGTGGACTGTATTATTAAATAAAACTTAGAAAATACATATAATAGTAGGTAGGTACTTATAAAAAATTGTAAATAGTTGATTCTAACAAGCTTTTGTATTAAATTTTAAGGAAAGGTTTAATCAAAATTCTGATCACAATTATTTCGACGAATTTAATTTTTATTTTATAATTGACTATTAATTAAAACTTAGGAATTTCAGGAATTCCATGTGAATCTCTCTCCTGATTTTACTGTTAATACTTTAAGTACTTTACTTTAGAAAAAAAAATTATCTGTTTGTCTGATGATTTAAATTTAATAGTTTGAAGTGAAAGTATTATGTGTGTAGTAAACTTCCAACTCGCCTTTTAAATTATACTTATATCAAACATAAACCTATCTATTAAAATATTTCGACGTTCAGTCTTGAGCCAAACTTTGAGTGAATTATAGTCATAAAATCTAAATAAATTTATGAATGAAGATTAGAGAGTGTAAACAAAATAAAATATAAGTTAATTTGCACTCTATTATACTCTTTAACATAAATTTTAAAGCAAAAAAAATTTTTTTTATTATTTTTTACTAACGGATGGTTATAACGATTTATTTATAGAATTAAAAATAATAATGCAAAGTAAAAAAAAAAAAATAAATAAATTGCTTGAATTTTTTTGTACAAAAACATAAGGAGTTAAAACGTGCCTTGAATTAGAATTAATGTGTCTCTAAAAATTACAATTTTTATTTTACTGAAAAATATTTTCTTTCAATGAACATTTTCTCTAGTTGTCATCTCTTTAAAGCTCCCTTACTTTCGTACATATTATTCTATTAACTTCCTAAAATTCTATACTTTGAACAGATTTACATAACATACATGTTCGACATAATGTTTCTAATATACAATGTTAATTATTCTTATTGTCAAATAATATTGTGATAATATTTTACAATACATGCTATTTATTATATCCAAAATAAGAGGAAACAAAAATATTGATTTATTTATTTACATAAAAAATATTTAATTGCATGCAGATGATTTGAGTGTTAGTAGACTACAACAACAACTTGTTGAAATTAAATTTCTTTTTGTGTATTTAAAAATGAATCATATTTTTTATTTATTTATTTTTGATAATTTTTTTTTAACCAGAATTCAGATGTTATTAGTTTTCAATTTAAAAGATACATACATCGAAATATTATTATTTGATTCATTAACATCATTTTCAATGAAAAAGATAAATTATTTATGAGAAATTAAAATTTTTTACGTGTAAAATAATAAAACAATATTATAATTTGGCAAAAATATTTAATAAAAACATGTCTTACTCACAAAATCGTATACTTAATTATTATTTTTTATGTTTATGAAATACATATGCATATATTATTTATTTAATTCTGAATATGCATAATGATTCATTAATTGAATAAATTATATTTTTTCAGCAAAGAATATATGTACTATACTTATTTTTAGATAAATTCACTAAAGTTGTTACTAAGAATTTTATAGGTGCACAATATAATGACAAAATAATTTGGGAATTGCCATGACGTCAAAAATTATTTATTTTCAATATAATTTAGAAATGATCGTTGAAAAAGAAAATACGAATTGGTACACTCATGAAATTTTAATCTCTAATTCTTTTTATTTATTATCTATACCTAATTTATCAGATTTATCTGTATTTAGAATTATTGTTTAATTGTTTTCAATTCGTTCTTTCCAATAACAAAAATTATTTTAATATTAAAAATTTTGTTACACATATTTAAGTTAGAAACGAAAATTTGAAGGGTTACACGCTTTTATTGCATGCAAAACTTTTATTTTACATTTACGTAAGTGCTTTTGTACTTAAGTAATGTGAATGCTTCAAAAATCTACATTTATATTTATATTTTTATTTTTAATATTATATATATAGAAATTAAACAAATACATAATTCATATAAAATGTATAAATAAAGAATTTATGCAATAAAAAAAAAATTATAATTTTTTTTTTTTTATAACAATCATCTTTCTACAGACGTTTATCTTGGCGAAAAATATAAAATCCACTTCAAGGTGGCTTATTTTATTATTTGAACTAATTTTTTTTCTTTTATGATGAAATTTAACGTAACGAACGATTGTGTTTGTGATTTATCAGAAAATATTATATGTTTAACTAAAAAAAATAAGTTCCAACTGTTTTCTACTCGGGACTAGGACTTAGAAAACAGAAATTAAATATTTAATATTTGCAAAAGATACAAGTTATAAAAAAAAATGAGAAAAGTGAGCTCTTTCGTTACGTAATCAAAGAAACTTACGTTTAAAAGAAAAAAAAAGATACAATTATTTTAAATAAATATTGCATAAAAATTGATAGAAATTATTTGTAAATATTGAAATTTGTATTACCTATATCTATTTTTAGGTTTTTGAGTGTTTGAATTGTTTTATTTGCTATTTATAAATATTTTGCAAACAATTTATATTCTAGTGCAGTATTTTCTTTTTTTTACCTTCGTTTTGGAATATTTTTATTTTTTCTCGATTTTTCAAATTTATATAAAAAAAAACAATATTATTATTATTTTTTTCACATAATTATTGAATTTATGATATTTTGTATCAATTTTCCTATTCATAGCTTTGCTTTAAATATTTTTACTTAATTAATTATTATATACTTCTATAGGAAGTTAACATCTCACTGCTTTTATGATTTGATTCCAGAGTTTGAGTCTTCTATGTATATAAGAAAATAAGTGGTCTGTCCATAATAAAATATCAGTGAATTCTTAACTTTGAGTTAAAATAATGAAAATAATGGTTGGTAATAGAATGAAACTGTACATTGTTAAATGATTTTATTCGAGAACCCATTATATATGTTTAGAAATTGTAACTTAGAAAACCTTTTATCTAATAAGATCATAGTCAATCGTCAACTAAGCTAAAAGAGAATAATAATGTAAGGTTTATGAAAGAATCTTCCAACCAAAAACTTTATGTAAATTATTTTCACAACATGTGTGAATACTTTATTTTTGCATGAAAAACTTTGATCCATAACAAGATAGATAATATTATGTAGATATGAAAAAAAATCTTCTTCACACAATCAATTGACCGAAAATGAATTTTCAAAAACATTATTATTATTATAATTTTTTCTTCAAATTAAGAAAAAAAAAATATTAAAGTGAGATAAAAATTTTATTTTGTCTTGGAATACTTATAATATAAAAAAAATTAAATAAACATTATAAAAATATAATAAACTGAATGACGAAATATAAATAATTCAACGTTATTATAATATTTATAATCCTGTATCACAGAATAATTTTGGAATAAAGATATTTTATTGAAATTTTGTGAAACTTAATTTTATTGAAATTTTCTATTTTACAATTTATAAAATGAAGTTTATCTTCGGCCAAATTTCAAATATGAATTAGGGAATTTTAAGTGAACTCTCAATGATTTATGTTGTTTATCTTAAGATAATATGTCATTTGAATAAATTCTAAAACTAGTTCGATAAGATAAAATAACTAAGTAATTCTAATTCTGATTCGCTTTATGCAACAAAGTAACTATAGCTCTCCACAGAGAACTATATTATTTTATCACTTCGGAATTAGGTCTGGAATCATTTCTTCATTTATCGACTAGTAAATTTTTTCCTTACTTAGAGGATAATTATTTTTCTTGGAATTTTCCAAATCTTAAACCTGCGGTGCAAATGCTTCTTAGAACCTACATATATACAAACATTTTAACGATGACAATGATGGCATGAGCGACTTTGCTAGATGTTCAGATAGAATGCGTTATCTCTGAAAACAACAAGTTAAATTTTAACAACAATGAAAAACATACAATTATACATAATGTATAGTATGTTTCTGGTTGTATGTATGTAAAATATAATTAAGTGTACTTATGTAGGTACGTAAATTTTATTTATAAATTTTACAAAAAAAAATTCTTATTTTAACTGGCATGATTAAGTACTTTAAATCTCAATTTATCAATGATAAATAAGCCACTTTTAATTTTTACAACGTCACTCGAATAATTGAATTATAAATTAAGACGTTGTTTGTCCATTATAGCTTTATACGAACGGGTCTCTAGAATAATAAATTTTAGTTCAAAATTCAGGAAACTTAAATCAAAACTTAAATCGATAATGAATATGATGATATTTTCGTTATTTTTTTAGAAATATACATATTATTGTTGATTTTAATTTTATTTTCATTCAATATCATTGTTTATACATTGAACATTGTTTGCAGCCATTGAAATTCTGAGATACTATATGAAATTAAAGGTTAAAGATAAGATATTTTGTTTACTTCAGATGATTTTTGATGAAAAAGAAAATTAAAATGTATTAATTATTCAAAAACGTGTGAAATTCTTTACAAATAATACAGGTATTACATACTACTTTTAAAAGAAAAAAAATGCTTTGTCTAGTTCATTTAAAATAAAATAAAAAATTACGTAATTTTAAAAAATGAGTAATTTACGGTTTTCCACTTCAATCAGTTAAAAAATAACCGATTAATCAGAGTTACATTGTCATATACAATATTTTATTTTGGTTTATGAAATTGTTTTAATAACTACTAAATCAGTGGTATACTAAATGGGTTGTTATTGAATATATATTATTAACATACTATTACATTGAAATTCATATTAATATAAAAATACTACTCGATCAAAAACATATTAGATGCTACAAGTTCAATTATAACATTGATTGTCTCTCTGTTATTTATAAAACGTTATAGCTGCATAAATAAAATAATAATAAAACATTAAAATAAATAAATTCTTTATACATATATGTATAAAAAAAAAAAAAAAAAAACCAGATAATGATAGTCTCGAAATATCATTGATTTAGCAAAATAAACAGGAATTTGAAATTTTAATAAATAAAATAATAAAAATAATAATAATAATAATAACTATTAAATAAAATCTCGTAACAATTTGCAGTATTTTGATCTAGAAAGTAAATTTTATTGACGATCATCGTTTAAAATTTAATTCAACATTATTTTTGATTGCCTGATTTCAAAGTAAAGCATAAGAAGATTATTTCACTGAACCAAATAAGCATAAAACAAAACTCAAGCCCACAAAATATATCTTTTTTTTTTTTTAGGTCTTTCATAGGATTATTTTATTTTTACAAGAAACTTAATTCAACTATACATAATAATAATCAGTTTTAGAATATTTTTTCGAAAATGTAATAAAAAAAAAACTGAAAAAATTATACAAAATTTTCCTATATAGGTAAGTATTTTTCGTTGCCAAATATTTAACGATTTTGCCTTTAAAATTTATGTGATTTATTTTAATTAAAATATTATATATTTTTTTTTAATTAATTTACATAAATATTTCGTTTGAAAATCTTAATAAATTATAATTTATTATTAAAATATAGGAGTTTATGTTTATTTATTAATTTTTTTTTTTTCTTCAATTTTTCGTTTTGTTATCTAAGTATTTTTTTGTTTACTTTTTTTTTTTCCAAGTTATTATCATTTTTATTTTGAATTAAAAAATAAACAGTATCATCATACAATTTTTAATTCCGTTTTAATTTTTTTTTTAGTTTTGAAACAAAAACATAATATTAAAAATTTTAACCAAGGAGATTTTTTTTTTGTTCTTCAATTTTTCATAAATATTTTATTATCACTGCGGAAGAGCCTAATTTCTTATTCACACTTTTTTTTTTTAAATGCAAATTTGTTTTATTGCCATATTATTCTCATTTTAATCTACATATTTTCTATTTTTTTTTTTATGTTTTTTTTTTTATTTTTTTTTAATTTAATTTTTATTCTAATTTAATTTTCTGAAATGAAATATCAAAAATTTTGGAAAAAAAAAAAAGGATGAATTAATTCTTCGTTGAAAAAAAAGGAAACAATAAAATGAATAACAAATGTTTTTAAAGCACAAAATAAATTAAATTGTTTCATATATAATTATATATGTAGGTGTGTCAAAACAGGCTAACTTTAGTTTTGTATCAAAAAGTTAGGTATATTTGATTATTTTGTGTAGGTATTTCGAAAAATCAAAATTATATTTAATTTGAAATACTAGCCAAAAATTGATATTTCACCTTTCAAAAATAAAAAGCCTCTAATATTAAATAAATCCTAAAATTAAAATTAAAATTTCTTAATGACAGGTATAATTTTTTTTTTTTTATTTTAAATGTATAGGTAGGTAGATATTATGTGTTTTAATAGAAACAAAAAAAACAAAAATCAAATATTTATTACTTCATTTTCATATAAAATTTTTTTTTTTTTTTTTAAAGCAATGTTGAAACTTTTCGTTGGTATTATTAAAAATTTATAAAACGTTTGAATTTTTTACACGCACATTTTTTTTTTTATTTTTATTTCGTGTAAGTTACAAACAAAACTTTATAATTTATTTTATTTTTTTTTTCAAATTAATTAATTATTAATTTATCAAAAAATGGTATACTTTTACAATATATTACATATAATATGTCTTTTTCGATATTATTTCTTATAATTTTATATTTACATAAAAAAAAAAAAAACAAAAAATAACTTTTAAATTCGTTCGTTAATTTTTCTTTTCATTCGAAGTTAAAAAAATATATATTTTTTTTTCTTTCTTAATTTTTGCAATTTTCTGCCGGAAACGCGAAAAAAAAATGTTTTCAATTTCTTAGTTTAAAAATGGTTTATTTTATTTATTTATTTTTTTTTTTTTGCTTTCAATATATTATAATAATTTAATAATAAAAATTTTTTTAAAATTGTTGTTTTCTTTTTTAATTGAATTAAAAAGCTGTTTTTTTTTTTTTCCTTTTTTACTACAAAAAAAAAGATTGTATAAAAAAATTTTATATTTATTTTTTCGCACGATTTAATAAGTGCACCACCACTGAGCACTTCAATAGTCGCGAACATATAAAGTTATAAGACAGAAAAAAGTATTCGAAAATTATAATTTTTTATTTTTTTTTATTTAATAATCAGTTGAAAAAAACGCTTTGTAGCTCGCGCTTTTTCATACTTCACAAAAAAAAAATAAAAATTAATTCAAATAAATTATCATGATACTATATAGTATATAGTTTAGAAAATAACAACACAACAGTGATATGAACAAACAGCAACAACAGTGAAATTAACTTTGTGGTTATTATAAATTCGTGAGTCGAATATATACATATAAAAAAAAAAATTCTATAAAAAAAAAACTGAAATTATAAAAAAAAAATAATAAAGTGAAACTCATAGGTGTATTTTTCTTTATATATTCAATTGAATAGTAAATTTTTATTTAAATTTAAGTTCAGTTTGAATATATTAAGCGAGAATGTTTTCCAATATTGCCCCAGTTAGTATAGACAAGTTTTGTTATAATTAATACCTGGCTCCTGTGGCCAGCCTCCTAACTCATTTTTTGATTTCAAAAAGTTGTAAAAACGTATGTAAAAAGATTTTGTTTCCATTTTTTTTGTATGTAAAACTAATTGGGAGCTAGTGTATAATACTACTACTAATTCCATTTATCTCCCATTGGAGCATAGGGCTGAAGTGAAATCTTTCCATTCTTCTCTATTGTTTGCAATACTCTTAACTTCGTTCCATGACTTCCTCATTTTCGTGATTTCGCTGTTCAGGCTTCTTCTCCACGTTATTTTCGGGCGACCTCTCTTCCTGCTTCCTTGCGGGTTCCAATCTAGCGCTTGTTTACAAACTTCCTCTTGGTTTTTCCTCAAGGTATGACCTATCCAACCCCATTTTCTTACTCTTATTTCGGTTGCTACAGGTACTTGGTGACATCTAGTATGCAGGTCTTCATTTGTGATGGTGTTTGGCCACCAGATTTTCAGGATTCGCCTTAAGCATTTATTAATGAATACTTGGATTTTGTTGATTAAAAAGTCTATAACTAGCCAGGTTTCACAGCCATATAAGAGGACTGAATTTATGCTCGAATTAAAAATGCGTAGCTTTGTATATTTGGATAAGATGGTAGATTTCCATATATTTCGTAGATGAGCGAAACTACCTTTAGCTTTATTTATTCTTAATTCGATATCCTCTTTACCGCCCCCTGATGATGTTAAAATAGAAGGCAAATATCATCTGCATAATCAAGATCTTCTAGTTGTTCATTGAAATTCCATTGAATACCTCTGTTGAAGCCGTCTATGGTTTGGCTTAATATGTCATCAATAACGATCAGAAACAGTATTGGCGACAGTATACAGCCTTGTTGTACCCCGCAAGTGGTGTTAATTGGATTCGACAATAAATTCTGATGAAGAACTCGGCATTTAAAGCCATCATATTGGGATTTTATTATGTTGATCAACTTGGTTGGAATTTCTCTGCTTTCCAATGACTCCCATATTCGCTGACGTAGGATACTATCAAAAGCAGTGGAATAATCGACGAAGGCAAGCTGCAGTGTTCCTTGCCATTCATTTATTTGTTCAATAATTATTCGTATGGTGTTGAATTGATCTATACATGATTTACTTGCTCGAAAGCCAGCTTGTTGTTTCCTGAGCGTGTTAAGTTTCGTGTTTATTCGTGTTAATATAATCCTCGTGAGAACTTTGGATGGTATTGACAACAAACTAATACCTCTATAATTGCTGAAAAGCTATAAGTTGCCTTTCTTTGGTATCTTTACAAGAATTCCCTGGAGCCAGTCATTTGGTAATTTTTCAGAATCCCAGATCATTTTGAAAACCGGGTGTAATAATTGGGCTGATAATTCACAATCGACTTTCAACATTTTTTAAGGCTTTGATTGCATCTTGTATCTCTTCTATTGTTGGTGGATCAGTACTTATATCACTCTGGCTGTGTTGAGTTCTGTGCACGTTCGTATTTGGTTCATTTGCGCTCGATATTACAGTTGGGTTTAGAATATCGTTAAAGTGATCTAGCCAAATCTTCAACTGTTGTTCTTTGTTCGTTACCGTTTTCCCCAATTTGCATTTTATAGGGTGGCATTGTTGGTGTTTTTTCCCCGAAATCCTACGGTTGCATTCATAAAGCAATTTAAGATCGCTTGTTGCTGACGCTTTTTCCATTGTTGCAGCAATTCCTTCATACCATTTTCTCTTATCTGTTTTGCATGATCTCTTTAGTGTATAATAAGAGGAAAATATTGATTTTTGATTCTAAAACCAATAATTCCTAATAAGCTGTCTAAGCTTCGGGTTTCGCAAATGTTTATAAATAGTTGTTGAGTTAAAGGAGGTTTATCATACAAAAAATTTAGTTGTTTTAAAGTTGAGTTAAATGTGAGTTAAATCAGGTTCACCTGATTAAACCCAGCATTGTTTATTTAGATTAAATGAATATGTTCTGATTATGTAAAAAAAATAGTCGGTGGGCATGTACGTTTGAATAATTAAAAAAAGAAAAAACAAAATGGCTAAAAAAAAGCATAAAAATAAATTTTTTTTTTTTTTGTAATTTTTATTTTTCGAATTTTAATTTTAAATTAATTAATTTACTTATAGAATTTCTTTGTATAATTTTTAAATTATTTTTGATTAAATTTTATTCACTAATTTTTATTTAGAAGTTTAACAAAAAATAAAAAAAAAACAAAATTAACCCTGGTAAAAAAAATCATGGTGTGAACAGCAATTTTCAATTAAGGGATAACCTGATTTAATTTATGAATAAAATTCCAAGTTTGGAAAGCCTATTATGAATTTGTTTTGTGATAACAAACTAATTTCACCAATTTCCAGTTTGTAAGCTTAATTAATGTCGACTGGTATCCTATTTAATACTTCTTTTTTCGAAAATATGAAATTAAAGTGGATTAATGAAGTTTATTTGGTTTTTTATTTTAAATTTAATTATTTTGTACCTTTTTTTAAAATACTATAGCAACTTTTATAAATATAAAAATTAATGTTTGATATTCATACATAAAATAATAAAAAAAAATTAATAAATATTCGTCTTACAAAAACATATGTAAATCAATGTTTGTTAAAAAAAATTGCACTGCTTTATTTCTGCATCTTTGAAGCACAAAGATGCTAACGATGAACATTTGAGGTGAAACAAAAATCGCACATGTTACAACCGATTCTTTTTAAGATCATCCTCAACATCTGTCAAAACTTCATGCTTACACTTGCGACACAAATAAACATTCTTTTTTTTTTTAATTTTCTCTTTTTCTAACCTCGCAATTTTTTAAGTTTTTTCTCTAAACGTCTTTTAAGGCGGTTTCAATGTATTACTTCAGATACTTTTTGTATACACTTTTTTTTTTAACTATTATTGATACAAAATGTTGCAAAAATTTAATTTAATTTCAATTATAAAATTTATTTGATTTTAAAGCTCACCTAATAAAATCGATGACCTAAATTTCATGACGAGATTCGAAACTATTGAACTTAACAACAACTTACCTCTTCTTGGATCTTTATGTTTTTAGTTACTAATAATAATTGTTAAATCGTTAACGTTTTACTCACCTAAAAAAAGAAAAATTAAATATAAGATTATTTAAAGCAGAATTAATTAAAAATATTATTATATTTGAAGATTTATAACGTTATGTATGCTGTAATAAGAAGACACCATAGTCAGCCAACACAATCTAGGTTTTTTCGGTCAAAATTTAAATTTCTGAAAGAAAACTAGATACAAATAATTTTAATGCGCATGTCTTCGGTAAGTTGTATTTACATTCGCAAATTTAGCTCGGTAAATGGTCCATTACATGCATCAATACACATGCAATTATAGAGGAATGTAAATTGTATTTACATTTCCCTGTGATGTAAATTGTATTTACATTGCTCTATATTGTATTTACATTCTTCATTTTCAACTGCGTAATACTATAAACAAAAATAATATCACTCACACTCACAATATTTCAATACAGACAAATACCAAAAAAAAAAAAAAATTGCAAATGTATACCTCTCACATGCATCATATCAATGTCAATCAAAGCTTAGTTTATAATGCTAAAATCTAAATTTTCCCTCTGAGCTAATCTATATTTTCCCTCTGAGCAAACAAAAAAAAAAAAAAGAACCAATAAAAAAATACGCGGCTATTTTTTTTTTTTCTAAAAAGCGGCCAGTCGATCAGTCGATGAATTTTCTTAACATGTGTTTCAATCTACTATTTTTAAAGGATCTTCGAACCTCTACTACTAAATTTTTAAACGAGTGTGGTTGGATTTTAGTACAAAAATTTAAACCACACTTCAAAAATTGGACTTATTTTTATTCAAAAAAACAAAATGAATAAAAATAGAACAATGGTAACCCTGAAAATATATTTGTTGTCATTATAAAGTTTGCTGTGATTGTCAAATGTCAAGTAAGAATTTTTTTTTCTTCTATCAACAAACAAAGAAAATGGCAGCATCAAGGAGATTATTTATTGTAAATATAAATTATAATTATATAATTATTATTTGATTTTATTTTTAATTATAAAAAAAATAATTATAAAATTATTATTATTTTTTTTAATAATTAAAAATAAAATTAAGTAAAATTTAAGAAGACCATTATTTCCTAAAATAATAAAAAAAAAATTAGTAATTTTTCTAAAAAAAAATTATTCGATTTTTTTTTTTGCAAAAAAGAAAATGAATAATTTTTTTTTGGAAAAATTACTAATTTTTTTTTTAATATTTTAGGAATCTTCCGGTTTGAAATCATTTCGATAAATAAATAAACTTCCTTATTAAATTTTATTTCCTTGCTTCATTTTGAACTTTTTTGTTTATTTTTTTCATTATAAATGTATTGTTTTCAACTCCCTCTCACATGCACATTAAAGCAGTATACAATACATGTTAATCAAATTTGTTATACAGCTCGTTTTGTATACACACAAACATATAGACACTCGTCAATATTATATCACTCGACCTTCGGTCTCGTGATATAAACATGACTCGTGTCTATGTGTTTGTGTGTATACAAAACTCGCAAGAATAACAAATTTTCTTAAAATGTATTGTAATCTACTATTAAAAGATAACCAGTAGAAGAATACGTTAAATTTTGAATATTGTTTTAAAAAAATTTACTGTACTTTTAAATATTAATTTTTTATAATGAAGTTTTTTTTAAATTTGTAGCTTTGAGAATGAGGAAAAAGCTTATTCAAAAGCTACATAGCATATTTGTAGTGTGAAACTTGTTTATTTTTCACTTATTGTAAACAAAATGATTTGAAAGAAGGCATGCGAAACAAAAAAAAATTATATAATGTACATATATACATATTATATGTTATAGATACACACATAAAACTACAAAAATATATAATAATGTCGTGTTGGTGGAGAATCTACATAAAATATCACGTAATTGCTATCTTTTGGGGGTTTATTAAGATTCTTCCATTTGCTGTGAGTGACGATTGGTGTGTCCAAGATTTTAAACAATGATAATTTCTCCAAATATTAAATTTCTATTTAATTTCCTATTTGTTTTTTATTTTTTCCAAATAACGTAAATATTAATGGTAGTCAAGATGAGTTTTATAATGTTGGTATGAGGGGGAGAAATTATAAATTTATGACGACAAATAGTCGAGCCGGTTTTTTTTAGCATTTTTCGTTTTTTTTATTTATAATAAAATTGTCATGTTCTTTAAAACAAGGAATAGAATAAAGGCAAAAAAAATTTTTGGAAAATATAATGATTACAGAAAAACAAATACATTTATATATGTGTGTATATAAGTAATTAAACATTTAAATTATCTAAAAAAAAAAAAAAATAGCGATGACAGATGACATTGATATTTTACTGTCTGTTCCAAGTCCAAGCTTCATTTTGAATTTAATTTCCGAGTTTGGTTAACATCATAAGCATAACCCTTTTTAAGGTCAACAACAATGCATTAGCTTTTGATGTTGACTGATTTTTTAAAAAAATATCAAAACCACAGTTTAATTTTTACTAATTTGAGATACTTAAACCCTAAGTAAAAAATAAATAATTTTTAAGTATTTATAATGAAAAATTGTTAGTTACCATATGCTGAACACCCAAGCGATTTATTTTATTTAAGGAATTTTATTTTTAACATAACTATTTACTTCACTTTATTCAAATTTGAGAAATTTTGTATATTTCAATTTAAACTAAGTTCTTGTTAGCATTGTAATAAAATACATTATATATATCTTATTAGGTATACAAATTCAGAACATTATTAACTAAGTAAAAAAAAACCTTTTAGGCTTAAATAAACTGAATTAGACAAAATTCTATCATAACTCAGAAGGACCTTTAAATTAATAAAATATATTATTTTTATTAATCCTTTTAATTTCGTATGTTAGATTTGTTGTATGTATTTTTTTTATGTAAGTATAGGTAACTAAAAACTACCCTGTATATAGTGTAAGGACCGATTAACCGATCACTCAGTTCTAGAACTATTGGAAGGCGATCAAATAACTTTACCCATTTCTATGCAACAAAATGAATACTTTTGTATGGGCTTGTTTACTTTTTGCCTCATTCCTATTCTTTATTCTTTCGAATTGGTTGCTCCTTCTATAGAAAGAAATAATTCTATATTTTATCACTTTAGAATTAATCCACTTTTATCGATGGTTGTTTTTTCCCTACAGGGTAGCATGGTTAATAACTTCTCGTTAACAATATTTGCATGTGTTGTAAACTGAAGATAGGCATTATATTATTTCTATAATTTCGTAAATCTAAATTCTTCTTTCATCTAAATTCTTAAAATATATTTTTTTAATTCCCTGAGAAAGTATTATAATATGTACATTGAACAGTTGTTGAACGGACAATATTATATTAAAATATAAGCATATATGTATGAAATAAAATGAAACATATACCACTTGAAACTGAATAATTTTTTTTAAAAAGTTTTTGAGTAGACATAATAAAAAAAGAAGCATTTACATAATTACTTGATCGAATTTAGTCCTTCTTTTAAAGTATATTGTAGATCCAATGAGACATTAAGAACATGTTTACTTTTCACAGAGGTGAAATTTAATTCATTGTTGCAATTAGATAAAATAATATCAGCAAAAATTAGAAATTCTATAAAAAACAACGTGACATTAAATTAAAGCGCATTTTTATCAATTTATGCAATCAAAATGTATGTAGATTTATTATTAAATGAATGAAATGTCTTAAATGAATGAAACGTCTTATTTGAATAGTGTTTGAATAAATACACCATTTCAGAACTTTTAGTGATTTAGGAAGTTGCCCAGTAAATTTTGAATCAATATTACGAAACTTCTAATTAGGACTCATTTAAATGCAGCGACTTATTCAAATTAAATCTAAAACTCAGGTCAAAAGAATTTAATTTGAACATTTAAATTTAAGGGGGTTAGGAGAAGTTTTATTTATATTTTCTTTTGAGAGATGAGATTGAATTGAAAAAATTATTATTAATTGTGTAGATGTAGACTCTACGCACAGGTACGGAAACAAAGTAAGTATGTGCCTTTAACCTTCTATAATCAACTGAATATTGAAATATCAGAAATATTATTCCGTGTGAGAAAATGTATAAGAACTCATAAATTTGATAAGTTGTTATGGTTGATTTATTTTTGTCTAAATAAAACTAATACAGTACTTTAAATTTACACAAGTATGTATCTTGTATTTGGTTTACACTGTTATGTTTATTGCAAAATAAATAGTGCTTTTGTAGTTTTCCATGACGGTTAAAATGTGCATAAAAAGAAAAATAATCTATTTAAGAACGTAAGTATACCAAATTTCTGAAAATATTTGAATGTTTCAAAAAATTTTCCCTTATTTATTAAATGGAACTGAATTTTTCTTATATATATATGTATTTCAGTATCGGTTTCCGCTTTTTTCTTGTTGGTAAAATATGAAATAATTATTATGAAAATAAAGCTTCGACATACATTAATTATACATAAGAAATAACAAAAAGTATACTGCATATTTAAGAATGCTTAAAAAAAACTCTATTAAATTCGAATTTTGAAGATTCGACACACACTTAATAACAAAAATATATTACAGATATGGCCAAACTTTTCGATTGACGGGCCATTAGTTAATTAGAAGATTACTCGGGGGGAAAAGCTGAAATAAAGTTAATTTAAATTTTTATTAATAAAATAGTCAAATTTAATTAGAAAATGTTTATTTAATGCGATAAAAGTAGTTGTTCACAACTTGTGGTCAATTTTTCAATATCTGGATCAAAATTACTTGTTGCAATTCTTCTTAGTATTGCATACAAATGTTCATCACTTACCCTAGATGGCGATGGACTTTTATTTTGGTTCATTCTGGAGAACGTTAAAACTATTTTTCTTTATTCAGAAGACGATAAAAATTTGGTAAGTAGACGCTTCACATTTAGAATTTTTTTTTAGACAAATCGGCCCATATAAACTATGTTTTTTAATTTTACACAGCGGGCCTTACAAAATATCTTGGTGGGCCATATACGGCCCGCGGGCCGTAGTTTGGCCATGGCTGGAATAAAGCATTGCAATTTTAATTGTAATTAATATGATCGACGGAAAATCATGAACATTAATATTGTTCAAAGATCACATCACAATAATTCAAAAACACGCAATTAATAAAAAGATATAATTTGAATTTCATGAATTGTATTTTCATTTGTCGGTAAAATTCGCATAAATTGGCAAAAAAAACAAAAATGAAAATTATGTTGGTGTCAAAGTATTTTCAACCTTAATTGAACTAAATAAAAATTTAATATTTTAATAGAATTAACTGAATTCTACGGATATACAAATAGTTTGTTATAATCACCTTTTTTGTTTAAGACAGTCTTGAAAAAAATTGAAACCAATTCATTTCTAAATTGAATATTGAATTGTTTTTCGCTTAGATGAATTTTACTTTGAACCTTGTTTTTTGTTTTCATTGCCTTATTATGCACATAGCTACTCTCGAGGCTACTCTAAACTTCGATTGAATCAAATGTAAATATCTTACAAAAATCGCAATTTCTTTTCATTCGAATAAAATAAATATTCAATTAATTTTATCAAAATACAATTCAAGATTAGAATTTTCATAAAATTTTTATACGATTGATCCTCATTAACATGACAATAATCTCTCAGTTTATAATATCTTCAATCGTGTGTTTTACACATCTGCATAGGCATTTAAATAGTTTTGGAAACAAAAAAGAAAAGATTGAAGTTTCTTCTTTTATGATTCATTATAAAGTTGTTAAGTTGATTTGATTGTAGTAAATTTAGTAAAGATTTAGAATTTATAATTATAATAATAACATTACAGTTAATATTCAGTAACTATTCAAAAATCTTCAAAATGATCTTTACAAATGAATTTGTACAGTTTTGCAAACAAAAATAAGTTTGGAGTTTCTTCTTTAATGATTGCATCACTACAAAGTTATTTAGTTGATTTGATTGTAGTAAATTAAGTGAAAAGATTTATTTTATAAATTTATATTTTACTTCCTTTCGAATTCTATATTAAAATTTAAATCAAAAAATTAATGAAAATTGTTAAAATGGTGTTTTAAACCGAATTACAATCAATTATTTTACTACAAATTATAAAAGCTTTGTTCGAAAAATGAAAGAAAAGTTTATTTAAATATTGATATTTATTAATAAGTAAGTATTAGAATAAAAAACTTTTTAAGGTTTGTCTGTTGAAAAAAAAAAAAGGTATTAGTTGAAAAAAAAAAAAAAACAAAACTTATATATCACGAAAAGAAAACACAAATCAGACACTTGAACAAATACATAATTTTCATTGTAAATACCACAAAAGTTAGGGCCAAAGTCAATGACTGCATAATACATATTATGTAAATTATGTGTGTATTATAAATTATAAAATTTTATCTGCATTAGACTCCTTTAAATCGAAAAAATATTTTTCGTTTTGTTGGATGAAAAAAATATTTAAAAAAAAAGTTTAAGTTAATTTTTTGCAATTTCAAAATATTCTATTAGAATAATTAAATGTTTAACAGACTTTTTCCTTATAAGCAAAAATTGGACTTGTTGTAATGATTCAAAAAGAAATTCTGATGTGAAGAGAACAATGGTGGAAAAAGACGATAATTGGGTTAGAAATGGTACTTATTATTTGACCTTTTAGAACTAGTTCCATACATCTTTAAACATAAAAGACTGATGTATTTATATAATATTAATGTATTTTAATATGATCAAGAATTATTTATTATAATAATTTTTTTGCACGTACATATGCATATTAACCATTTGCTATTAATATATCATTCATATTATTTCGGTTTGTAGTTTAAATTTCTCCAATTCATTTGATTATCATTAATATTACGGAAAATTTAATGATGATGGATAAAACTTTTATAAAAACTGCAACTCAAACAATATCTATTTGATATTGTGATTGGAAACCAACATATTCAGTTAAAAGATAAATTTATTAGAATTCTAATGGCATCAATAAAGTACATCTTTCACCGATGGTTTCAGGATATTGTGACAACTGAAATTGTATATTCTAAAAAACTAAAAAAGTAGTAAATTTCTTCTTTTCAAAACTTTTTATTCTTTTAATTTTAATTTTTGCCATAAAAAAAATTGTTTTCTTTAAGTTGTTTCGAATAGATAACCTTAATTTAGTTCACTTATTTCGGAGCATTCAAATAAAATAACATAGCTATACCACTCATGTGTAAGTACAATGTATACTGTATGATATACCTACTTTATAAAAATAAAAAATAAAATCTATGACCTAATAAATCTAGAACGGGGATAAGTATAAACAATTTTTTTAAGAAAAGTATTGCAGAAACAGAACAAATTGAATATTGTGTACAGAAAACCATGCAAAAATGTTCTGCGCGTAATATTAAAACTTGCTACATGTTTCACAATATTTTCGAAAGTTTCTCAACAGAAAAAAAAGCACAAAATTAAATTTCATTTTCATCAAAGACACAAACCCTAATGTATATATAATTTTGTGAAAGAATAAAGCGCTCTCGCAATCAATATGAAACAAATCAACTCAAACAAATTTATTAATTTTTGATCTCATTTGTTTTTTCTTTAATTTGAATTTTAAATTTTAGAATTTTTTTAACTATGCCAAGAGAAAATCAAATTATAAGAAATTTAAATTGATGAAAATTCTTATGATCTTAATTTTTTTTTATTATATTCAAAATAAATGTGAAAAATAAACTTATAAATTCAATAAGATTGCACTTTAATGTTCATTTAAGCAATAAATGGTTTATATAATAAATTTGAATTGTAGAAGAAAATTTGAGAGCTTTTTTAGTAAACTTAAGAAACATATTCATTCAGATATAATAATTGTCTATAAAATGGAATTCGAAATATATTTGATATTATTTTTCAATTCAAAAATTTTGCAGAATGAAATCAAATATTGAAAACTAAAATTTTTAAATAAAAAAAATTTTTTTTTGTGTAGTGCAACATGCTATTTCGCTTGAATTTTTGGAAAAATTCATTCGCAGAAAAGAAAAATATATGAAAAATCAATTATCAAGTTTTTGTATTTATAATGTTAATGTGAACCCCACCCTTTTATTTATAAGTACTGTATTAAATTAATAACGATGTACCTAAGTACTACATGTTTTGTTTAATGTCGTTACATGAATCAAAAATGATATTTCTTTATTATACTATCTAGGATTATTATGTTCATCAAACGCTTCATAATCATTGACTTATTATAAGTTTTTAGTTTTAATTTAAAATTGGTTTTTAGTTTCATTAACTATTAAAAGTTTTATATATCACAAAAAATAATGTTAAAATTTGTCAATTTCTGAGGTTATAAACTGGACTTTCCTTAATATGTTTTAAGTTATTTGTTAGATATTGTATACAATATTTATTTCATTTCTCTACATTCATTATTACGTGTAATCACTACTTCTTCATTTAATTTTTGATAAGAAACAAGTGACATTTACGTTATGTTTTTTTTTTCTGAGAATTTTTAATTTTAAAAGTTTAAGTTTTTCAAAAAGGAAACATTTGCCTAAAAACTTTACTTATCAAAAAAAAATTTAAGTACTTATCAGTTTGACCAATATTATTATTTGTGCAACTTTGTAAATAAGTAAGTAATTTCAACAGTCCAATTTTGATATCATCCCAAAAAAAATTCTTTATTTTGATTATTGAATCAACAATTTTGTTATTTTTTTTTGAAAACATTTGTATTAAGTAAAGTTGATATTTCATATTTGTATTAAAAAAAAATTATAATGAATCTCTGTTTATTTTTTATTAAACATATGATCTTACTTAGTTAATTTAGTTTCTTTCTCATTTTAAGCACCATTTTTAAAAATTAAAAACAGATACTTATAATGCTAAGTAAACTGTTAGTTTCAGTGTTTTCATTGTTCATATTTGAAGATAACTATTCATAAATTTGTAAGTAATGTAAAGGGTTTTGGAAACGAAACGTATCACCTAAACTGAATGCTAAGCAAGAATTATGTAACTCTCTTGTGACGACTTTAAGATTTGGAAAATCAAATTTTCAATAAATGGATATGATCAACAATATTCACATACTTAGTTCTAAATCTGAAAAGTTGACTTTTAGAACTTACGCAATTTTGTAAGGCGGTACATACAAAGCAAAAACAAAAAAACTGCAAATTTATGTTTCATAACACAAAATATCAAAGAAATCAATTAATAGTATCCAATTCTAATATATTTTATATTTCGTGCCTAATCGAGTGCCTAATACTTATTTATATCAAAAAATTTGAAAAAAAATGACATGGAATTGATTTTAAAACAGCATTGAGTCAACGAGATAACATTTTGATACTAAATATACTTTTATATTAAATCTTTAAAATTTAAAAAAATTATAATAAAATATTGGAAATAATTGTCAAGGTCATTTGAATTCATTTGCAAACTTATAATTTCTACAATTTTAAAGCAAAAAGGAATGGCAAAAGCTTTCATAATCATTAATTAAAAGTTAGTTGTAATCATTAATATGCTTCTTTTTTTTTGTTTTTTGTATTTTATGTACTAAAACATAACATTGAAGACTTTTTATTTATAATAAATTGTTACGAAACATGGCATAGATATTTCCACGATATTTATAATTATAACTATATTAAAAGAAAAAGCCATGAAAATAAGTACTGAGAATATAATTTTTTGTTTCACTTGTTATTCTTTGCAAGGAAACAGTGCCCCAATTTCTCATAAATGCCATTGTTATGTCATAACTTTGACAAAATGTAGAGGATGAATAAAAATTGGAATTATATTTCCTTAAAAGTTCGAATTCCTATAATTATAGTTTATTTTGGTTACGCTGGATGACCTACAAAAGTTTAGGAAAAGTTTAGGAATTGAATACGTAGGTAATATTCCATTAAAAATTAAAAAAATAATTTCAATAAATTTTCTGTCGAATTTAATTGTAATTTTGCACCGATAGATATGATCAAAAATATTCATTCTAAACCCCCGGTTAATCTCACTAGCTCGAATTCTTTGAAAAAAAAAATTAATGAAAAATGTATGTAAAATTACAATGGGAAACAATTTTGATTTATCTAATATTTTTTAAATGATTTACGCTGATGAAAATTGAATCCATATGTAAATTTAATGAAAAGTTAAAAATAAGTGTCACCCACAATAAACGTTAGAATTTTTTGAAACATAAAGCAGATAAAATGTCAAATTAATTAAAAAACATATTTCCTTCTTACTTACAATAATAATTTATCCTTTCATTTTAAATTTTATTTAGTAGAAAGTGATGAATTTAGAATTAATGTTTTTATCTACTTTTTCATATAAACGTTTAATGCGAATAATAATGGTAAAATTTTTGACAACAAGAAAATAATAAATATGTTCAAGTACATTGTTTCTAAATCGTTTGTAAGTAGATTAGATGTACATGATTAATATAAATGATTATTTAAATTTTCACTACAAATTTAGTTTCTGATACAACATTTTAATTATTAAAAATTAAGATATTTGAAATTCGAATTTAATTCGAAAATTATCCTGTCGTGCGGACGTAAAGCGCCAAATTAAGGAAAAACTTACATAAGAACATAATCGATTATTATGTTTCTTAATGGGATCTTTGGAATTACTTTATTCTGTTATTTATAACTTTTTTGATTTCCTAAGTGTTTTGTCGTAAAAATGAGATATTTTTATTTTTAAAATCATATTTATTGGCATATTTTAGTAAAAAGTGTGCTTGAAAAAATTTTCATACTACTATTTCTTGTTGCTCATCCGTATCGAATACCGATTAAGAAAGGATAAAAAGATATTTTGGCAGGAACATACGCATTGAATTAAACTAAGAATTTCTATTTGTTGTTAATTTTTGATAAGTATATAGCCCTAGAATGTAAAAAGATAGAATAAAACTACACGGCTCAGTTTTCATTAAACTTTTCAACATAAATACATAGTTATATTTGTTCTGTTGTCATAATATTCAATATAAAAAATAGATAAAAAAGAAAACAAATTATTTTTATGATTATAGAATATTGTCACTGTCAATTTTTTTTTTTCTAAATTTGTACAAGACCAGTCCACAAAACATGTTAACAGTTTCTACGCTAAAAATAAATTATTAAAATAAAAAAAAAATAAAAAATCAATAAAATGCGAATTAACTAGGTATGCATATAGTATCCTTTTTAAATATGAATGAAAATATTAAGGATTGTTTTTATTTCTATTTTTACTATATATGTACACACCTATATATTATAATACATTTAGATTGTTACGTAGAAATAAAATAAATAATGTAGGATATTCAAAACACAACATGAAAAATATGTTTATATTTACATGGGTTATTATTTTTTTTCATGGTCAGCATTATAAAAAATAAAAAAAGCTGATAAGATCATAATAAAAATATTTGCAGCAAATTTGATAAGAAATTAGTTAGAAATTTCCTGAAACTGAAAGAAATCGTAAGGTATACTTAACACAGATAGAATTTCTTGGATTAAAAACATGACTGAATCCAAAATGATTATCAAGCATAGTTAGAATTTCTTGGATTAAAAATAAGACAATGACTGAATCAAAAACATGTTTGTGAACAAAACTAATCCTGTGATAGAAACAAAACTTAAAATATTTTTAAAGCAATTCAAATTGGATATTCATTAAAGAGAAATTTCACAAAAATTTAAAAAATATGGTATCTAAGTATGTACTTATAAAATGTAAGAAAGGATACCATTTTGTATTTTCATTGAAAGTTAAATAAAATAGTAAGAAATCATCTGAAATAAATGTTATTAAAAAAAAAAAAATTAAAGAAAAAAAAATGCGAATAATCCAGAGAAAATAAGCATAAAAAATTGACAATTCAGTTTTCTTTTTTTTGTAATTTCAAACTTTTCCTACTTAACCGAGCTTGTTCTGTAGAATATAAGATACAATGAAAACGAATTATTTTACCTTAAATCTTATATTAACGTCCATAAAGTTAGCAAACCAAAATAATTTTGTTTTTTTTGTGCTAATTATGTTTGCAAGTCGCGATTTTTGTGCTCATTTAAACTTTTTTTTATACAATGTTGTGCTAGCTTAAATTTAAGCTAGCACAACTTCTTTATTTATCAACCGATTTGAATGCAAGCTAGACCATAATTTTGTGCTGTTTTTGTGTTATTCAACCCAACAATTTTTGATCAATTCGGTTTTTCCTTTTTTTTTTATTTATAGTGTTGTGCTAGCTTAAATTTAAGGCAGCACAACTTCTTTATTTATGAACCGATTTGAATGCAACCTAGACCATAATTTTGTGCTTTTTTTGTGTTATTCAACCCAATAATTTTCGGGTGTCATGCTATAAGACCTAACGAAATAAAACCTAATAGGTTTTATTTCACATTCAGATGAGAATTAACGCCTAATTCGTCGATTTTATAAATTAGGTTTTATTTCTCTTCTGAATGTGAATTAAAACCTATTTATTTTTTTATAAACTTGATTATTAAGGCCTAATTTTTTTTCACATTGGAATTAAAAAAAAAATCGACATGAAGAATTAACAATGAAACTGTTTTTACGGAAACTGTGTATGCATGCACACTTTCGCGAAGTGAATGGGTCGCGGCAGCGGTCCCATATTATGCACAACAGCTTTTCCATACATTTTGTGCGGCCAATTTTCTTTTTCACCCGATTTGACATATTTTTTAAATTTATCTATAATTACTTACTTGATTTAAAGTAATATGTGATTTTTTTGGAAAAGGTCAAATTACTTACATGATTTCCATTCTTTCTAAATTATCACAAGTTATAATTATAATAATCATAATTAATTAAAGATTGTTTATCAAAATTAAAAGGAATTTCGTTTTGTTTTATTCAAATAGGTTCGTAAATAAAGAAGTTGTGCTAGGTTAAATTTAAGCTAGTACAATATTGTATAAAAAAGAATTTAAATGAGCACAAAAATCTCGACTTGCACACATAGGTAATTAGCACAAAAAGAGCACAAAATTATGGTAACAATCCCGACCGTTTGTGCTCATTTTGGTCTTATATTACTTACATAAAAAAATTAGGCATACTTAAATTTAAAAAAGTAATTTATTTTAGGTTGTCTTTTTAAAAGAACTATACCATTTGAAAATAACCATCTTAAGTTAAAATTTTTTGAAATAACTTTTTTAAGGAGAAAAAAAAATCAATCCCATTTTTTTAACTTTTTTATAGAAAGATTTATAAAGTTAAAAAATATTTATTATTGAAAATTTAAAGATTATAGAACATAAATTGTGGTTGAAGTTTATTTATTTTATTTTTATCAAGATTTAAATAATTTCTTGTAAATTATTATGTATGTATATAGTACACATGTGTATCATATGTAAAAAAAAACCTTTTTTTTTCAAATTATATTACGAATCCTTGAGATTTGAGTAAAATAAAATAATAATTTCGTATATAAGTATAATACACATTCGATATCGTTATATTGCATAACCCTTTTCAACAATATCTTATGTAAGTATTAATATTCAAGAAGTGATGTATTTATTTGACTTATTAGGGCGACCATTTACATAAATTTAAAAATGTAGTAAAAAAATACAGAATAATATCTCATAAATGAGTATGGAGCCCGTTTTCAACAATTAAATTTATAATATTTTCCGGAAATATTAATTTTAATATTTCTATTATCGCCCTCTATTCACTTTCAACTTCCTTGGGCACAATCGGGGAATAAACTTTTTATTTTATGTTCTTCAATCTACATCTGCTCAAATTCCGATTTTCATGGAAATCAAATTTCAGCTCCCAGTTTGATTTCTTATAGCGATTCCGATTAATAATACCGTGTCCGCAATAAAATCTAATTTTTTTAGTTTACATTTTACATTTACATTTTGAAATTATTTGAAGCATTGTCACAGAAAGAAATTTAAATTGCATTAAGTTCTTGATTTTTTTTTTTTTAAATACTTTTTACCAAGGCCTTGCTCAGCCAAAAATATCAACGAATCATGCTTATTTCAAAAATATTTTGATAAGTTGGTGCATATCCTTAAAAAAAATTGAGTTTATCAATTCTGAACAAAATACAGAAATTATTTGCCATTTTTTCTTTTCTTTTACAAAATGTTAAGAAGCTCAATTTTATTTAAAGACTTAAGTACATATACACGTATGTAAATATAGGGTATACGCAAAGAATTCTTTTTTAGTATAATTTTTTAATTACATTTTTTAACTCTTTTGTCAATAATAATTTCAAAGCACAAGTTCTATCAACTTGATTGTTGCCTTAAATTTTTTTTTTTTTGCAAAATTTTTAATCAAAACTCCCAAGTAATTAATCAAAGACATTGGATTCTGTCATTTTTATTACAAAATTATTCCATTTCAAGAAACATCATTCTATCAAAGGATTTTAATGTCTAATTATCATTGCACGACCTCAAATATCTTTTTATTCCATATTACCTATAGAATGACGAATTTTTGACGAACCGACGCAATTCTTGGTTAATAAAAAATTCGAAGCCTATAATTTATTCAAAATTTGGTTCCAAATACCTAATTCACACATTATGTATGTTTCTATGTTTTTATTTGAAGACACTGTATATAATTTTATACTTTAAAAATTTTTAGTTGAAGGACAAAAGAAATGTTGTACTTGGAGTTAACAAAACTGGGTGGAATAAAATTAAATAAATGTACATATATTTCATATGCATTAACTAACAATATAATACTTATAAATATAAGTATATTATATTATACAGACATTTGTATGTATATAATTATTATTAGATCTCGAAACGAATAAATAAATTTTATTTGATATGTCCTACATTCTTTTATAACTTATGACATGCCTTACAGCTCTTCTTAAATTTATTAAGCCACAAAAAAGAAGATTTTTATTTCTCTTGTTTTTTTTTTTTTATTTAATAAATTTTAAAATAAAAAATAAAAAAAATAGATAGATTATTATATAGAGACATCTAAAAGCCGAAAAAAAAAATCTTGCACATAAATACTTTATGTAGGAAGTCTAGATAAATATTTACATGTGTGACTTTAAAAAATGCACATAAAAATGTAAAATTACTTTTCATCAAAGATGCATTCTAAAGCGATCTACACCGACCAGCAACAGAAAAAAAAAGATTTACGAAAAATTCTAAATATACTAAATATACCAAACAGTTATCAAAATTTTGTCAGCCTGAACAACAAAAAAAAATTAAATTTATTAAGCCACAAAATACAAGATTTTTATTTCTCTTGAGAAACATGGTTTAATGAGTCAGAAAATTCATTACAAAAAACATGAGTATGACTTTTTGGAATTAAGATAGTCTTGACATTAAATCTACATAAATTTTCAATGTTTTGTTTTAGGATGTTATTTTATTTAATTAAATTATTTTCTAAAATAAGTATAATCTTATATTTTCTGAATTTGCCTATTTAAAAATTGATTCTCCAAATATAAATTTAATATTTTTCTAGGAAAAACATTTTTTTTTTCTAAATTATATTGATCTATGATATCTAAAGAATAAATGTATAAAATATAAAATGCTCAAGAAATGAATGAAGGACCTTTTTTTTATTATTAAAAAAATGAATACATTTTTTTTTTTTTTACCTTGAAGTTATAAAATTAATAAGAAATATAATTTTATTTTTTCTCTCCTAATTTTTTTTTTTTTTATTTTTATTTTAATAAAATCAGTATCTATATACTTATAATGACCCAATCAATATCCTCAGAAAAAATAAGTTAAATAATTAACTAATAAATTTAATATTCATATTCTCCTTTTTATTATTTGGTTCAATAAATTTTTAAAAAGAAAAATTTTAATTTTTTTTTTTTCGAAATATTCTTTTTGGTCAAAAAAAAAAAAAAGGTTTCATATCCTTTTTAATTTAAATATTTTTTTTCTTGCGGAAAATTAAATTTGTTTTCGATTTTCTTTTAATAAAATCAAATTATACATAGTTTGAAATAAAATTAATTTTTAATTTTAAATGTTAAATTTTATTTTTATTTTTTTAAGATATAAAAAACAAACGCGCGGGAAAAATATTATAAGAAAAACATGAAAAAGAAAAACTTTATATTATAAATTATATACTTATAATAACTATGTATTATATTTCCGCAAAAATACTCTGTGAGTGAATTGAAGCAAAAAGTTCCGATTTAAATACAATTTTACTATATTTTTTTACAAAAAGAAATTTTCAAATAGAAAATTTAGTTTTTGTTTGAAACCACAGAATTATTTAATCATACTTAATTATTTATTTTTGTATACGAGAATTTTAATAACATAAAAATAAAAAAAAAAATTTCCAATAATCTGTAGCTGCCACTACATGTGAATTTGATTTTTTTTTTTCTCTAACAGCTGTTTTTTTCATATTATTTTAATAAATTTATATCTAATGCATATACTAGATAAATATTTAATTTTGGCATTAGTTTTAAGAAATTACGAATATATTTTGTGAAAAAAAAAAAATCTATTTATAAAATTCAATTATTTATTTTATTTAACAAAAAATAGTCTTGAATTTGTAAAATGCCGCCACAGATTTTCTATTTTAAAAACATATTTTTCGTATGTAGGTACAACACATTCTTGTTTATGTATATACATTTATAGTAAGTATTTGTATGCAAAATGTCTAGGAAATTTTTATACTTATAAAAAGCCATACATACGTAATTTAAATGGATAATTATAATAAAATAAAATTATAGATTCCAATAAATTTATATTCCATTTTACATTTGAAATAGCAAATAATTGTGTATTTATTTCATTGTAAGAAACTTTATATTTTGCAGTTATCTATTTTCCTTTAATATTTTCCTTGTAAGCGATAAAATAAAAATTCGTATGAATTAGAGTGGTATTTTAAAACTTTTTATTTTTATCAAATTTAATTAAACTTTAAAAATAAAGAAGAATACTTATTATAATTAATTTTATTTGTAATTTACATGGAGAACACTTTATCGTTTTCTTGAATAAAAACAACAACTTTATGAATGGTTAACTGTTGTTTACATTGAAGATAGTGAACTAAAATGACAGTACACCATCGCATATGCTTCTATTTAAGTAGATAAGCAAGTACCTATTTTATATAAGAAATACTTATAGTTGGTTGGTGGTTTTTTTTTCAGTCATGATTTCTATTTTGATAATTATCTGTGTCATAAATATATATTTATTCAGGGCTGCCTTAACTTGTAATGAAACATTATGCTAATAGAAGTCGAGAATAAAATAATACACTATTTTATTCAAGACAGTAAAAATCACCAGTTCATTCAATCTCTAAGGTTTTTTGATTTCAATTCTAAACCATAATTCTTTGCAAATAAGAAAAATACATAAAAAAAAATTCATTCTTTAAGGAATTAGACGATTGATTATGTTAATGGAAAGAAAATTGAAATATAAAATAAAAAATTTAATGAAAAATATTAATTTTTTTGATATGTTTGAAATACCTTGAAATACCCAAAAGTTATTATCTATATAAAAACTTATTCCGTTAACAAAATTTACTGACTACATTTACAGAAAGTAATGAATTATTTTTAGCACATACATTTATTTATATTGAAAAAAAAAATCTGCCATTTACCACTATAAAATATTATTTATAATATATGAAAATTCATTATTTATTTATTTTTATAAGCATGCCAAACATTATATTTGCTTTATCTCTACTCATTTTGTTAAAAGTATTGAAAAAAAAAACTTTTTTTTCTTATATTCATTAGATTAGGTTTTTCTTTTTTCATCTTGAATAAAATATAAAACATATTTGTGTTTACATTTTTAGTAATACTCGTAAATAACTCATTATGCTTATAATGTTATAATAATAAGTATATAAGTATACTTAGAAATGTTTTTAAAGAAAATTTCATAATAGACAATAATAAAAAAAAATAAATTATAAAATTATTAATAAGTTTTAAAAAGTTTTCTTCAAAAAAGTTATTAAAGGTTTCAATATTTAAGTTTTATATAAATAAAAGTTTTTTTAATTTTAAGATCCGTTTTAAATGTTTTAAATAAATATATATTTGATTTCCAGTAATAAAGGCACATAATTTTATTAGATCTTATGTAAATGATTAGAATTATAAATTGTAAAATTTTAAATAAAGCTAATAATTCTATTAAGTTTCCTTTCTTTAGTGCTCATCTATTCTTTTATAGTTTCGTTGTTTTAACACTAAACACTGCTTATGTTTTTATACCAACAGTGCTTGATGCTTGATATTTTGTTTTAATAGATCTCGTTTTCAACTAAATAAGTAATTTCGTTTTAAACAACGTATCCAGAATTACTATTCATATAAAAAATGAAGTCTGACCAAAATGTGTGTGTCTTTGCTTAACATAATTTTATTATTAGATACTAAGGTACTACCTATAAGATTAATAAAAACTAAATTAAAACATACCTTTCCTGATGATGATCTTTGTTTAATTGCTGCATTTGTGTGAGAATGTGACGAAACAGAAGATTTTTGTACAGATGCACCACCACTAGACGAATGATGCGAATGATGGTGATTACTACCTCCGCTACTATGATGCGTTGATGAACCATGCGAATGTGAATGAGTTGAAGAAGAAACATTTAATTGCGTTTGTCCACTTCCAGCTGATGATGTAACACCAGATGAACCAGTAGAACTAACTTGTGTTGTAGTAGATGATGGTGCTGTTGAAGATTGTTGTGTCGATGATGATGATGATGAAATTGATGATGTTGTAACTATTGCCGAATCAAGTACATCTTTTGTTGTGTGTACTTGTTGTTGTTGTTGTTGCGGAGCTGGAACAACCGAAGATGTGCCATTAGTTACATGATCGGTGGGTAAAGATTCTGGTACTGTCTGTAGTGTTGTACGCATTGTGGCAGACATTTTATAATTTAGTTAAACTAATGATGAATTATTTTTTTTTTATCAATTTGCAATTTTTTGGCGCTTAGTTTTTATTTAAATATTTTTTTTTTATATATATTTTCTTAAGTTTATTTTTTCTTTACTTATTATTTACATGTCAATTTATTCGATTAAAAACAAGAGAGCTGTAAATAAAAATAGAAAAAAAAAGGTTACTTATTTCAGTAGGTAGGATTTGAGTTACTCAATATGTAGGCGATATACAAAGTTTTCGTACATCGAATTCAATGTCTTTTTTGTCTGAATTTATATAAAATTAAATCACAACTAACATTCAAAAATGAATTGCTTCTTGGGCACCAGAATAAATAGATCGATAAAGAAAAATAAAATCAATTGCTTGAGTTCAAACTATAAAATTTTGAGGCTATTATTTTTGTGATCGTAATCTAACTGTCTATTTTTAAATCGAAATAAATTTTTAACTCAAATACTCAAACCTTTTCTTCAATGATCCAACTGAGACTTTTATTTACAACTTCCATTCTTTTTTTTTTTTATTTTAAATTTAAATAATATTTATAAATTTTTGTATCCGTTGTATTTGTAAAAAATAAAATTTGAACAAAATATAGATTTTTAAAATTTATACACAAAGAAAAAAAAATTAATTAATTTAAAGTAAAGTTAAATTTTCACAAATAATTTTTTACTGAAAATTTTCATAGAAAAGCGGAAACAAAATATTGAATAAATTACGTTAAATAATTTTAATATAAATTCGAAAATTATTAGAATAAGTCGAGTATTTTTTTTTTTTTTAATTTAATTATAAAGATTTTTATTTTTTTTTTTATTTAGATTAGATTTAGATTTATTTATTTATTTATTTTTTTAATATTGTTAATTCAACATACTTATTAAGTGTAAAAATATATCAAATTACTTAAAAAAAAATTAATTATTTTTTTTAAGCGAGGTTTACTATTAGAATTATTAAAGTTTGTGTTCTTATTTTTAAACTGAAAAAAGTTCATTCGTTTTTTTTTTAATTATTTTAATTATATTCATCTGTCATGCAATTGATTCGAGAAAATATTAAGGAGATCTTTTTCTTTTTTTTTTTGTTGTTTTGAGATTACGTCCTTATTGATATCTGAAAATAAACGAAATAAAGAAATAATTATTATTATTGTTATATTCAATATAATACCATAGATTAAGAATACAGATAGATTGTTAGCTTCATACAACATTATTTTTGGTATTTTTATGTGAATGTGTTAGTAAAACAAAATAAAATACGTGATGATTATCAATGTATGAAAAGAATTTTATTTAGTTTTACTAACACCTTCACAATAAAATACCAAAAAAGACTGAAAAAATTTTGTATGAAGCTTCCAATCTTTCTGTATTCTTAATCTATGATAATACTTAGTATTTCGATAATTTTTAGATTATATTATGCAGAAAAATTCAATTTAGGTATCAAATGAAAAACCTAAAAATAAAATAATATTTTAATAGAAGATATTATTATTCTCATGAAATTTCATTACTTCCTCGTTCATTACACACTATGAATGAAAGTATAATTGTCGCAACTTTGGAACACTATTTACATTAGTTAGTCCAGTGTTTCCCAATCTTTTATGCCTAGCGAAACGTTATTCAAATTATGCGACACAATTAAACAAAATGTACATATTTCATAAAAAAAAAAGATATTTTGATTAAAAAAATAATAGTTGTTCAGTTTATTATTAAAATTTCAAAAGTTATAAAACTCAACAAATTGATGCGAAGTACGCGCCTGGTGTTCTTAGCACCCCAATCAAAATGAATGATGTCGAAATGAATGATGTCGAGTGAAGAAAATAAATTCCGCGACACACCAGTTTGTCGCGACACCCTACTTTGGGAAACACATAGCATGGAATAATATATTTAACAAAAAAAAATAAAATTAAGTATATACTTGTTTAGTTCTTATTTTGAATTTTATTGTGAGGTAAGCACTCATCAGAACCCGATCCATTGAAAATTCTACTTTATTTAGTCTTATAGTCTTTTATAAAACTTGTTTACACTAGTCGAAGGATTTAGTTTTTACTTATTTTGACAGCAAAGCAAAACATAAACAATTTAAAATTTGTTTTGTAATTTTTATTGAATCTATTTTAAACAAGTTAAGTAAAAATAGAAGTGATAAGAAAAAGAATTATTTTTAATTAAATAATTAATTCTAAATTAATAACTAAATTAAAGAAGAAAACCTCATAATTTGAAGAATTACCTATTGGTTTATTATTTTTATATTTTTGACTACAAAAATATAAATATAAAAAGAATCACAAAAAAAAAAAGACAACACTTGTAGTTTAAGAGTTTTTCTTTGGGATTATAAGACTCAATTAAGTACAGAAGTCTGGAATGGGTATAATAACTCAGTTCATTTTTTTTTTTTAAATATCAAATCAAATTCCGTTTTATTTCTTCCAATTATCCAAACCAAATCGCTGGCAGTCGGAAAACTGGAATTAAATTATATTTGTTTTTAGATACGAGTATATAGTATAACGTATAATTGCATTTACAGTCAACCCTCCTACAACGCGACAGATACGTTCTTAGAAAACGTCGCGCAGTAGAAAATCGCGTTGCAAGAGACATGAACTCTATAGAAAAAAAAGGGATCAGGTTCCAAGTATAAAAAAATGCAATTAAATTAATAAAATGAAACTTACTATTCAAGATTTTATTAGAAATCCCTTTAATAAAATTATAATAAATTAATAAAATTTTACAAAATAATTCACGGTTTTGAAAATTAAGAACTAAATAAAAATTCAAATTTATAAAAATTAAAATATAAAAAGAAATATTGATCAATATTATTCTTCATCACTGTTGCTGCGAACGTTTTGCTGGTACTATATCCGAATCTTAACTACTGGAACAAGAGATAGGTTCGTTAGCTCTTGCGGTCGTTTTTTAAAACATTCAATCGCGTTGTAGGAAAAAAAACGCGTTGTGAGAAAAATTGCCGCCATTTATGAATCGCGTTGTAGCGAAAACGCGTTGCAGAAGTGTCGCGTTGTAGGGGGATTTACTGTATTTAGTTAACTCTAACCTTGGAGGATTAATATTGCGGATATTTTCAAGTATTTATAACACCAGAACAACAAAAAATAATAATAATGATGAAAAGTTAGATAAACATATTTTGAAAATGCGTTATACAAATATGCAAAAGTTAATGAAACTTTCGCTTCGATTTTTTTTTTTTGTTTTTTATTTACGTTTCTTTGAAAATTTCGCAAAATAATGAAAAAAAAAAAAAACAAAATATTAATAAACAAGTCAATTGCTGCGTATTCATATGTTTAAATAACAAAAAAAAAAATTTAAAAACGTGTAATGCCAACATTGATATCAACAGATTTTTTCACCAAAAAGTGATTAATATAAAATTTATTGCCTTGTTTCATCACTTTTATGGTTTAGTTTCGTTTTTTTTTTTTTGTATTTTTACTTTATTTTTTTTTAGCAGTTCGCTGATTCGGTTTTGTAAGCGAAAAAAAAAAGTTTCACATTAATTTAAATACAATTGCCAAAACTGTTGAATATATTGTATATTAGCCATTTTGAGCCATTTCTTCAAGCCTTAAAACTTTAGAAACGAATTGAGGAATTAGATAAAGATAATATTTTTAAAACGGAAGTTTAATAAAAAATTAAATATAAATTAATAAATTTCATTTGTTTATAAGAAGTAATGGTTCTAATTTTTATTTTTTTTTGTAAATAACTTAAATATTATAGTTGTAACAAATTAAAATTTAAATCAAAAAAGTCATAAATTTCAAACCATCACATTCAAAAGTGGAGTTACAAGTTAGAAAAAAAAAAAAAAAAAACATGAAGGTGGGTTAACGTAACCGTTAATATGTGAAATAAATTAATGGAGAAAATTAATCAATATTTTTTTTTTTTCGCTAATAGAAGATATACCTTAAAAAAAATGTTTTTTATTTTTAATTAACCTATCTGAAGCATGATAAATAAAATTTTTTCTTTAATATCATTCATACAATAGAAGATATTCTCTTAAGTATTTAGAATGAGACAAGGTTTTTAAGTAAAAAAAAAAATAGTATTCTACAAACAATTTGATTTCCTATTAACTGTAGTTCATACTTATTACATTATTATAAATATAGCATCTTGTTTATCAAAGGTAAAAAAAACAATCATTTTTGTGAGCCGGTGGATAAATAACTATTAATTCCATGAAAATATAAATTAAAAATAATTTTTTTCGTAAGTTCAGATCCATCATAATATTATTTATTATCGGGTATTATGTATACCTTAATAAAAACAAAATTTATTAAACTTCTATATTCACTATTTATTTATGTAGTACTATTTAGTAACCCATTTAGAATTTATTATACATAAATTGAAAAAAAAAAATGTATAACTATTGCATTTTCTATGTTAGTATGCATCAATCATATTTTCCATTTTAAAATATTTTTAATGAAAATTTGACAGTAAACTTATATGAATCATTTTAATTTTTTAGCGATTTAACGAAAATTGAAAAATGATTTTGAAAATTAATAAAAAAAAGAAAAACATGCGATCATGATATTAAAAGTTCTTTAATAAAATAAATTCTAGATTACTTAATTATATATCTCGAATTCAATCTGATCATTTTCTTATTAAGGCAGAACATCTCATTGGGATAACATACTGATAACTTAAAATCAAATAGATTAAATTTAAATAAAACGATCCTTTTAATTCATTCAGTTCTGTGGTAACCCCCCATTTATTTTATACAACAATGAAAAAATTGTATACAACTTTTACACACACGTACAAAAAAATCTTCATTTTAATCTTCGAAACCAGCCTGTCTAAATGGGGGGGTAAAGCAAATTTAATGTTTGATTGATTCAATAGCTTCTAATTAATTACTTCTTACCTTATGCATTTTGTAGAAAAATATAGAACTCTTTCAATATTTTTGTACTTCCAATGGAACATGAATTCAACATAAGTGAGCAATAGCATGTATATTTATAATATAGTACAGTGTACGTCAAATGAAAGTATTTAATTTTATTTTTAGTTCAAGATTGATTCAATTTTCATAATTTTTATTTTCTATTATTTGTATACAACGTTTTCTTTATAATTAAAATAAGTATATAAATTTGTTTGTTGTTGAAATTAGAGAAAATATTTATATCTTTCAAATTAAATTTTTTTTATGGCTCAACACAAGTTCTAAAAGATATGTCTGGAAAGAATCAATTGAGTATAAATAATTTTGTCGATTTAAATTTTTTCGCTGCGAACAAGAAAAGGATCAAAAATCTAATTATGAAAAGAAAATTTGTATCAAGGCACCCTTCTTAAGTGACAAAAAATATGAAACTGAAGAAAACTTTAATACCTAAATCTTCTATCAATAAAATATGAAATATAATGTATTTCTTCAATTGACGGGTACTGTATTTATATACAGTGTAATGGTAGATATATTTTTTAAAACAGAATACTCTGTTTCCGGAATATTTTACTGATGATTTTATATAAAATTTAATTAAATATTCTGTACTTGTTCAATTTTTTATTTTTATTTTTAATCGTGGTGACGTGGTATCAATTTCTATTCTGTTTGTTTTATAATCTGTTTTTGGCTTAACGGTAGAATTAAAAAAAAATGTATTTATAATTTTATAAAGTCACTATATCAAAATAAAGTGTTGAATTTTTATTTTTTTTCCAAACAAATATTAACTTAAACAAGATCTGTATGATAAGGGAAAATGTATTTATAATTTTTATTGTTTCATTATTAATACTATGTTTGTATTAATAACTGACGATCATAATGTACCATGAAATAATACTCATCAAGAACGAATAAGGAACCTGTAACTTTAGAACAGTTTTAAAATTAATTTTGTTTGAAGTAGCGATAGTATAGTATGATAAATTTTAATGGGAATCTGTTATTTTATCAATTTAGGTAATTTGTAAAATGCATTGCATTTTAATTTCCAATGCAATTTTATCTGCGGAAGAATGTTGTACTGAACAATGCAATGATATTAGAATTACAATATATCAATTCCAAAATAAAAATCCAATTTAAGTGCATTGAATTAAATTTTTCATGTGCCAAAATCCTGAATTTTAATATATACACCAAAGAACATCTATTGCGAAAAAAACCATTTATCCATAACTGGGATCCTTGGATAAAATAAATCGTAATATTGAAATTTCAAATACATATATTGCTCTTTTGTTTCTGCCTAAATAAAAAAACAATAAAACCACTCTTATTTTTTGAAAAAAAAAACCAAAACAGAAATTGTGAAAAATACTTACTTACTCCTTTTTGCGGAATTCACGACGATATGTAATGTACTTATGTAAGAATATTTCATTAAACAAAATAATCAACAAAATGTAATACTTTATTATAGAATTGTTTTTATGCGTTTTTAAATATAGATAATGCAACTAAGGAATAAATTAAATGTTTAGTTTCATAGTTTTTGTTATGCAATAAATTTATAAATAATATATTATGTTTACATAATTTCACCTAACTTTTAAATGTACCTTTACAATTCTAATTCGCAATAAGAAGGATTAGCTTAAAAATAATAATATATTATGTAATATATAAAAACATTAATAACTATGTACGCCTACGTATTACCAACGTTAAGCTAGTAATAACTTCTACCAAATTTAGCTCGCTTTAAACAATTTTTTAGATTTAAACTTTGAAAATCTATAACAAAATGTTGGCACATGCCAAACTTGTGTAGTGCGCCTCTTATTTAAATTGAGCATGATTGAATTTTATAGTATAAGTATAGAATAATTCAAATAAAAATTTCTAATGATATTTGTATAAAAGGCAATTAAAAGGTACTTATTTTATAGTTATGTCATTTAAAGGATAATTATACCATTAAGTATATTCAAAAAAAAATTCGTTTTAAAAATTTTATTTAAGGATAAGATTTAAGTTTCTTTATAATAAATAGGTTTTCCTCATTTTTAATATCTCAAAATTTTTCTTTTCATTTGAATTTTCTTATTTAAACAAAAATTCATATTAACATTTTTGTGGTATTACGTTTCACCATTTATTTTTATTATTAAAAAAAAATCCATGCTATTTTATGTAGACTCATAAATTATACAAAAACCCTGGGAATTTGTTTGAAAAAAAAATAAATAAAATAAAATTCAGGAATTAATTTCAATTCTTATTTTTATAACACCGAATTATATTTTATTTTTCTTAATAAGTATATAAAGATAAAATATATAACTATGAAAACTGACCAAATTTGTCTTCGACCCTTTCAAGAGAATAAAAAGTTTAATCTCTAGGTTATTAGACCTTGCTTATATAAATTTTATTCAATTGAAATAACTGAATAAAGTACTTTATAAAATTCGTTTAAAATTGTTGGGATGTTATGTGATAAAAATGATTTCCTAAATTATTATATAATTAATTTATATATCTAATAAATAAAAATGAAAATTCTCTGTTTCTCTGTCCTCAATCACGCCTAAACCGCTGGACCGATTTGGCTGAAATTTTGAACTTAAGTATCATGGGGGCCCGAGATGGTTATAGGGTACTAGAAATTTTGATCCGAGGCCCCGACGGGGGGGGCTACCTTAGAAGCCGGTTTTGAAATTTAGGTATATTCCAATAAAATATAGTGGCGTTGGACCCGAAACCCCTATTATTTAAAAAACTGGATGTTGAGAGGCCTCCAACCGTTGTCCCAGGGCTCAATTGGGGGGGCTATACAACAAATTTCGAAATTTTGAAATTTTGAAGTTAAGTAGCATTGGGACTCGAGATGGTTATAGGGTACTAGAAATTTTGATCCGAAGCTCCGACGGGGGGGCTACCTTAAAAGCCGGTTTTGAAATTTAAGTATATTCCGGAAAAATGTTCTAGCGTTGGACCCGAATTGGTTATTTAGAAGACTGGATGTTGAAAAGCCCCCAACCGTTGTCCGAGGGTTCAATTGGGGGGCTATATAACAAATTTAAAAATTTTTTAAATTTTGAAAATAAGGGACCTAGGGACCCGATTGGTTATATTTTTGATCCGAGGCACCGACGGGGGGGCTACCTTAGAAGGCGGTTTTGCAATTTAGGTATATTCCGATAAAATATTATAGCGTTGGACCCGAATCGACTATTTAGAAGACTGGATGTGTTAAGGCACCGGAGAAGTGGCTATTTAACAAATTTTGAAGTTCTTTTGATATTAATATTTGATATTAATATAAGTTCGGGAATACCGTGCGAAGCCGGGTATTTCGACTTGTATACACATAAGATTAATAAAGCGAGGAAACATAATCGTAATATCCTATTAAAATAAAATATGACTCCGTTGACGGGACTTTGAGAAATTACAAGATATTTATTTTATTAAAATCCATAAATTCTTAGACCTAGGCTAACGAAAAATACATACTGGAAAATATAGTTTCAGTTCGCTAAGCTACTGTTTTATAAAATTTATAATTATAAGATCATTGAAAATATAAATAGCTACATATTGTAAAATTTTAAAAATATGAATTTAATAAATTTTGAGATAAAAATGTATTTATGATTTAAATTCAATGATTTCTTATTTTATCAAATTAAGAAAATATATTTATAATTATAGTACAATTTATGTATCAAACAAAGCATGTAAATACTTATTACATATTTATAATTACTTATCTTAAAAAATCTAAAAACAACAATTTTTTTTTTTGAATTTTTTCTATTATAAAAATTGTGAATTGTGACATTACGAATTCCATTGTTTTGTAAAAATAAATAAATAAATCAAAACGTGATCTTAAGGAAGAAATAAGAATAGGAATCAAGCTTTCAACCAATAATAAATAATTAATTAATGGAAAATATTTGTATTACTATTTTTATTGTGAAAATGATGTAACACAAAAAAACTTCTCAACTGTTAGTTTAGCAAGTTAAAGATGGTATAAAATAATTGAAAAAACCCAATTAGGTATATGCTTTAATTATACATTCAATTCTAAATGATTTTTTGTACGTGTAAAGTATTTATTTGTATATATATAAAGAAAAATATATTTTCGAAGAATAATAAAAATGGTTTGATATTTTTTCAAAAACTTAAATTATAACTCTTGATTCTAGATTTAGTTATTAATTTGCCATAATTTTGCAAAAAAAAAAAATTATAATTGATTAGTACTAGATAATCTTTTCGTGTACTTATACTATTATAGAGTTTCATTATCTGAACGTCTTGAAGTTTTAAAATTTATTATTGTATACTTAAGTATTTTAGAGTTAAAAAAATTGAAACAAAAAATATATGTGAGTCTCGGGACACACGGAAGAAGTGAAACTTCATGGCAAGTAGTATTTTCTGGGGAGGCTAAATTAATATTTAAAATGGCCAAGTGCATATAAGACATGACACCAATCGATTTTTTCGACGGCGACTAGTTGATTTTTGTCCTTCGACTGCTGCGGCCAGTCGACTTAAAATAACTTGTTTTGGGGGAATTCGGCGGCATAGAAAAAATTAAAAACCAGCGACTACTTAGAGATAAAAACCATAGTTGCCATTTTAGCAATTTTAGTGCTAGATTTAGCACTTTTTTTTCCCCCTAGCACTTTCTTTTTTTAAAAAAGTGCTAGGTGCTAATTTAGCACTTTTCTCTTAAATAGCACATTTTTTAGCACATTTCAAGAATTCGAGTTTCTTTTATTTTGTCAGTGATACTGATATATCATGTCATATCAAATATGTGATTTGAATACCTTTTTAGACTGATGATAGTTAGTCATCTATCTAATGCTTCGGTATTTTTTGCGTGGGTAAGATTTTTGATGGGTTTTATTTTTTTACCAGCTGTTTTTTATTGACGTTTATTGTTTTATTTACGTTTATTTTCATTTAGCACTTTTTTAGCACCAAAAATTAAAAGAAAAAATGCTTAGCACTTTTTCTGGCACTTTTAAAGGGGGGAAAAAGTGCTTAGGGTCCTAAACTGGCATTTTTCAAAAAAAGCAAATGGCATCACTGATAAAAACATTTAAAAATTCTAAAATACTTTTTAAGCTCAAAAATTTTAGTGGTATAATGGCTTTTAAATTATTTCAAAATGCCTATATTTATAGCTGCATGGCAGCACTGGTTGCCAGATGATTTCACTATATTTTAAGCCGTAAACAAAATTCCGGTTACAACTATATTATTAGCGACAATAATGTATGAAAAAACAACAGCGTGGCTTAAATCATGTTTTCTTTTTGTTGCCCGAAAAGTTTAACCTAAAATAACTTATTAAATATGCCTGAAAAATTTCATGTTTATTAGTACTTCTTCTGAAAAGGAATTGGAATAAAAATATTCTACATGCATTGCATTAATGGAATTTAATGGCAAAAATAATTTATACTAACAACAGAATTACAAATTAGTTCAAAAAAAAAATCTGTTTTAGTTAAAAGAGCATTTTCAAATATGCCTGCAAAATTTGACATTAGTATTTCTTCCGAAAAGTAATTGTAATAAAAATATTCCTCCTGCATTTTATTAGTGTAATTTAATGTCAAAAAAAAATTACACTAACAAACTAAAAATTACATTAAGAAAAATTAATATCAAAAATAAATTATCTACAAAATAGGTGCATTGGAACATTTTTATTCAAAATACATATTTGTATTCCAAAAACTTTTTGAAAATTAGCACTAATAATTAATAAATGAAATATTTGTTATTCAATAATTTAAAATAAATTATATTTTCCTTTCAATCGAAAAAAAAAGAAAGTATTTTCGACTTTAATTCTGAGCCAATATAGAGTAGGTTATTGCGCTGATAAGCTTCATTAAGTTGCTAGCGGCTGTCGGTTTTATCATCAGCTGACACATAAATTTTTTCTTTTTTTTTGCCTTTTTTTTGACAATAAACGAGGCATTTTTGACAATAAACGAGGCAATTTTGGACACTTACATTTTTTTCACTCTCAATCACAATGCCTCTAAAGAAGTTTCACTTCAACAAAAACTTTTCTAGCACATAATAAATTTAATTATATATAATGTTTGTTCAAACCTTATTTCGACGAAAAATCTTTTTTAAATGAAATATTCTTAAAAAGAATATTACATATTGGAATTTTATATGAATTTAAAAAAAAAATGTTTTTGAATTATTGTAATAAATACGTATGAAAAGAAAAATTCTCATTTTAACATTATTATCCGCCTTAAGTACAAATAAATTGACGTCAGAGAAAATTTTCGTGGTTTTATGAATGTATTGTAAATAAAGTTAAAATTTTTTTTTGGGAAAATAAGATTTTATATCTTTCAACATTTACATATGATTTGCAAAAAAGGTGAATTTCGTAACTTATTTTTTTAATGTAAAGAAGAAAATAATACCAGATTTTTTAAATGATTTAAGTATTTAATATTTTATGATTTTTTGTAGAATTGAATAAGTTTACCTTATCATTTGAAAGGTCAAATTCTGGTATAATCAAATTTTTAAAGTTCAAAGTAAATTAATGAAATGAATTGAGTTTAGCTATCATACAACTGTACTTTACTTTCACTTTTCAAATGCCAAACGAATAAAATTTTAAGTAAAAAATGGAGTTTTTGTAAGTTCTGAAGACACTATTGCTGTTTTGGCAACCAGGTTTATTTGTAGTCTCGAGATCTCTAGATACTTATAACTAGAGCGGATATAAATGCCTAATTGCCTAGAGACTTTTTTGATGTTTTTAACTTAGCGAGACTTTTTTGGAAATTTCAGCCTAGCGAGCCTAAAATGACCATATTTTTCGGTAATAATGCTTTGAATCATCGATCACAAACAACGCAAGAATTTGTTTGGAATCTTTTACCTAGCGAGCTGGCTGCTTACAAGTATTGTCTCACAACATCGGCTGATCTTGAAAGATCTTTTTCAGCATACAAAAATGTTTTGACAGACAAACGTAGATCTTTTTTGTTCGAAAATCTAAAACAGCACTGTATTGTACTTTGCAATCGTGAAAAATAATAATATTGGTCTCGAAATCATTTAAAAGTGTGTTTTTTTTCATATTTTTGCGCGACTTTTTAGAGACTTTTACAAGACTATTTTCGCAATTTTTCAGAACTTTTTAGGCGCCTAAAATCGTTTTTATTCCTACTTATAACCTAATTGCGTAAATATACATATATCTAATTCTGCAATCAATACAAAAATGTTTATACCTATTACCTACCTAAATTCAAGTAAAATAATACTTATTTACATTAGGTACATAATGTAAGTATTTAATTTTAATATAAAATTTATTATATTTACTATTTTTCATTAAATTTTTATGCATTGCTTGAAAAATACATAAACGTTTTATAAATAATATTACCCACCTGAAACGAAAAAAAAAAAAGAAAATGATTTTAAAATTTTATTTTTATCATTAAAATCGTTAAAAAATAAGTATTTAGAAATTGTTTTCAAAGTCATTGAATAATTTATTTATTTATTTATGTAAGTAAATGTACATGTATAAAACTTTTAATTAATCTCAATTTATTGAAACTGTAACTATCAGATACATTATTAAAAAAATGTACGCTCTGTTAAAGTTCTTATAGTTATAACAAAGTTTTTAAAATAACATGCTGAGGTAAAATTTATTGCATCATTAAAATTCTGGAAATAAATTTGTATCATGGAAATAAGAGTACGGGAAATGAATTTATTTTAAGCAAATTATTAATAATGATCACTATATTTTTTTTCACATCTGATAGTACAATTATATTGATCACTGGCGGCAGTTATGTAAAAGGAAAAATTTAACTTAATTATTTTTTTTTCCAAAAATCAATTATTCGATTTGAAGAATCAGTCTCCTCTTTTTTTCGTATACATATCTAGCTACTTATCATATGAACACAAAAAAAACTATATTCCAGAAAAATGAGTAAAACCACCATAATTACAATATAGGCATTTGTACTAAATAATTTCAAATTCATCATTTTGCAAAAAAAAAACCAGTTTTGTGCAAATATTGTATATCTGACTATTATACGTATAAGTAAATATGTACATACATTTCAACATTATTATAGCATAATATTTTTTTAATTTTATTTCAACTTCTTCAGCCAGTTTCTTTTCTTTTATTTTTGTGTAACGTCCATGAAAAACCAACACAAGTTTCAATACTTGAATTTTAATGATGTAAGTAAACATAAATATAGTATAGTAGACAGAATATTCTGACAATTTATTAAGTATTATTTACAGTAAAAGAAATTATTTTAAAAGAAAAAAAATATCAAAAAGTCTTTGGCTGATATAATGTTAAATTGATCAATTGCAATTAATAGTGGTAATTGTTAATTTTTGCACAATATTTAACAGAAATGTAATTCGTTTCAGTCAGTAATTAATTTACTACGTGAATTTTAATGACCTGATAATTGTTCTGATGACGAACGATTCTGGCTAGCGAAAATCACTATGATTTGATTTAAAAGAACTTTCTTTAAAAAAAACTATCATAATATCTTTAATACAGAGTCAGGTACATAATTATTAATAGAATGAGTCATACTGGATTGGTAAAAACATGATAAATTAAGTTTTCAAATTTTTGTTTATTCCTTTCTTACACTATTTGGCTCAAATTGAATTTATTAGTTTACTTTCAAAACATTTAGATAAAACAAATTCGCTCACTAAAACTTGATATAAGTTCTTAAAACATTTTCTAGAAATTCTGAATTTTGCAGTTCTGTGCAAGTATAGTAGGTAATATTGTAATCATTATAAATATTTAGATTGTGTCAATATGTAAAAATTACATCCGGAAATTTGTTTCTTGTATTACAAAAAACACAAATAAATTAATGGTTTGAAAAAGTATTTATGTCTATAATTTCGCCTATGTAAATTACTGGCACTAATATTTTAATCGAAATTTTCATAATATTTTAGTAAGTAATGCGTGCCGTAAAAGCAAAGATCAAAAAAATCTTAAAAGTGAGAAAATAACTAATGCTCCTACACTTAATTACAAGATAGAAGTATTAGTAAACCTTATAAAATACTGTCAGAAGAGAAGACAATTCAGTTTCCATTAAAACTTATATTAGTTGTCTTCCAATGTTGTACCAGTGCTAATAATAACACATGAGTACAAACTTGAATATAAAAAGTTTACTGCAGCAAAGGTTTAGTATTTGAAATTTGGAACAAATGCATTCATTATATGTAAATACTTAAACTCCACTCACATTAATATTAAGCTAAATCACGTAACCACATTTTTATTGACTATATTGTTGGAATTGGTTTTGTCTAAATTGATTATTAAATTTTATAGATCGAGATAAAATTACAATATTTTCCCGCCATCATAATTTATAAATTACAGAATTTACACCTAGCAATGCATGAAATTATGTAATAAATGTAATAATATTATTTTTATTAATTTAATCCGTGAAAACAAATAAAAATATACATTTGTATTTATTAAAAAAAATAACCTAAATTAAATAATTACAATACGTAACAATTAACTGCAAATATAATTAGAATGCAAAATTTCTTTATTTATATTATAAAATAAAATATCGTAATTATTTATGTAAGTATATAATATTTATATGTACTTACATTAATTTTTTAATTTTTTGTGCATATATATAAAAATGTCATTTCCTCTATAATTATTTTTAATAAAATATAAAATCTAATTCACTGTTTAAAATTTATCACAATACTTAATTATAAACCTTTTCATTCAAATTTTCCTTTATTTGAGTTTTTTTTAAAGAGCTGTTTCAAATCAAAAATAAACTTTTCTAGCATCGGCCTTTAATGAGTTAACTATTTATCAGATCACAGTTTTGGTGGTTTTTGTGTGTACCATAATAATAGGGCCTTGTCAATTAGTATTAAAACTGTCCACTGTCCGTTTGAATAAAGAGTTTGATGTTATCAGACTGTTGTATCTGTAGACTCTTCATTTACTATTATCAATTGTGCATACATTAAACTCGAAAGACTCCATTTAACTTGACAGCTTAAATTTTCTGCATTAAGAGTGGATATTAATATCTACTGTGGTGTATCTCAATGTTATATTTACTTTTTTAAACCATTATCAATCATCAACGTTTTAGCCTCGATTTTACCACTCTGCAGAACTATTATGAAGACGTAAGTATAATATTCCTTCAAAAAGATTCTTAAGTGTTAGATATATGTATCACAAGCTAAATCTTCGTTGGTTTTGAAAACATAAATAAAATAAAATAAAAAATTATCTTTTGAAGACGAGTGGAAAACCTGAATGTCTGAAATGTGTGAGCAATTAATAATAAATATCATAAGTAAAGAAAAAAATATCTTATTTTTTTAAAAGAAAGAAAAAAAGAAAAAAAAAATGTTTGCAATTGTTTCAAATTCGTCCGGGGTAAATGTTCGATAATTGCGCAAGTCTTTGTTTTAAACTTCATTTTATTTTCTTTCGTACATCATCATCATATCACCTCATCATTTTGCTCTCTTGAAAGCTTTTCTGTATTGTTTTTTTTTCCTGTTTTTTTTTTTTACATCTTTGCTTTATTATATATATTATATACATTTTATTTCTCTGAATTAAATTTTAGTTTCATTATGTTGAAATGGAAATGTATAATAATATATTATTCTTCAAATAAAAACAATTTGATGTTTATATGATGCGACATAATTATTCGCGATAGGTAATTTATGAAAAGTTACAAAATTTAAAGAACTTTCAGTGTGTTTTTATACATTGAGTTACTTATTTACTATAGGTTTAGTTGGAAACTTTTAACTAAATGTAGAATACAATATTGTATTGCAGCTTTAAATGAGTTTCCTAAATTTTTGAAGATCAGCAGATTTCAAATTTTTTGTAAAATTTATGTTTACCCTTTGTATCTTTAATAATACATTGGAGTAAATGATTTGTAGCAATTGGAGTGGATGTGATGATGTTTTCAACAGTTTATTTCTAAAGAGTAGCTTAATTGAGGAATTACGAATTTGACAATAGAAATAACCTGTTTATAAAGTGTGAATTTAGTTGAGTAGATTCATTTAAAAAATGTCTATTTCAGTATTTAAATTCAATTATTATTGTAATAATTAGAATGAAATGGAAAATAAAATTTTTCAAGCCAATAAAACTTCACATTAATTTAATTGTCATATTAGCAAAAATTTAATGTGCAAACCCTTTTATTTATTCTTTTTTTTTCTCGTTTTAATTGAAGAATATTATTCGGTTGGATCTCCTTACTGCATGCATATAGAAAATATTTTAAAAGGAAAAAATCATGCCTGAAATAAAGTTTTTTTTTTATGATTCTATCATTGTTAGTTAATGTAAATAATATATAACTGTATTCGTACCTATATGTAAGTATTAACGTAACTATTCAGCATAATTTTTGATGTATTTTCAACAGAATACACGATACCTAGGTACAAATTTGAACTTTAATGGCTTTAATTTAATATCATAATAATTTTTTTAGAATAAAAATTCGAAATTAAGTAGACGAAAAATTTAATCCTGATCCAAAACAAAAGAAAAAATAATCCTATCATTAATTTTTAAAATAATTTAGATTTTTTACATAACGTATGGAGATATGAAAGTTCTGTTCCAATTACTTTCGAGCGATCATTTGAGTATTACTAATTAAGGTTAAAGTTAGTCATTATATTTATTAAACTCGATGTTTGCCACTAAATTTAAAAAAAAATTATTTGATATTATTTTGTTTGTTCGAATAACTAGTTATATTATCGATAGATACATACTTAGAACCTTTTTAAAACCCTAAAACCTTTTTGTTAAATTAAATAATAACGATTTTTTGAAGAAAAAAAAAAAAATTGTCTGAGATAGCTTATTACAACGTTACAAAATATTACACTAATATGTGTCTGTGTATGTACAATGCTATGTAATGTACATAATATTTACATTAATATACTTACTTACTCTCAAAGATGCCATAAAGTTGTCCTTTCAAAAAAAATTTCAAACTACTTGCTTCTTCTTTTTTTTTGACAGAAAACAAAACAAAAAATTTTGTATTTGTGATTTTGTTTGTTAGTTTTTTCTTTTTTTTTTGTTTGTTTAGTTACACAAGTGTAACCGAAAAGAAATAAACAAATTTAAGCACCAGAAAAATAAAGTGATGCACATATAAACACTCAAAAGATATGTAGGTACTCAAAAGAAATTTATACATTATTTTTTAAATACTTAGGTATGCTATTTTTTATAAAGGAAAAAGAAATTTTAATTAAAGTAAAGATTTTTTATAGCAAAAAGCGAATTTAAAACTTCAGCTTGACAAGATACAAGTACGTACATATTATATTTTACAAAGTTCTCCTTTGCAAAACAGTTATGTCAACAATCTAGAATAATTTTTTTTTTTTGACAACAATTTTAGATTTTATGAATTTTACATAAAAAATAAATACAATTTATTCGCGAAAATATAAATAAAATTGAATCTATAAATTATATTTTAACTACACAAATATTAAAAGATCTCACGACATGCAAACTTTATAATCATTAAATATCATTTTGGTATTATTTCTTTTTATTTTGATAGGATATAGCTTCAATTAAGAACGTAAATATACTAAAAAAAATTACTACTTAGAGTTCGTTCCTTTACTGGAACTATTTAAAAAAAAATCCTGCAAAATATTAAGAAAATGAATCGTTTTGACATTTTTATTTATTGAGTTTGAGTCTGTAAAGTTAGCTAAAACCAAATACCTACTTTCTTCATAAATTTTATACCGCCATCTTTAAATGTATACATATTATTCTATATAACTAGTTTTCGTTAATTAATAACAGTTAATTGTAACAGGTAAATACTAATCCCTTTACTTAAATATTAACCGTCTTCACTTCCTTAATAATTTTCAAATGTATTTTTTTTTTTTAATTTACAAATATTACACAAATTAAAAAAACAACAAAATACGTTTGAAAATTATGAATGCAGAAATATTTTAAAAAAGAGGATAGCTATTGAATAATTTTACATAAATTTTGTTATTTAGATTTTCAAAACTCATACAGCTCTCAAAAAAAGTATACAACTCCTACGCTTCATTTGTATAATTGTTTGCAAAAAATAAACAATTGTCGTAAAGTACATTGTCATAAATTACAATTGTCATAAATTACAATTGTCATAAATTACAATTACAAGTGAACTGATAAAGACCTTTAAAAAAACGGGCGAAATGTTAATATTGTAAATACATGTTTTTCAATTTGGATGTTCAAAAACGTTTCCAAAAAACTTTATTTACCTAAAGCTATCAAGTACATATGGTTTTTGTGAAAATTTGTTTCTTAATATTGATCTTTTTAATTCCATAGGATTAAAAAATTAAACTCACTTAAAAGTAGACCCAGAAATTTGAGTTCTTATGGGGAATTTGAAATTTCTCTTTTGCAAAATTTATAAAATCGAATTACATTTCGGAACGACTTTTTGCAGAAATTTTCCTACTATTTAAATTTTACTGTCAAATCGTTGTCGTTCCAAAACTAAAAAACCTAAAAATTTGAATACTAACTCAGTTTTTTTTTTTTGAATAATCGTCAGTAATGGAACGCACTCTTACCTTTTACATTTTTCATCTTTTTCTGACTTTAAACATGCATACAGTGTATTTCTACATAATACACATGTATACTTATTATTGAAAAATACTTCGAAAGATACAATATTGTTTCAATTTCATAATATTATATAAAAATCAATAGAACAAAAATAAATTTAATTTTTTTTTTAGATATTTGTTCAAATGTATCTATATCTATATTAATTTAGATATTGAAGAATATATTTTTCACTAAAAGGTATTTGACCTGAACTAGGTATGTGGTACACAACGAAGAAAAAAAGAACAAACAAAAATTCTTTTAGCTTTTTTTTTTATATTATTTTTATGCTATTGACTTGCCAAAATATCAAGTTTTTTTTTATTTTTGCTATTATTTTATAACATTATATTACAATGTTATTTAATTCAAAAATTTGATATGAAAATTAAAATTTTGTGGAAAAAAAATAATTGAAGTTAAGGCAAAAAAAAAAAAATAGGATTAAATTTAAATTAGCCTAGCCTAGTTAAAGTCTTATATTTTGTTTGGCATTTAATGTGCATATTTGTTGATCGCCTTTAGCTAACTAGTACAATTCTGACAGTAAGATTAAGGCTCCGATTATGTTATTTCCTATATTTCCCGAGACTTGATTTAGATTTTTGTCCTATGGCTATATTGAAGGAAAAGATCAATATTTGTTTTATGAAAACCCAATAATTTCAATTTTAAGTTTTAATCACACATTCAATAAATTTGTTTTCATCACATACCGAATCTATTTATCAAAATATATTGTTAGACCACAGATCGAATTCTTGAATTAAATTGAAGATGTAATTTCTATTCGACAACTAATCATGTACAAATTTCAATCTAAATCTATTTTTAGACCTCGTCTCGACTCCTGGACACAATTGGGAACTAAACCGTGTTTTTTAGCTTTCTTCAATCGATCAATACGCATGTATCAATTTTCCTTGAAGTTCATTTTTAGACCCGGTGCGAATTCTTGGACAAAATCGGGAACTAAGCATTGTTTTCCTCCATTCCACAGCTATCCACATTAGGGTGGTCCTTATTATGGATTTATCCAAATTTCTTTGCTCCCAGGGGCTTAAATGGTTTCAAATATATAAAAAATAATTGCCTCAAAATTCTAGCTCTTAATATTAACTTTAAAATAGTCCGCATTCCAGTCAAAGTTTCTCATATAAATAACATGGGAAAAATTTCATTTGTTCTTTAGAATTCCGTAGCTCTGCGACAAATGGATCAAAAGTAATTAATTGCGTCATGTTAATTGTAAATTTAACGCTCTACAAAAAAGGTCTTTTATTATTTTTCGCTAAATCTATTGGCTTAAGAGTTATTCGAGCTCAAAGTTAAATCATATTTTACCTGTACTTCTATTTTATTATTTTCAAACTCTAAGGACTGTCTGTTTTATTAATTGAAAAATCACACATATTAACCACAATTCCAAGAATAAGATTGTATTCGCTTTTTTTGACCATAAATAATAATTTTATGAAAAATTTTTTTTATATTTTATAAAATAAATAAATATATAATTATACTTGATAATATTAATAATTATATAATAATTAAACTTTGAGCTCGAATAACTCTTAAGCCAATAGATTTAGCGAAAAATAATAAGAACTTTTTTGTAGAGCGTTTAATTTACAATAAACATGACGCAATTAATTACTTTTGATTCCATTTGTCGAAGAGCTACGAAATTCTAAAGAACAAATGAAATTTTTCCCATGTTATTTATATGAGAAACTTTGACTGGAATGCGGACTATCTTAAAGTTAATATTAAGAGCTAGAATTTTGAGGCAATTATTTTTTATGTATTTGGAACCATTTAAGCCCCTGGGAGCAAAGAAATTCGGATAAATCCATAATAAGGACCACCCTAATCCACATATATAAATTTTCATCGAAATCTTTTTTCTGCCACAAGCATTTTTTATTAAAAATTTCAAACTTGTTTTCCAATAAAGTTTAGATAAAATCAATTTTCTCAATTATTACTTGATACAAAAATGTACAGATAATAATTTTATCAATATATTAATAATTGAAGAAAGAATTTTTTAAAAATATTTTGTGTAATATACCTAATAAGTAAATATTTGAAAATTAATTATTTTGTTTTGCAATAATTTTTTGCAGTGGAAAAAAAATTAATTTTTTACTCTATGTTCAGGATATTTTTTTTACAAAAAATATGATGGTAACATTTTCCTGGATACGTGACCGAGTACTAGGTGTGTTGACAAAAAAAAAACATTGAGTGCGAAAGTATTTTAAGTGCGGATAATACATTTCATACTTAATTTATGGGGTTGTATTTTTTAACCTAAGTACTTGCATTTCATACAAAATATTGTTTGACTAAAAGTTCTAAATAAAAACAGTGAATATTGAGTGGATTTTGGTAATTTTATGAGAATTCAAATTACAAAAAATATTGTATGTATTGTAAATATAAAAGCTATAAAATGTAAACAACATAAAAGCAACAATAAAGGTCTCAACAAAACGATAAGTAGGTAAGTAAATTTCTTGGTAAATAAGTAACTATTGGTAATAGAATTTGTGATATTTCCCAGTATCCTTTTTATATGAATTGAATAGACTTCAACAATAAAAAACAAAATATTTCAGTTTTAATTATTCAATTTACTTGATTCATTTAAATTTAAAGATTTTGAATTGATTTTGATAAAAACATCATAAAGAAAAGAAAAAGCCCAAAAAAAATAAAAAAGCTTAGCCTGATTAGAAATAGAAATAAATGTAACTTCCACTGTCGTTTATTCATTATTCTTTTACTTGTGAATGTTAAATATATTCAGTGCTATTATAATTACATACATATTCTTAATATTCACTTATTTTATACATCTGCATAAGTATTAAATAAATCATGTTTGCATCTTTTTAACCATTATCGAACATTTTATATAGACACGAAATCCTTATGTATAAATGAATGTATATAAAAACAATGTAAAACAAGAGTAAAAAATATATAAAATATTCTCATCTCAGATTTCGTGGAAGAGTTAAATTATCAAAAAAAGAATTATTTACGAATTATTTATGTTTCATAATTTATCGACTAGTAGAAATAAATTACTTAAGTACATACTTATATTCAGTTAAACTTGGAAAAAAGTTAAATATTTTTTTACATTCCTGGAAGCAAATAAAACTCAAAATAAAAAGTGATAAAATTAAGTTGATTTGCTCAATATGATGAAGTCAATTCAATTAGAAAACTTGAAACTATTGTGGATTTTTTTAATTTTTATTGACAACACAATCGTACGTGTGGTAACTCTGAAAAATATTTATTTTATACTTCAACATCTCGTTCAACATGTATTTTTTAAAGCTTTTATTCTCCAAATTGATGTGCATTAATTATTAAGAAAGAATAAGATCTTATGTACATAAGTGCAGTGACGACCAAAACTGTTCATTCATACTCATTATTATAGGAAAAACATAAAAGTTAAGAAAGCTTTGTTAATGTTGTTTTTCTTGAATTTTTCCAAACCTAAAAGTTTATTTTTAATCTTCAATAAATAATTAAAATTTCTATTTTCAAATTCCTACCATCATTGTCACTCATCAGTTTTATTTTTTTTTTTTAATGAAATGGAAATGGGTTTTATGTGTATTTTGTTTCCAAATAAAACTTTCCATTATCAATCAATTGGTTAAATTATCCGAAAATTTTATTTAAAGATTCATGAAATTATGTTTCTTAAAAGCAAAAAAATTAATTTGGACGTGATAATATTTTTATTAAAATTTTTTTATTTTTTATTTTGGAAAGAAAAATGCAAAAATCTTTAAATAAATTTTGCTGACAGTCAATGACACATTTTTCAGATAGGTACCTATTATATATTTGTGAACAAAAAAAATCTGTTATTCTATCCAAAATTTATAAATAAGATTTTAAAAAATTTCAAATAATAAATTCGAAGGACAGCCACAACAAATTTTAATGGATTTAAATTAAAAGGATTTGTGGAATACATTTAAGTTTTGGAGGTTGAATCTACGAATATTTTTGATCTTTAAAGTATTTTGCCCTCAATTAAAAATTAAATATAAAATACTTATTTATGAGTCTTTAGACTTTAAACATTATAAAAAAAAAAATTTTAGCGATTTTAGTCTAAAAATCGAATAAATTAAAAAAAAGTCAAGTATCTAAATATGACGTGTACGACGTGAAAAATATCAAGAAAATCAGCAAAATTATTTTTTTTATAAACCTTTATTACTACTAGTGTACTAAATTTTCCAGCAAAAACCTACTTTTCTTCATAAGTGTGAAACCGAGTATGAAACTTTTCAATGATGACTTTATTTTTAAAATTTATTAAAACTTCTAAAAGTCAGTAAAATAAAAATTTTCATCACTTAAAAAAACTCTAAAACCCATTTTTTTTTTTAATTTTTTCAGTAAGTATCCTAATTGAATTTATTAGTAACTGATACACAATGTACGCGTACATATTTCTAATTTAAAGAATTGACAATATTATTAGTTTTATCAATCTTTGAGTCTCATTATTGGGTGTTTGAATATTTCAGTTTATTTTAATTCCTTTCTAATCGTTTTAGATTTTTTTTATGTTGTTTTTGAAGTTAGTTTATTACCTATTTTAAAACAGAACCAAAAGAAGATTGTACTATTTAAAATTTTATTCCGACAGAAACTAATAAAACTTTACATTGGAAATTCAGGGTAGAGTCCTACTTTTATCGCATCCACTGGTAGTTGAAGTATTAGCCTTAAATTCGTTACACATATGTGTTATTTTTGATCTAGGGTACAGCTCACTAATCATCAGATCAATTTTGTGTTTCAAAGATACTCTGGTTTGTACATTAATTGGAAAGTAAGTATTTATTTGTTCAAAGATGTTCGAATATAAAATACCCATTCTGATTATTAAATAGTGATTTTATAATTTTTTGCTTCTCAACGGAATAACAAAATTGCAACAATTTATGCAACAAATAAGCGGAAGTGTTTTTTTTTTATTATGATTTTATCATCATATCAAATGTGAAAAAAATAAATTAAGTTTGAATTCCATCAACAAAACAAATAAAAAATTATTTACAAAAAATAAGAGCTAAGTAAGCTTTTTTTTTATTTTTTTCTATAAGTATACATTATATATCATATACCTACTTACTTATAAACTTTATTATACCTAACAGAGAAAGTATTTAAGAAAAAAAACTTCTTAATAAAGCCATAAAAAAAAAGAAAAGAGAAATTGATATTAAAATAAAATTATGAAAAGGGCCCTTACGCAATTTTGTAAAAATAAATTTATCATTAATCTCTATTGAATTCAATTTTCACTAAAATTACATTGTTTTTTCTACTTTTTTTTTGAATTATTAAAATTTTAGTTTATTATAACAACATATAATTTCTAATGTATGAAGCTATGTATTTTCTATTTGCTTATTATTTTCTAATATTCTAATTTACTAAGGCTGTCACACTTCGGCTTTTTAATGGCTTTTTGAAAAAGCTATCATCGTTGTGGCTATTTCGTGGCTTTTTCCATACAAAAAAAGAAAAAAAAGCTAGTGGCTTTTCAAAAAGCCACTAGAAAATCAGGGATCAAATAACAAATGAGCTCTGTGATAAAAAAAAATAAACTAACAATTGCATACTTTCAGGAAGTTAGCGGCAATTTTCTGTCAAAAAACGAATAAAAAAACAAAAAAAAAATCCCGAAAAAAAAGGAAAAAGATTTGACAAAAAGAAAAAAAAAAAGAAAAAAACCAAAAAGTGCAAGTGTGAACGCATTAAAAAAAGCCGTCATGAGTAGTGGCTTTTTAGTTGTAGTGTGACTAACTTATAACGTATGTACAATCATTGAGTAATAATATTTATAAGAGGAGCAGAATTTATACAAGTGTAGTGGTTCATTTCATTTTCATAAAAAATCAATACATCAAGTTTTCATTATTAAAAATGTAAATTGTAAATTTAGATTTTTATTCAGTTATAATTTTAATTCTCATAGAGAAAATTGAATTTTAAAAAATAAAAAAAAAAATAATTTATATTACTTTTTCAATTTCTTATTATAAATATTATAAATAATTTTATAGCGATTAATACTTTTAGATATTTTTATGTTTTTATTTCATTTCATAATTTTCAATATAATTTTAAATTTTGCTTAACGTAATTTAATAATTTTTCTCAAGTAATTTTTTCAGTATAAATTCTAAATCATTTTTTTCAGTAAATTATACCTAAAGTGCAAAACAATAAAAAGGCAAAAAGGTAATTTTGCAAAATAAATTGTATTGTCTCAAAAAATATAAATTCTTGAGCAGAATTTATAAAGTTATCACTTTTTGATTTTACTCAACGAATACGGTAGTTCTTGAACAGCCTATTCGTGGTTATTTCTAAACAAAATTATAGTTTTCGGTAACAATAATTTTTTATAGTATTGTATTGCATTTTGGTTTAATATTTTTTTGAAGTTTTAAAATAGCTTAAATTCTTTTGTATATAAAAAACCTAAAATAATAAAGTAAATAATTATAAGGAAAGAAATATCTGCAGTTTTTCTTAATTTTGATCTACTGGAAAACACTTGGTGATTACAATTTATATTACTTTTTCAATTTCTTGTTATAAATATTATAAATTATTATAAATAAATATTTAATTTTTCTTTATAAAATAATGGTTTATAATTAAAAAAAAGAATATACTTAAACCGTTATACAAGTAAATTTCAGAATTTTGTTTTCAAATAACTCAAAATGATGACAATATTATCAATGTATTGAATAAAAATTTCACACTCAAATGTGTTTATTCTTAATACAATAATAAAAATAATAAAATTAAGAATAAACACATTTGAGTAAAAAAATTTTACTCAATACATTGAAAATATTGTCATAATTTTTGAGTTATTTAGAAAAAAAATTTCTTGTATGAATTCTGTCCCTCTTATAAATATTATTACTCAATGGTACAATTTAGGTCTTAAGTTAGAACGAGTTAGAAGTACTTGCGTTAGTACTACTACATATTTCAGTAAAATGAAGATTAATTTTAACAACTTATAGAACTGAAACCTCAACCGGAACGTTATATTACAACATATTCAATTTATAGTACATAGAATTAAATTCTCTGTTAGATGTCGAAATTAAGCCTTAAAAATTTCTTTAGAATTTATTCCATAGTACATAATCTAAAAATTCAATTCGTTTGTGCTCTCTATATATCATATGTCCATCAGTGTGCACATAGTTTTTTTTGTTGTTCGAAATTCGTATAGTTTTTTTGTTGTTCGATTTTACTTCTTATATTCTTCCAAATTTTATCAAGTTTTGATTATTTTTCATAAATAACCCGAGATTTAGAATTTTGTTAAAATTAAGTTAAAACCTTAGATTTTTTTTTATTGGTAATTTGAGGTTTTTCCTTTAAAAGAGATTTTTAACAATAATCAAATAGTGCCATCATCTAATAAAGAAAGAAATTTGTTTATTTCTTTATGAATAATGTGCCTATGAAGCCTATGAATATTTTTGGCAAAAAAGTTTTTCGTGACCAAGTATTTAAATTTAAATTTAAAACATTTAGTGAAAAATAAAAGAAAAAATAAATTTCATTATTTATATGGAATTTCCAAAGTAAAATTTTGAACTTATAAGTATGTATGCATATAAATAAATAAAATTGCAATGAGTTGTAAAACAAATATTCGTTATTATGTTAAAATATTTCCGGAATTCAATATTATTGTTGACTTACCGAAATAAAGAAAACTGATAATAATTCAACCGAGAATTCAACATACCTGGAAAGAAAAGAAAATTTTTATAAATCAACTAAGAAAGTATTTTTTTTTTTCATTTTAAACAATTTTATCCAAATAACTTCTTATAGTTTAATAGAAATGACTGCATTTTATCTAAAATTCCAGCATTAAATGATATATTTTGAAAATTTAATTTTGTGTTGTGACGAGTTCAGAGTTAAAATTTATTGTAATATTTTCTTAAAGTTCAAGACTTTAAATAGACAGTAAACAAACAAAAACGAAAAAAAAAATTATAATTTTAAATTCTTTAAACCAATTTTTTTTTTTTAAGAAAGATCAAGGTACAATAGTTACAAGAAAGATTAACAACAAAGTAATGCAATGAAAACAAAACGAGGATGGAACTACTTCTTGAATTTCTTTGATCAAATCAAGTATCATAAACTAACAGAATATAGAAAATAATAAAAGTAAAAGAGTATAAATACATATAGGCAATTTTTATTCAAAAATTAATTTTAAAATCTATATTATGATTATAATTGAACATATTGATTACTTCCTTCCGATTAATGTACTATGTATGGTCTATGGAAAAAAGAAACACAGAAATAATGATTTAATAATTAAATTAATTAATACCACAAAGAAATATAGTACACACGAAGGAATAAGTTCATATACCTTTTTTAGTAAGAAAAATATAAACTGTCCACACTTCATTTGTTAGTAAAAATGTGTACAAAAATAATATAAAATGGAGCTATCCCCTCCAGTTAAGTTCGTACTAAAAAAGTTGTATGAACTTATTTATTCCTCTGTGTATACGATACTTCTGTGTGTTAATATACTAAAAGAAATTTATTGATTTTATCATCCTCCGTAAACCTTCTTTTTTTTTTCTACATAGGTACGTATAATAGAAAGAGCAGTATATCTAGTATATTCTTTTTAATAGGTTTTTTTTTTCAATAAACTATGTTATGTTGCAATTGCACCACGTTGCAATATAAGACCGGATATTTATGTATTTGACCATTTAATTTATTTATATGCTGTATATATTTTATTGAATGTAATTTAGTGCAGCAATTTTTTTTTTCTACAACATATTTTTTTAATCTATTTAAATATAATTTTAATAATATATAAATACCAACATGTAAAAAGTTCTTATAGTAGGTTCAGTTTTTGAGTAATATTAGGTAATAGTAGTTATATGTTTGAATAATATTAAAAATAATTAAATATTTCATTTTAGCAGATTAATAGATTAAAAATGTAATTAAATTTAATTTTGGTGGTAATATTATTTGGCAAAGAAAAGTGAGATTTCATTTTTAAAGATTTTTTAATTTTTTGAACTCTAAATTTACTGTATTTTATTATTAATGAATATTTTTTTATTAAAAAAAAAAATAAATTTGCAACCAAACAACATGTAGGTATATATATACCTAATGCCGTGAATAATTTTACAAAAAAAATATAATGGTTGTCGATTATCATCGACATCGTCTGTTTTCCTTTTTGTGTGTTATCTGGAATATAATTTCTTTTATCATGATAAAAAGCAATTTATTTTTTTTTTAACATTATTTAAGAATTTTCCAATATATTTGTACGTATACATATATACATAAATATGAAGGTAGGTGTAATAGGTGTGTGATACTTAAAAAGGATAATACTTTAGAGGTATAAAAATTTTCAAAGGTTATTTTTAGAAATTTGATGCTCTCTACTTAAAAGGTAAAAAACGTTAGTATAGCTACATTTATTTAAAATAATGTTAAAATATCTTCACTAATTAAGTACTTAGGTTTCACACCTTAATTGACTATTATGTTTCTCACTCTTGACGACATAATGATTCTAATAAAAAAAAATTAGATTAAAATGATCTGATTTTCATTAAAACTTTATTTGACTATGTACAAAAAAAAATGACAGCAGGTCACTAAAAGGTGGGAAAACAGTTCATTCGAATAATATTTTACACAAATATTTTAATTGTAGTTATTATAATTATAATAATTATTATTAAATTCAGATTTCTGCAGTACCTAAATGATACATATTTATCCGTCTTCGTATATTTTTTCGTTTCTATTTGATTAATTATAAAATCTTTTATTTCTTATTTCGAAAAGTGAAAAAATTATAAGTTTTGATTTCCCAATTATATTTTTAATTATTATAATGAAGACAACATTTTTTGCTGTGTACATTTTACACAGTTCATACATTAGCTTATCTTTAACAGAATGTAACTGAAATACGATTTTACTCGCAATCATATTAAACATGAATTTTAGTTATTTTAAAAAAAAAAAATCCAATTTATAGTTTAGTTTTAAAGTTCAAGTATAGATCCCGTTCACAATTGTAAAATGTAAACAGTCGAATTTACCTGCTAATTCATTATTTATAAATAGATAGCGAATCAATGTGCAAAAGCTTACGTCTGCATCTGCATAGGTTTGAAAACAATAATAATGACTAAAATAAGATGATAAGTTGTCATTATTATTAAGTTTAAATATAAGTATATATGAGGTTGAGGAGAGTGGCATTAAAAAATAGAAAATTATATATATACAAGTAACTATAGTAAATAATTTATTTGATACGGTAATATGTAACAGTATGCATATATTTTTTTACAATACCTCGCTAAAGAAGTTAAACTTCAAAAATCAAAATCTAAAACATCTTTTTTTTCGCCACCTATTATTAAGTCTTAATAAAAAAGATAAATTTATCCGAAATAAATAATGAAAATGTGATCAAAGTAAGTATTTAAATAGTAAACATATAAAATCAATCCTTATACAAATATATTATTTTATTAAAACAAATAAACAAAATTCAAATGAAAAACAACAGCAACGTCATGTCATTTCACTTATGTATTTTTTATTGATCCATTTCTTCTTTATTAGAAAAATAATAATTACTAATAATGGAATTCTTCATCATATGGAAACAATATTATTGTGTTCCACTTTTATTTTTGTTTTTCTTTCATTTTAATAAAAAAAAAATGTAAAATATAATATAGGTTAATGGAAAATTGTTTTCCCATAAATTATTCTTATTCTTATTATTATTATTATTATTATTATTTATTTTTTAAATTTTTGTTCAAAAAAAGAAAAAGAAGTTAAATAAGCACCCTGGGGTTTTATAACAATTTGTTTTGAATTCAACTTCCATTTATAAATTCGAACTTACTTACTTAGGTATTAGATAAGATACCATGTTTTATTCTAAACATATTTAATTTATTAATTTCAAAACGAATAATTTTCGCACACGCACAATAATTTAATATTAGAAATTTATATACCTATTTTTTTTTTAATTAAAACCTATTATAAAATTAGAACAAATTAAAATTTGAAACTTAAAAAAACACTGGATATATTCGAGAATATTTTTAAAGAATAACCTTAACTGGAATTTAATTTGACAATAAAATATTTTCCCCGAAGTTAGATTTTACATTTTGAATTATGAAATAAATCCAGGATTTAATTATTTGGATGAAACTTAAAACATCAATTGATTAATTTTTTTTTTTTAGAATAATTTTTTAAAACACAATACACTAACCCTTTTTTCTTCGTATTTATTTACTATCAAGCAAAAGTAATTAATAAAAAGAAAATATTCATGGTAAGTAAATAATAGTAGATTATTGTATATGTAAACTAAATTTGTTACTAATTAGGAGTTCTTTATACACAAAAATACATTGACACGAGTCAACAGGAGACCGAAGGTCGAGTGATATAAATTGACAAGAAGTGTCAATGTATTTTTGTGTAAATACAGAACGAGTTGTATAACAAATTTTGTTTACATATCCAATATACTGTTTTAATGCGTAGGGGAGAGGTAGTTGCAAAGAGAGAATATTTTTTCTTCTCATTTTTTCTCTTTTTTTTTCTTGTATTTGGCTGTATTGAAATATTGTGAGAGATATTATGTTTGCTTAGGTATTACGTAATATTCAATACGAAACATCTAAATGATTTCATTATTTACGCTGATGCATCTAAATGTTTTCATTATATACGCTGATGCATCTAAATTTTTTCATTATTTACGCAGATGCATCTAAATGATTGCATGTGTATTGACGCATATAATACTCCATTTAGTGATCTAAATTCTATAGCACTAAATACAACATAACGATCCCCAACGCATTAAAATACTTTAAGTAAGTTTATTTTATTTTTAAACTTAACGAAAATTAAATTTTTTTTTAAGAGAGATGATACTTATTTTCTAGAATTAAGTTTAAATATGTACAAGGATTTTATACAAAAATTAAAGTTGAAATAATTATTATTTTTGAAGTTTATACTTCTTTAGGCGCGTTGTATGATATAATTGAGTAATTCTGTAGGGGGTAAAAATTATTGTACTCATTCGAATTTCGAGTTTGAAAACAAATCGACATGCTGTACCGTTTGAATACTCAAAAAAATGAGTCCACTCAATAATCATTTGTTATTTATAAAAACAAAATAATTTGGCGCGACAAATTTAAATTCAAATTATTTTTTAAAAATCTTTCGTTTACAAATTATTTAAAACTAAAATTTTTTTTTCAAATTAGGTAGTTCAATAATTATTTGTCATTTATAAAAACAAAATAATTTGGCACGAAAAATTTAAATTCAAATTATTTTTTAAAAATCTTTCGTTACAAATTATTTAAAAACTAAAATTTATTTTAAATAAAGATTACCTGCCGCAAAATTTTTGGGCAGGGAGTTACGGTTAGGTCGTGCCGGCTCAAAATATACAAAAAAAAATTATTTTCAAAATAGGTAGCTCCGGTGAAATAAAGATTACCTGCCGAAAAATTTTTGAGCAGGGAGCTACGGTTAGGTCGTGCCGGCTCGAAATATACAAAAAACATTTTTTTTCAAAATAGGTAGCTCCGGTGAAATAAAGATTACCTGCCGAAAAATTTTTGGGCAGGGAGCTACGGTTAGGTCGTGCCGGCTCATAAATATGCGCAGAAGTGAGGACCGAAGTTAGGGCGGAAGTGACGGCGTAAGTGAGGACGGAAGTGAGGGTGGAAGTGAGCGCAGAAGTGAGGACCGAAGTTAGGGCGGAAGTGACGGAGTAAGTGAGGCGGAAGTGAGGGCGGAAAAGAGGGCGGAAGTGAGGGCGGAAGTGAGGGCGGAAGTGACGGCAGAAGTGAGGGCGGAAGTGAGGGCGGAAGTGAGGGCGGAAGTGAGGGCGGAAGTGAAGGCGGAAGTGAGGGCGGAAGTGAAGGCGGAAGTGAGGGCGGAAGTGAGGTCGGAAGTGAGGGCGGAAGTGAGGACGGAAGTGAGGGCGGAAGTGAGGGCGGAAGTGAGGGCGGAAGTGAGGGCGGAAGTGAGGGCGCAAGTGAGGGCGCAAGTGAGGGCGCAAGTGAGGGCGGAAGTGAGGGCGGAAGTGAGGGCGGAAGTGAGGGCGGAATTGAAGGCGGAAGTGAGGGCGGAAATGAGGGCGGAAATGAGGGCGGAAGTGAGGGCGGTAGTGAGGGCGGAAGTGAGGGCGGAAGTGAGAGTGGAAGTGAGGGCGGATGTGAGGGTGGAAGTGAGGGTGGAATTACCTGACCAAAAATTTTGGATAGGGAGCTATGGTTAGAGCCTTCCCTGCTTAAAAAATGAAAAAAAACACACGAAGCAGTCATAGGAACGGCCGAAAGAAGTTAATACTTAAAAGCTTTAAACAATGAAATAACAGTGGCTACAAATGATGGGCTGCTCAGTACAAAATGTAAATTAAAATAAAAATCAGTCCATCAGTCCAAAAGCAGTCCATTATTTGTAGCCATTGTTATTTATTAGTTTAAAACTTTTAAGTATAAACTTCTTTCGGCAGTTCCTATGACTGCTTCGTGTGTTTTTATTCTTAGATATCTGAAATAACTAATAAAAATTTATTAATAAATATTATGTTTTCCCTTTAATATGTATAATACTATATATAAGTAAGTACTCAAAAATAAAAAATATATATGTAAAAGTCTATACTTAAATTAATAACTTATAATCGCTCATTTGGGAGTTATACCCATTCAAAATTGCTCATTTTTGTAGTAGGTAAGTATATACAATTATACATAATATGATAAAGATATAGTCGGTATGTGACATGTATGTGTATATACTAAATAGTACACTAGAAGATTCTTAAGTATATATCGAGATATATTTGTAAATATATAATAAGTATCATATACTTAAATAAAATACTTCGAGAGTTACGTATTACGTCATTCTACTTATAATGTAACTTGGAGGTATTTTTTATAACAGTAATATTTTTGGTATAAGAAAACCATCTGCTAACATCACATTTCATAATTTGCTGTTGTCAAGTGTTATTTATTTAACATGCAAATAAATTGAAAATGTTTAATCTCCTAAAAAAAATCTATAAAAAAAATTAAAAACATGTAAAGTTTAACATTGAATGACAAATATCTTGATATTGGACTAATAAAAAAATATCCTTTTATTTTTTTCAATTTCATTTCTACACCTACTCGGCAACATTGTCTATAAAACATTCAATTTTCATCAATTTCCATAAATTATAGTCAGTCATTTACAAAATGTGAAATCTATCAATTTATAATCTGTATAAATTTAAAGAAATGTATACGTGTAATATATACGTGTTGTGTATATATTAAAATGAACATACTATATTTTTCTGTTAACGATGGTCTGATGTAACATTTTTTTCTACTAAATTTATCCGTTTTTCCATATTAGATAGATAAGGAAGTGTAGTTAATTAAGTTCGTTAATAATTGATATTAGTTTTCAGTTTTAAGTAGAATGCATGGATAAGTTTTATTAAACCATAAAAAACGTAGTGTTCTTTCTTTATTTAGTTATACAACTAAGTATTTATAATCCATTTTACATTGTAACTTAAATATTTAGCACAATTTTAAATAAATGTTAAAAATTTTGTTTTAAATAGTTAAGTTATGTTTTATTTATAAGTTAAGTATTTATGTTTTGTTTAAGAAAACTAGAACTGAAGGTGATAGCCCTTAACAAAAGAAGCAAAACTTAATAAATACATCATTGACTCAGTGGAGTTTTACTTTTACTCAGACACTCACTTAATTCAAAACCATTTTATGCATTTTATTAAGATAATATTTTCGAGAATATTTTAGTCCTGATTAAGCTATTTTATTTTCTCTTAAATAGTAATAATACGGTTAATAATACATTAGGTACCCTTGTAAATACCTAACATATATTGTATCTTATAAATAATTACTATCCCTATAAAATGATGAACCTCTATCAAGTTAGCCCCCCCACCTTCGCAAAAAAAGTTCGGACCTATAAAAAAATTTAGTGCTATTTATGTGCTAATTTGTTGCTCTAATCCGGATTTTGTTGCTCGAACCGTTTAGCAGGAAATCGGGGCCGAAATGGGTGGGGCCAGCTTGCATCAAGCTAGCCCCCCCCCCCCCCCCCAATGTGAAAAATATATATAGAGTGTTCAAATCCAAAAAATCAATACACAAGAATTTGTTGCTTTTTTGTTGCTCTAAAATAGTCGGAACACATTTTGAAAATATAACGTTGTTTATAAAATACGTTATACAAATACTTAACAAATAGCACTACGTATTAAGCAATGCTATATTTACAAAATGTTTTTACGGTAATTTACAGCAATAAAATAGCAACAAATTCTGGCATAAAAGTTTTTTCGATTTGAGCACTCTATATATTTTTTTATGCATATACTGAAAAACAAAAAGCAATAATGAACGCCCCTGTTGAAAAATCAATTGAACTTTAATTTACAGCTGTAAACAAATTTTCTAAATTTGAAGTTCTGAAAATAAAACTTCTTCAAAATATGTATCGAAGGATTTTGTTGCTCGTTCCTAGCTGCATATACCTACATTAATCATTTATCCGCATGTGAATCATTTTCTGAAACGTTGTAGGATAAAAGTTATGTAGGAATTTGTTGCTCCTTTCTTTTTGGCACTAAAGTATTCTACGGACAATACGCTTTCAAAATATGCAACGTATGGAACACTCTATATATATTTTTCACATTGGTGGGGGGCTAGCTTGATGCAAGCTGGCCCCACCCATTTCGGCTCCGATTTCCTGCTAAACGGTTCGAGCAACAAAATCCGGATTAGAGCAACAAATTAGCAAATAAATAGCACTAAATTTTTTTATAGGTCCGAACTTTTTTTGCGATGGTGGGGGGGCTAACTTGATAGAGGTAAATGATGATCCCAATAAAATGATAAAAAAATCAGAAATTTGAATATTTAAATCTTTATTCTTTTTAAATCAAAACATTTTTTTGTTATTGACACAAATGAAAATCAAAACAAAAAGTGGTAAAGAAGATATTTTGTTGATGAAACGGCTACGAAGACAGTGACAGAAAATATAAAATCGATAAGTAAGTAAGTATTCAAGTTTCTTTTTACTATATAAAAGTATTAACCTTGCTTCATATTTTCAAAATAAATAAGTAACTAAGTATAAACAAAAATATAAATGGATTGGATTTTATAGTAAATAACCTCTTGAATTTAAAATAGACAAAAAAAAATTTCATTAGTTTTTTGTTTTTACACATTTTACTCTGCAGAAAAGAAATCTTTAACGAATATATTTTTAATCATCCGACTATTTTTAATACCAATGAGGGAATAGTTTTAATAGTTAAAGAATAGCTACTCATCATCAAGAATTAAGTATCTTTTGATAAAAGTTCTTTAAATTAAATAAAAAAAATAAGTTTGAATGCTTAATATAATAACTACCAATTAATAGTCAACTTGGATGCTACCTTTGCGTGAAATACATTAGGTACCATTAACTATTAACAAACGCTTTATTTTTTTTTAACAATTTGTTACAACTGAGTGTAATATCGTGTTTCTGTTTATACTAAAAATCAATAACACCACGAACTGAACCTATAAATATTCTATGTCATATAGCATATATAACAAACAAAATAAGAGTTCACACCGATAAAGTAGAAAAATTTTACGTCTAAAAAAAATTAATATTTATTTTTGTACATTTTCTTAGATTTTTCAATTTGTTTTTATTTTTCTTCTGATGTTAACACGTTTAGTTTTTTATTATTACCTATTATTATTAATTGATAAGTATATAAATCCTGTTAACCTTCACATTTAGGACCTTTAGACAGATTGTGATAATTTTTTTTTTTAATAAATTTAAGTAAGTACTTATCATATCATAATTTTGTCGATTTTACTAAATTTTTCATTTAGGTGCTTTTTCATCTTCAAAACGTCGAATTAATTTTGTTTAAATGATGGATAAAAGGAATGGATATCTTCACATTCCAATGTTAACAAAGGAACAATTTTTTAAGTACAATTTTACTTTGGTAAATATTTTTTTTTCAAGAATACTTACTTAAAACCATCCATAAAATTATCTAGGGAGCTTTCGAAAAGATCAATGGAACTTTATGTACATGAAGTTGCAGTACAACTTTAAACTTCTCAATTTTAATAGAAATAAGTAATTCATTTTATATATCCATCATATTTAAGTATTAAAATAAAATAAAAGCTACATAAAATAATTTCAAAATAAAGAACATGACACAACCTCCAAAAGCAGATGTATCTTATTCAACAATCTTAATATTTATCTATATATACAATGTACATATACTTACAATTTTATATACATACAAATTTATGCGAAATTCATTAAACTAAAATTGAAAATTAAAAAAAAAAAAAAAACTCGGAATAGTAAAAGCGTGCAGAGAGAAAACCGCAATTTGGTTAGAATGGTTGGAAAAGAAAACAAATTCCATTTTGATAAAATATATTTTATGTTTATTTAAAAAAAAAAATTGAATTTTGAAATTTATAAAGAGTTGTTGCATTTTGCCAATTTTACCTATATTAATATTAGATAACCATAAAATAAAAAATCTGGTTCCATTCAACTAGTTATATAGGAAAATTAATATATGGCAAATTGGGAAATTAAACTTTTTTTCATCAAACACACATTTCTTATAATATATTTATTTCTATCAGGATAAGCCTATACAGATTAAAGAACTTACAGTTACTTATAAAAATTTTAACCTCGATTTTAACTTATTCTAATAACTCAATTGACTAAAAATTATTGTGAAGTATCCCTGGAAGTACCTTACGTTAGTTATAATTTCAATTTGAAATTGAATTTGAGTAAAAATTTCAAATCTTAAAGTTCAATTTATTTCCGTAATTTCGCTGGCTATTAGTTAAGTTAAGACTTCTAACAGAATATTTTGAGCCTGTATTACTTTGTTCCACCACTTGAATTATTTCTATTCTTTATTTAACTCATGTTTTATGTTGTTTCTTGCTGAATTCAAAATAAAACTAATTCATTCTTCATACCGCTTCTTAGTTAATTTAAAAAAAAATAATTGAATCATCCTATGAAATTTATATGAGAACCTGTTTTTCAATAAACACAACACACATAGAACTAAAAATGAGTCATGCTCATAATTCAAATTGTTGATTACGAAAGTTTCAAAATAAAGCTACAAAAAAAAACCGCCGATTCATCAGTATTTCTTTAAGTAAAAAATATATAAGTAAGTACTTACTTGCTTATACATTTTTTGTAATTAGGTGTTTTATAATTCTTTTTTTTTTTTAATTTTGTTGTTACTTATTTAATTTAGTAGTTTTCTTTCGTAAAGAATTTTGAATTATCAATTTTATTTTTCAAATTCAGAGGTTGATTCTGAAGCCTATAAATTTTCCAAATACTTACTTACAGCTTCTAAGACGGATAGTGGGTGCTCAGTAAAGTGAAAATCAATCAAAATGCGACTTGATTAACGACGCAAATAATGGAAATATTGATGGTATTTTATTATATGTAGTCGAGTGTAGTTATGTACTTTATTTGTGGAGAATATCTTGATGAAATTTTATAAGCATGGAGTTCTTTTATAAAACTCAAAACTGAACTGACTCATCTCAATCAAATATAGAAATGCCATTAGTTTTTTTTAACGATATATTTTTGTTAAAATCAAATAAGTTTTTACCTATTGAATTGATCATATTAGAAGCTAAAATTTAATTTTTAATAAAGATTTTTTCTCTTAGCGAAGGAGGTGTAACTAAAACCTGACCTACACTTACTTAACAGAAAAGTTTGGTAACGCTACACAATTATTTTGTTTCATGTGAAGAAATAAGTTTTTAACTTTTTTTGTAAAACATAAGTACTTATATATAACATGTAATCTAAGTATACTTATATATCGAACATATTTAATTTTTTTTCCAATAAGGGTAATGTAGAACATAAAATTTTCGGTAAAAATATTCATTTTATCTAAAGTATCATAAGTAGGTAAGTATATAAGTAAGTAGTATAAGTATTTCAAAAAATAATAATAAAAGCTATAAATATTCTTTTAATGGAGTTCCAAAATACGGCATTATTTTTAATTTGATTATTTTTTTTTACTCAAAGATCAGCTTAAATTAAATATTGAATATTTAAGTTCAGGATTTCTCATTCTTCGTGATAAATCATTTAAAATTGTTTGTAAAAATTAATTATTGGGTTTAATCCTCGGTTTAATCAAGGTTTTAATACAGGTATTAGTAACTGCAAATGAAAAAGTGAGAACATAACTTTAAAAAAGATTTTTGAATTTTCAACAAAAAAAATTATTATTTAATTTGAATAATTAAAATTAAAAACAAAACAAAGAGTAATTAATAAAATATGGAGCAGTATTTAGGTACCTTTTAAATGATTTACGAAGCCCGTTTTTTTGTATATATGTACTTATATGAAAATTATTTCGACACTGCGCACAGTCTCATATTTTAATTTGAATGAAAGTGAACGAGATTAAACATATTTTAGATACTATCCAAATAGGTGGAACAATTTAATAGTTATAAGCATTTTAGTGCACTACAGACAGACGGACAGGCAGAAAAGGAAAACAGATCTAAAGTCAATTTTTTTTGGTTTTTTTTGTTTTTGATCGAAAGATAATTTATAAAAAAAAATCAATTTTTTTAATAATAAATTTTTTAAATAATGAAATTTTTATTTATTTTTTACTCTCGCACTTAGTAAGTACATATTACCATTGAGTAATAATATTTATAAGAGGAGAAGAATTCATACAAGTAAATTTCAGAATTTTTTTTTTCAAATACCTCAAAAATGATGACAATATTTTCAATGTATTGAATAAAAATTTCACACTGAAATGTCTTTATTCTTAATACAATAATTAAAATAATAAAATTAAGAATAAACACATTTGAGTAAAAAAATTTTACTCAATACATTGAAAATAAGTATTGTCAAAATTTTTGAGTTATTTAGACAAAAAAATTTCTTGTATGAATTCTGTCCCTTTTATATAATAATATTACTCAATGATATTATTTATTTATCTAATACTTACATATTAAAATTCTTTAATGATCATGTGTTCGGTAAGTTGTATTTACAATCGCAAATTTAGCTCGGTAAATGGTCTATTACATGCATCAATTTAGCTAGCACAACTTCTTAATTTATGAACCGATTTGAATGCAACTTGACCATAATTTTGTGCTTTTTTGTGTTATTCAATCCAATTATTTTCGATAAATTCTGATTTTTAGTTTTTTTTATTTATAGTGTTGTGCTAGCTTAAATTTAAGCTAGCACAACTTCTTTATTTATGAACCGATTTGAATGCAACCTTGACCATAATTTTGTGCTTTTTTTGTGTTATTCAACCCAATAATTCTCGATAAATTCGGTTTTTTTATTTATAGTGTTGTGCTAGCTTAAATTTAAGCTAACACAACTTCTTTATTTATGAACCGATTTGAATGGAACCTTCACCATAATTTTGTGCTTTTTTGTGTTGTTCAACCCAATAATTCTCGATAAATTCGGTTTTTTTATTTATAGTGTTGTGCTAGCTTAAATTTAAGCTAGCACAACTTCTTTATTTATGAACCGATTTGATGCAACCTTGACCTTAATTTTGTGCTTTTTTTATGTTATTCAACTCAATAATTTTCGATAAATTCGGATTTTTAGTTTTTTTTATTTATAGTGTTGTGCTAGCTTAAATTTAAGCTAGCACAACTTCTTTATTTATGAACCGATTTGAATGCAACCTTGACCTTAATTTTGTGCTTTTTTTGTGTTATTCAACCCAATAATTTTCAATAAATTCGGATTTTTAGTTTTTTTTATTTATAGTGTTGTGCTAGCTTAAATTTAAGCTAACACAACTTCTTTATTTATGAACCGATTTGAATGGAACCTTCACCATAATTTTGTGCTTTTTTGTGTTGTTCAACCCAATAATTCTCGATAAATTCGGTTTTTTTATTTATAGTGTTGTGCTAGCTTAAATTTAAGCCAGCACAACTTCTTTATTTATTAACCGATTTGAATGCAACCTAGACCTTAATTTTGTGCTTTTTTTGTGTTATTCAACTCAATAATTTATGATTTGTTTGAAGAAAATTTCGGAAGTAGACATAACTCTATTATGTGCCGCGAGTGTAAAAGAGCCGTTCACGCGAAATGTGTTTCAGTGTTTAAACTGGACCGAATTCTGATTCCGATGAAGATTTGGAATTATTCCATACCATATTGCAATTTTATTGTTTATGTCAATTTTCAGTAATTTCTTTATGTTTACAGCCACTGTGTGCAAGTGAAATTCAATATATTTGAATAAATTTCTAAATAAGACATTTTTCAGTTTCAGGTTTTCAACATTTTTAGCAATTTTCAAAAGGGTGGCAACCTGCAAGCCTAAATTTTAAGAGTTCGATTTTAGATACTTTTGAAAATTTGCTATAGAATTTTTATTTGTTGAGATTTCGAATGGTTTCTAAGCCAGGATTGTAGCTTTTTACTTCCTCTTTATAACGCATATACTTTTTGTACAATACGTTTATTTTTTGACGAGTTATGATAAAAAAAGCTATGGGGTGGCAACCTGCAAGCCTCTCCCCTATGTATTTATCATATTAACGGATAAAAATACTAGATATTAGATAAAATATCACTCTCGATTGATTTTTAATTTTCAATTACACATAGGTGTGTTTATACGTACACTTAACTACGCCCTTTTTCATTTAATTTGAACGTGATTAAAATAAATAGAAGAGGCGTATTTCCTTATACTAACTCCTCTTCAACGTTAAAAACACTTGTACACCGGTACGTGAACATGAAAATATTAGTGAATATTTTTTAAAATGTGACATTTTTTTTATTTTTATTTGATCGGATACCTAATTATTATGAAATTTTTTACTTTGCTTATTTGATTTTCTACAAAATTTTTGATTTAAAAAAAAATGTTTTTTTTGTTCACGCTGAAAATGTTTTCAGAATGATAAATGTTATCGAACGTGAACAGCCATTATGAACAATAAATTCACCATTTTTCATGTTCACGTTCACATTGTGCGTTTACACTTCCTGTTCACTGTGGTGAATTTCATTTCACGATGAAGTCGATTCAATCATTATATGATTATTTTGTTCTTTTTAACAGTTAAATTTAAAATTATTTTTTATTCTCCAAGTTTTACGATATATATATTTTTTTTTTAATTATTTTATGCTGTTTTTTTACAGTTTTATTTTTTTCATGTTTACGTTCATGACGAAGTGTATACAGCTTAAAGAAAAAAAATAAAATAAATCTATAAATCACCCGAATGCCCGACGTTTTTTTTTGGTTTGTTTTCGACTTACAAAATAGCTATGACGAATTTATTAATTCTAAAAATAAGAATGAATTCAAGATTTATCTTTATTTTGTTGTATTTATCAATAAAAAACAAAAATGTAAAGCAAACATGCAAATTTCTAATTTATTTTTTCAGTGCTATTATCAAATGTTGTACGTGTTCCTTGCTTTGTCGTTCATACCTCGCTTTGGAGCATATTCGACATTTTTTGGACTTTTAGAAAAAAAATAATTAATATATTCAAAACTTGACATAGAAAATGATCTTTCTTAATTTTTTTTGTTATTGGGTTGAATAACATAAAAAAAGCACAAAATTAAGGTCAAGGTTGCATTCAAATCGGTTCATAAATAAAGAAGTTGTGTTAGCTTAAATTTAAGCTAGCACAACACTATAAATAAAAAAAACTAAAAATCCGAATTTATCGAAAATTATTGGGTTGAACAACACAAAAAAAGCACAAAATTATGGTCAAGGTTGCATTCAAATCGGTTCATAAATAAAGAAGTTGTGTTAGCTTAAATTTAAGCTAGCACAACATTGTATAAAAAAAAATTAAAATGAGCACAAAAATCGCGAATTGCACACATAATTAGCACAAAAAGAGCACAAAAATATTTTGCATTATTTCTAATGGGCAAATCTAATTGATGAATGGGCAAATGGCCTTTTTTATCTTGCTCACATGCATCATATCAATGTCAAATAAAGTTTTGTTTATAATGCTAAAAATCTATATTTTCCCTCTGAGCTAATCTATTTTTTCCCTCTGAGCAAACAAAAAAAAACAAAATTGAACCAATAAAAAAATACGCAGCTATTTTCTTTGTTTTCCTAAAAAGCGGCCAGTCGATCAGTCGATGAATTTTCTTAATATGTGTTTCAATCTACTATTTTTAAAGGATCTTCGAACCTCTACTACTAAATTTTTAAGCGGGTGTGGTTGGATTTTAGTGCAAAAATTTAAACCACACTTCGAAAATTGCACTTATTTTATTCAAAAAAACAAAATGAATAAAAATAGAACAACGGTAACCCTGAAAGAATTGAAAATGGCATTATAAAGTTTGCTGTCAATTGTCAAATGTCAAGTAAGAATTTTTTTTTCTTTTATCAACAAACGAGGAACAAGGAGATCATTTATTGTAAATATAAATTATACTTAATTATAATAATTTTAATTATTTGATTTTATTATTAATTATAAAAAAAAATAATTATAAAATTATTATTATTTTTTTTAATAATTAAAAATAAAATTTAAGAAGATGAGCTAATTCCTAAAATAATAATAAAAAATTAGTAATTTTTCCAAAAAAAAATTAACTACTTATTCAATTTTTTTTTTTTTGCAAAAAAGAAAATGAATAATTTTTTTTTGGAAAAATTACTAATTTTTTTTTTAATATTTTAGGAATTAGCTGATCTTAAATCGTCCGGTTTGAAATCATTTCGAGAAATAAATTTATTTAAGAAAATTTTATCTAAACACTTCCGTATTAATTAAATTTTATTTCCTTATTTCATTTTGAACTTTTGTTTATGTATTGATTGCAACTCCTCTCACATGCACATTAAAGCAGTATACAAAACATGTTAATAAAATTTGTTATAACAACTCGTTGTGTATTCACACAAACACATAGACACTTGTCAATATTATGAGCCCGTTCCCAAACTGAGACTATTTTAAATCGTAAAATATACCTTTTCTGCTAAAGAAAATTCCTTTTTTTCAGAAATTGAAATAGGCTTGACATTTAATCTGTATCATCTGCAACGTCTGCTTAAATTTTAAATTTTTTTGTTTTTTTTTTTTAAATAAGATGCACTAAAAAGTACACCTATAAACTGAGTTTGTTATGGGAAATTTTAAATTTCCCTTGCAGATTTTTAAAATATAAAATATCATTTCGGAACGATTTTTACGTCAAAAAATCTTGATTTGTAAAATAACAGCTGTAAAATCGTGTCGTTCCAAAACTAGAAATTGTGGAAATTAAAATAATTTTTCAGTTTCTAAAATAGTCTCAGTTTGGGAACGGGCTCTATATCACTATCGACCTTCGGTCTCGTGATATAATTTTGACTCGTGTCTATGTGTTTGTGTGTATAATACACAACTCGTAATTAATAACAAATTTTCTTAACATGTGTTGTATGTAATCTATTATTATCTGTCACAAAGCTAAACAATCGGAACAAGATATTATAAGTAAGTACTTAAGTGTGCTAATAATGCTTCCCAATTTATAATTATGTGTACTTAAAATCTTTTTTTTGGATAAGAAATTAATCAATTAAATTGTTCATTTTATTATATGTACTTATGTACATTTTTTATTGTCATTAAAAAATGAAATCAATTTTTTTTTTTGTTTTTAATATAGGTAAACAAAAATATTATAGTTTTAATGCGATATCTTGACACAAGGTCGTCCAACAGAAAATAAACTCAAATTAATATTTTGTAATTTTTTTTTTCAAATAATAATTTGCTTTTATATTCACCCCAGTGATTTTTATAATTATGATTTTATGTAGATATGTATGTTGTAAAAAAGCATAAATTAATTATGTCAATGATTGAAAAAAACCGGTTGATTATTAAGCATAAAAAAAACATTTTTTTTAAAAACAAAAAAAAAAAAATTATTTACCTAAGCCGAAAATTTTGGTTGAATTTTGAGATGAAATTATACTTTTTTTTTGATGAATTTGAAAAGACTACTTTTGATCTGCGCCAACGAATTTTCTCATTAGCTTACCTGCGATACGTATGTATCCATTATATTCATCACTTTGATAATTTTTGAACAAACTTATCGATAATATCATCTTTTAGGCTAGGTTCGAGTGGCATTCAATTTCTCAGAATTTTTTTGTAATACTTAATCCCTTGGAATGATACTACCGAGGATACTACTAAATGGTAATAATTTTGACAATATTCACACTTAAAACAGTAAGTATAATTTGCTTACTTAATTTAATATATTTAGATTAGATACTTAATACTTACTTAGATACTTACTTAGGCAAACAATTTTACGGCGCAAATTTACGGCGCCAAAAATGTTAGTGAAAACTTATGGTAATTTTTTATTTTGCCTTGGCGCGCTTCGCGCGATGCGAATGGGACGGGGACTGTTGTGCAGAAATTTACAGGATACCCGTCCCATTCGCATCGCGCGAAGCGCGCCAAGGCAAAATAAAAAAAAAAAAAAAGGTGCCCTAGGGGGTTCGGGGGAGGCGGCAGCCGTACCCCGATACACGAAAAAACTATTCATTTTAAATTACCATAAGTTTTCACTGACATTTTTCGCGCCATACATGTGCGCCGTAAATTTTTTTTGCGCCGCAAAAAGCGCCTGGCTAACGGAAAAGTACCCTTACTTAATTATTTATATAATACCTTGTTCGCACTTCAACATTTATCCGGATAAATAAGTGGAAATTTCCACTTTCTGAAACTACCGTTCGCACTTGAGAAGTGGAAAAAATTTGACAATTCTAGAAAAAACATAAATAAAAAAAGCAAACAACTTTCTGTTACTATATAAAAATTTAAAATTTTAAAATTAAATTTCACTTTTTTTTCTTTTTTTTTCATTTTTTTGACATTTTGACACAAAATAAACGGTGCCAACCGTACCAAAACTAGCAAAAAGTAGCTAAAAGGAACTAGCTAAGTGGAAAAAAGAACTGGAAATTAAAATATCCGGAAAAAATTTTTGTATGATAATATCCACAAAGTTTCCGGAAAAATCCGAGGGGTCAACCACCAAGGGAATACTTGTATTTTGCTTCGGCAATAACGGCAATAAGTTGGCAATACAGGGAATAATTCAATTACTTGCGGCAATAAAGCAATACAGGGGAATTTTTGGCAATACAGGGAATTTTAGGCAATAAATTGGCAATAAGAGCAATAAATTGGGAATACGAGTAATAGTTTGGCAATATTTCATCTATAATGTCATAATTATACACAATACATTAACATTTTCTTATAAAAAAATTAACAGTGCGTTCCGAAACTGAGAATATTTTAGAAACTGAAAAATTATTTTAATTTCTAGGATTTCTAGTGTTGGAACGACACGATTTCACAGCTGTTATTTTACATGTTTTCAAATAATTTCAGTTTGGGAACGCATTCTTTAAGTATTGCTTTTTATGTAAATATTGCAAATGTATACTTTTTACAGAAAATATTCTACATACTACAAACAAATAGAAAAGAAACTACCGTTACTGCCACAACGCTCCTCCTAATCAAAGATAACTAAGTAGCTTTGGTTCTAATCAAGGAATAAATCACTCTGATATTTGTGGAACAAAAGTTGATATTGCAATATATTTCCATACAAATTTCTACCTAAAATATATTTCCAAACAAAACACTGAAAAAAAATTTTTTTTTTCAAATAATTTCTATGAAAAAGTATATTTCTTATCTAACTTATATATTTTTTATGAAGAAATATATTTCTTATCGAAAAATCAATAACTACCAAAAATATATTTTTCAAATAATTTGCATTGAAGAAATATATTTTGTTCACAAATAACTATGAAGAAATATATTTCTACACAAATAACTAAAGAAATATATTTTCTACACAAATAACTAGGAAGAAATATATTTTCTACACAAATAAAGAAATATATTTTCTACACAAATAAAGAAATATATTTTCTACACAAAATAACCAATTTGTGAAAGCGAAAGGAGACAAAGAATACTTTTTTTTCATTCAATCAGCCCAAAAAAAAAAAAAAATTATAATTATAATAAGTATTAATCATAATATTAAAAAAAGTTATTGTAAAGTCTTTAAATATTAAGTAACTAAGTCTATAAATATTAAGTAAGTTTTTTTTTATAGGTAGCATTTTTTCTTTTTCTTATGCCGTCAAAGTATTATAATTTACTACCCAACATGTATAACAATTTTTTCTGGCAAAAATTATTTTTCGAAAAAATTAATTGAAAATTATTTTTATAAAAGTTCAATAATACTGCAGAACAAATTTCTTCTTCATGGATGCTCCAGAGACCTCACTATAATTTTTGAATCCTCACCCAAAAGTAAGTTAAAAACGATACTTGGTTCGTTTGCATCAGCTCGAATTTTTTATATGGACCAATTGCAATTTTTCATGTTTTTTGATGTATATATTTGTACATTTGTACTCATAAGTCGGTAACAAGTCATCGAAACACTCGGAAACACCATTTACTTTATACCAATGGAAAGCTGTTCTAATTACCTCTCCAACGACATCATTGAAACCGCCCAAGCATTTCGAATTTAATGCTCAAATAATAAAAAAAACCCAGTCCGGTCACTTTTTCAAGCATTAAAGGCATTGTAACTTATATTATAAATTTTTGTTTTACTTCGTTAAATTATAGAAGACAATCTCACTTTCATTTTGATACCTAAACATTGATGATCGGTTGAAAATTACGAAAGCTGTAGAGAGACATTTATCCAACATAGTCAATTTGAAATCGCAAGGAAAATTTATACTGAAAATCTGCTGAAATACTAAAATTAAGATTTCTCGGCTATTTATAAACCGATTTTCAAATTTTTTTTATTGAAATGCATCTACTTGATGAGAGCTTTCTAATTCTGTTGATAACGAGTTCAAAAATCATTCGTAGATGGGGCTACAAGTCACATATGACAATATTTGGGAATATTGGCAATATTTGGGAATATTGGCAATATTGGCAATATATTGGCAATATGGCAATAAATACGGTTTATTGCCGAAATTGGGAATACTTGCATTTTTATTTAAGATGTGGTTGACCCCTCGGAAAAATCGTAATATCCGGAAAAATATTGAAGTGCGAACAAGGTATAACATAGTTTATTTATTTTCAGACTAGTTTAAAAAATGTCAAGAAGGCAGGAATATAAATAAAAATAAGTGTCAGCTGAGATGTCATTATTGTATTAAGTTTTCATGGCACCTCATAGTTTGCTTTTTTTTGTGCAAAGTTAAGTAAATAATTCTTATCGATAATATTATCATTTTATTCCAAGATTTGTTGTTATTGTTGTTATTTTTTAATTACATTAGAATTATCGATCATTGACTTTTAGTTATGACTTTTAGTTATTAATAAATAAAACCAGTACAAGTTAAGTTTATGCCGAGGTAGGTATATGCACTTATTAGCAAAAAATTTAGCGCATTAATTTTTGTACACACAATATTGTACGAAATATTTTAAAAAACTTATTAGTCATTTTTATAATAAAAATAAACGTTTTACGAAAAAAAAGGTTACCTAAATTCATGGAAAAATTTACATGGTATACTTATTTATTAAAGGATTTTTTTAAACAAAATATGAATGAAAATTGTAAATAAACATTTGGCCTCATGAATTTGATTACTTTCTTTTTTTTAATTTTATTTAATATAAATATACCAGTATCTTTGAATTACACTTATTGCATTTTATAAAAAATAATAACATTCATGAGAGGCAAAATTCAACTATAAGTATTATATTCTAAATTTGATTTAGTTTTATTCGAAAAAATCACTGAGTCATATTTTTTTTAGGTACATTATTTGCAGATAAAAAAAACATATACTTAAACATTCATATAACATATGTTGCACATAATACACACTAGAACTAGATACACGTTTCGTTTTTTTATTTAAATATTTCACTTTTAAATCATAACGAATTACATACACACATGTATATTATATACCTACAGATCAATTAAAATATAAAAAATTGTTTTTATAGTCCATCATATCTTCATAAGTTTTTAAAATGTAACAATAAGATATTGACATTATTAATAAGGTGTTCTTAACTTTTAATTAAAAAAATATTCTGTTTAATACTTTATCTGCATTTGGACCTTAAAACTGACCTTAGAGCGGAACAGGCATTTCACATACAAAAAAAAAAAAAATAACCTTTGCGTAAAAGGCCAGTTTGCAGACAAAAAAAGTTAGTTTGCAGACAAAAAAAGTTAGTTTGCAGACAAAAAAGGTCAGTTTGCAGACATTATAGTTGCCAACTTTTCTGCTTTTTCCTTGCTTTTTTCTGCCTTTTTTTCTATTTTCAAAAGGTTGGCAATACAAATTTAAAAATAAACAAGATAAAAAAGAGTTTGTTTACACATTTTTTTTTTTTTTTAAATGTCAAAAAATAGAGTGTGTACCGGTTTCGTTAAGGTGGCCTTAGGAATAAACCTTTGGAGACAAGTGCAGATACGGTATACACATTTAATCCGAAATTTAATATAATTATTATAATCAATACTTATTTGTACTATACCAAATATACTTGTTTGCAAAACATACTTTATAATTTTAATTTTTTTTCTTTTGATGCAGTAAGTTTTTTATATAAAATTAATTTCTATAACAAGGACGAAAAAAATCTATAAATTATTTGTTCTTCCTTGATTTTTTGATTTTATAGTAAAAAGTAAGCGAATCAAAATTGCATCAGAATTTCGAACTAGTTAAGAGCTTTTTTTACTACCTTAAATCCTCGGATGAAACCCAAATTTTTCAGGGAAACGAAACCTCATTTTCCAATATGCCAGAAGAGACAGACACACAATAGTTACTATAGAGTTTGTCATCAAAATTCGTAATTTTTTACAGGCAATGTCATGAAAATTCGTTTCGTCGACCGCTTATGAGGTACTGTTCTATATTTTTTAAATAGATACTTATCTATAAGAACTTAGTTATTTACTTACTATTCGTTTTCTTAAAATCTAGTTCATACTTATAAGTTATTTACTTACTATTGTTTTATTTAAAATTACTGACTTATGTCGAGTTATACTTACGTCGAATATAATAAACCATACTAAACTAAACCCTATTAAGTATAACAAGAAAAGTAAGTTCTTACTTTGAATTCTTAGCTCTTTAGATAGATAAGTAATTACAGACTGTTTGTTGGCATAAACATTTATTATTTTTCTCTAACATTGAAAATCCAATTTGGCTCAATTTCAAATACTTAATAGCCTGAAAACAAGTTTTGGAAAGAATTTGAAGACAATCCTTTAGGTGCTGTTTCTTTATTATTAAATAAACTAAAACATTTGTATCTTGAACTAAAAAAAAATCTTTTGAAAAGAAAATTGAAAGAAAAAAATTATGCTTATAAAAAAAGTTAATTTTTTCATTTTTTTTTTTTTTTTTAATATTTTGCTACCTAGGTATATCATTAAAATTGTCTTTAAATCAGACAGAAAAAAAAATGCAATTACAGTATACTGACTGGAGACTGTAGACAAACTGGATGTTTTTATATTTATATGTATACTTATTTGTTATGTTTTTTACACATTAAAAGAATGTATGTATCTAAAAACATTAAAATTAAAAAAAAATAATATATATATATATATATATATACTTATATGTATTTTACTTATCTTTTATACGTAAAAAGAAAGCATATATAAGTACCTATATTATAAGTTTGATTAAACTAATCACTTTTAAGACTCAGCTATTTTATCCGAAAAGGATTTATTTATTATGTTCCCAACGAAATAACTCTGGAAATAAATGAGGCAATAACAATTACATTTTAATTTCACTTTTAATCCAGTTTTATCATCATTTAGACTAATTTGGACTTTTAAACTGCAAGTGTTTATTATGCCTCCGAAGTTTATTATTTTTGCCTCTGAGGTCCCAGAGTAAATCTTATTAAATTTAAGTAGTTGTTCTTGAATTCGAAAGTATAAAAAAAAGCCTAAAAAATTTTAACCGAATAAGTAGTTTCTTACACAATCTTTTTTATATGTTTCGGAGAGCATACTCCAAACGAGAAAAATCGATTAAAACAAAACAAAAAAAGGTTTTTTAATGCTGGAAATCAACATTTTTTAATGCATAAAAAATTATAGAATCAAAAATAACGATAAAAGATATGGAGGTGGTAAAATAAAAATAAATGATTTGAAGAAAAAAAAAAAATACAAATAAATAAAATCAGAAATAAAGTGATAAAATAAAATTTTTATGAAAATTAGTGGGCGATATTCTACATAATAAAATGTAAAATTCTATGAATGTGTGAACAGCAATCTTTTGGAAAGATTTAGCAGACAAACAATATTTTTAGTATACTTATAATGCAGTCTTGCTCTCAAAAATCATAAGTTCATATGATCATACATGCATAAGTAGATGTATAAAATTATTACTCAGTTGCTTAATTTTTTATACAAGCAATATAATAATTATAAATATGTATATACTTATATTAAAAAAAAAATTAATAAAATAAAATTTAAAAGAGTTCATAAATCTGAACAAAACCGATTTATTTTATCAAAAAAAAAATAAATAAACACTTATATATAAGTACAGTGAACGCTCTGTATAAGCAACTCATTTGAACTAAAAAAAGTTTTCTATTTAGAAAAAATGCTTAGGTATATAGAAAAAAGGAATCTAAATTCTATTTTCTATATTTATAGAAAATAAAATTTAGATTCCTTTTTTCTATATACCTAAGCATTTTTTCTAAATAGGAAACTTTTTTTAGTTCAAATGAGTTGCTTATACAGAGCGTTCACTGTATGTAAGTACAATGTTAAATATATGAAGCGAAAAGTTCATAAATTTTTAAATTACATTAGATATACTTATTCTTTAATATACTTATAAGTAAGTAATAAAAATGTAAAACAGAATTGTTTATTTTATTATTAACTTTGTCATAAATATTAAATATATAAAAATACTTCCTTAAGTAAGTTCTTATGTAAAGCTTTTAAAATTTTAAATTAATTAATTACAATATCTATAGTCAGTTACCTGGTTAGTAAGTAAGTAAGTGAAAGTACTTTACTTATAGCTACCTATACTTATTTTTATACCTACCTATCTATTTAAGTTCTTACTTAATAAAAAATGTACTCGTAAATGTATCCAGTAAAATAGATATACTTATAATTAAGTAAAAGCACATAAGTAATAAGTAATACTTATTAACTGTTTAACTCCTTTTAACTCTTATTAACCGAAAAAAAACTAATATACTTAAGTACTTAGTTTGTTCTCAAAAATATACAAAAAAAAATAGGAGCAAGAGATTAGATCCTTTTTCGCAATATTATATGAATACTATCATTAAAGTGTGTAGCCCTCGAGATCCACAGGGACATGCGAAAAGTCCTTTGCTTATTATAGTTATGAAAAAGGAGGTTTTAATTCTTGAAGTTTCGCAGGAACACGCGAAAAGGCCTTGCTTGCGTAGCCGTAGGTTAGATTGTGAAAAGGAGGGTTTAAGCCTTGAAGCCCCGCAGGAACATGTTTGCTTTGTTTTTTTTTTTAAATTAACGTTATATCAAAAAAGACTTCAAGCCGTTCTTATTCCTGATGTTGACTTTGTGACCTTTTGGTTTTGGGCATATGCTCAGATGTGTATGTCACTTTCAAAAACGACGTAACGTCCACTGAGATAATTGAGCGTTATGTCATTTTTGAAAAGTCTATTTGATATAAATTGATTCGTTTTGAATTTGTTTCTTTTTGAAACGAACAAATGCATATTATACATTTTACAATAAGAACTTAAATAGGTGTACTAACAATACTTATGTTGAAGTACTAATATATGTAGTTTACATCCAAAGATACTCAGATCAAGACTGTTTGCTTACTATTGCAACCAAAAGTAAATAAATATTTAAATTGATTTTAGCTTGTTTACAATTAAGTTAGTAAGTACAATTTAATTTATTTTCAATAACTTCCAAAGCTAGCTTTTCAACAGTATTTTTTTTTAATTGCGGTCTCACTAGCAATTCAATATTTTAGTACCTATCAACTTTGCGACATTGTGTCACAAATTTTCATTATGTTGTACGCAGCATTTGAATCCTTAAGTAGCATGCGCTTCGTCAAGTATTATTGTAGCAAGTGACGTAAACGATTTCATATAGGCAACTTTAGTCTGTATCATATACCTAGTTTACATGGAGTTGAAGCATGGTTCAACTACATGTAAGCGATGGTAGAAATTCGCTCGGTTAAGGTAACTCTATCCATGTAAACGATTAACTCGGTTAAGAATAAGCAACAGCTGTTTGTTTTGTTACTTTTTTGTTGTTGTTTTCAAACTCAATTCAACCACAGTTCAACCATGCTTTTCGACTACATCATGTAAACACTTGACCTCTTTTCAACCACATTTCGACTCAACCACTATCATGTAAACTAGGTAATAATGTCTTTTATATTAATCTTCAATCAGTAGACTTGTTGTTTCTATATTTAAACCTATATTTTATTAAAATGTAGCAGGATACATGTCGCACGGATCTGATTGATATTGGCTAATAAATAAATACATTGTTCGACATATTAAAATTTCTCGATAATGCCGGATGTGTCTTGGCAACAATGGGCAACATGTAGCATATGGCAAGAATACTTGGATCTTCATGCCGCTTGCTACATGTTGTCGCAGTGGAATTCTGCCTAAATAAGTAAGTAATAAAAAAAAAGTATCATTTCGATTAAAAAGTAGTTTTTATTGTTATTACTTATTATAATTATTCTTCCACTTTCCACAAAAATATTTTCTTTATTATTATATTTATATAGGAATGTAGATCGAAATAGTTTTGAATACTTGAGGCACATGGCTCTTCTTTTTTTTTTTGTAGAATAAAAAATTAATAAGAAAATCATTTGAAAGATATTTTTAGAATTGTTTAATAAAAAATGAAAGACGAAATTATTAATAGATATATACCTATTCTTATATGTATTTTAAACATACTTCGAATTTTAAATTTTAAGAGAAAAAAAAAAACATTGAGGTTATTTATTTTTTTTTGTTTTAAAAATTTTTTGTTTTTGATTTTTCAGTTCTTTAATTATGTTAAAGAACTGATTTTCTCAAACTTTTAAATAAAAAATAGCATCGCATCAAAGCGCTAGAATTTGATAGATACTAGTTTTGCCGGGTTTCGAAATAAGAAAGCAAGTGTGTTACTTATTAATAGGTAAGTAATTGATGAATTATAAAATTAGAACAAGGTCTAATAACTAATTAGTTTACTAGTTATTAACAACTTTTAACTCAACTTTTATGTAATCAAAATTAGATGTATGTGAAGTAAAAAAAATAAAAAGTACGCGAAAGCTTTCTGGCCGTAATTTATCTCCATTTCGCGGCTTGTTTTTCATTTTTGAAAACACGAAAAAAAGGTTTGAGTTATTTTGCCCACAGTCAGAAAAGAATAGCTTACTTGCGTCATATTTAAGTGCATTACATATAAGTTTTTTCTTTTTTCCAAATTCACGCTGTCAAAAAAAAAAAAAAAAATCTGTAGTTTATATTTACTTACCTACTGACTTACATATTTCGTAAAAATTCCCAGATGTGATAGAACGAGCTTCGGAGATTCGTTTTCAATTCGCACCTCGCGAATGTGGAACGCTCTCCCATTGAAGTTGTTCCCGACAGCTAGTGGACGCTTGATTTACGACTTGCGCCGCTTTAAGAAAAGTTAAATGATTTCCCGTCCAAATTTCGTGTCCCCATTACCAAATCCATACTTCTTAAGTATAAAAGGTATCCCACCTAGTGATTTGGTAACTTTAAAAAAAAAAAAATTTAGGTAAGTAGGTATTTGAAAAATAAACTCATTAAACAACTTCGGAAAATTTTTACATTATTAGTTAAATATAAATAAGTAAAATTTTGCGTGATCTTTTTTTTTCTTGTTATTTTCATCTTTATTTTTATATAAAATTTTCTTTGTACTCATAAATAAATTCAGGAGAAAAATGAATAGAATTTTATGTTAAGAGTGCATTAAAAAAAACTTTTAAATAAACATAAAAAAAAGTATACATCTGAATTTTCCACATTTCTGTAGATGAATGAGTCACCTATTTTTAATATTTTTAATGTGGATGCGTCCAACTCAATCATTTTTAATTTCATCATTATTAAAACAGAAAATTCTTAATATAATCGTATGTGTACATACACATATATGTAATATAAATTTGAGGCACCTTAAGAAAAATCATTTAAATAAGTACTAACTTACTTACTAAAGTAGTTACCTACATAAGGTTTTAGAAAACAAAATAAAAATATATAGGTACCTAGATATAGATACCTATTTAGATAACTATGGCAAAAGCTTAGTTAAGGATAATGCAGAGCGTGTTGCAATATCTAAATTTTTAATTACAAATCAACGAACAACTTATGTACCCAAGTACTTACTTAGATATTATTAAAAAAAAAATCACTTAGTTATTTATTAACCTGGTTACTTATCAACATGCTTGATTCTTCTATAATTCATTTTATTATTGATAAAAGTAAGTTTCTATAATTATCTACAAAACTAAATATCGTAATATAAGGTTGGCGTTCATAATCTTGCCGAGTTTTTCAGTTATAAGTAGACTGAAATCGGCTGAAATAAAAAAAACTGCATAAGTACCTTCGTATATCGGTACCTGTGTAACTACTAGGTAACCTGCATATACCCACGTAAATAGTGCTAATATGGGAGTCGCATTATAGCTTTAGAACTTGCATTATGCTTATCCTACATTAAGAACTTGCATATGCTCATTTTTTTTCATATAAAAAAATAAACATAAATGAACTTGCATGTGCTCTTATGCAAGTTTCAAAAAAATCAAGTTGCCAACTTTTTTGCTTTTTTAGCACAAGTTTGCCCAAATTTCTCCTTATTTTGAATGTTGGCACTGTTTATTATTATTTATTATTATTATTATTATTTTAGAAATATTTCTTCATAAAATTTTAAATATTTAAGTTTGTTTACAATTATTTCTTCTAGCTTTCAAAAAAATAAAGTGTGAACGGATTTCTTTAATGTAGGATAAGAAACTTACCTTAGAATATAGTTTGGAAAGGCTATAAGAAATTTTTTTCTTTTTATGATAATCAAACTAAAAATAAACAACTTACCTTTTTTTCGTAATTTTAATCCAAATAAATAGCATGAAATATTTAAATAAAGTAGATATAGGTAACTATATTTCGAATTTATTCGAATTTCTGTAAAAAATAAATTAAGTAAAATAAATTTCGACTTTATTCTTCTTTAAATTTTTTAACTAGGTACATATTTATTTTGAATTAAGATAGTTAAGTATCTTTTCATTTTTTAGTGACGGCAGCGCGAGCGCGATGAATAATTCAAACACGTTGATTTACGTATCTACTTTTAAAATTCTAACAAAACAATTTTTTTTTTTTCGTTAAAATCACCAGAAGATCTGTGACTAGGTATATTACCTACAAGGTACCTAGGTATTTGGATTTTAATTTCATTAAAAAGGCAAATATTAGGTAAAAAAATAAAACTTCCGGTTTTTAAAATGTGTACAATATAAATAGATAGGTATTAAAAAATTAATTAAGTTTTCATTCTGAATTTTTTTTGTTTATCAAAAATGCTTGGCCGCAATTAAAAAAAATTAATTTTTTAAATTATTTTTCTTTTTTATAAATTTTACCATTACACACCATCCATCAAAACCAAAGACGACGGATAGAAAAAGAAAGCGAATTAAGGTGGCGTCTTGTCAGATTCCAAAAACAAAAAAAAAATTTTAATTAATTTTTTTTATTATTTTTATGATTTTTTTTTGGTTATATTAGCATTGTTTTGTTAGAATAGAAAGCATTAGCATTTTTTTTTTCCGGATTCGATCGAAATTTGCAGTTTTTGCCAGTCACAAAAAAAAAAACGAAATATTAAAAAAATTCGCGTTATTTTAATTTTACAGAGCCTCCGAAAAATAGGGCAAGGAACTGTCAGTGTATCAAAAAAAAAAGCACCACAAAATTAATCAATAAAGTAACTACATGACGTTTTCATTTTTTTCAATTTTTCATAATACAAATAAAATTTATTTTTGCAGATATTTTTTTTTTTTTTTGTTCGACTGGGACTTTGAGGTACCTTGCCCTTTTAATTGTGTTTTTTTTTTTTATATATTATATTTTATTATTATTTTTTCATTGAAATTTTTTTTATTTTTTTTTTAATTTTCTTTCACCTTTTTTTTTTCTCTGTATATTTTTATTTTATAATTTTATATATTTTTTTTCAATATTTTAACATGAGGGTTGCCAGGTTGATTTTTTTTTTCTAAATTTAAGAATATTTTTAGTTAGGAAAAAAAAAGAATTATAAAATGCTTCATAAAGGACCACACAGAAGAATAGAAATTTTGGACCAACGATCAAAATAATGGATTTTTTTTTAATCGGCTAGGATTTTTTGGTTGTCTATTTGAAATACGAAACTTTGAACTCTAGGTATCAAAAAAAAAACAAAAAACATTGAAATAAAAACTAAGAACAAAAAATCTTTCATTCAAAAAGTTGCTTGTCATTGTCATTAAAGAAAAAGAATTATTTCCTGAATGAAACTGAAAAGGTAAACGACACGATAATATACACTTCAGTTTTTCTATTTTTAGGAAGAAAAATTTAAAGGTGTAATTTTAAATCAATTTGGCAACCCTTAAATTTTTCCTTTTTTTGATTACATACACAATAAAAAATTGCAGACGCAATACACGAACACATTTATTGAAATGACGTTATCTGTATACAAAATCTTTTTTTATTTTTATGAATGTGTGCGTTTTTTTTTTTTTAGAAAAAACTTAGCCAAAAAAAATTTTTTTTTTTTTCCTATTTTTAAAATCTCATGAAAATGCACTTTATTTCTTTTGTTTTTCACTCTTTTTATACGAACCTCAATTAAAAAAATTTTATTAATAGATAGAAGTTTTTATTTTAAATTTAGATTTTTTCTTCTTTTTAACTAAATTTTCTAGACGAGCGAAATTTTGTTATCCAGCCATTTTGCCTTGCACGAAAATTATTACCAGAGAAAAAAACGGTGCTGCCAGAGTGTGCAAAAAAATTATGTATAATTTTCATATTATTGCCGTGTAGTATGCTGGGTGTGTGTGCCAATTAAATAATAATAGCTGACTTTATGATGCCATCAAAATAATTAATAATACAAATAGTACAGGGTACCTATCTTTTTTATATGTTTAAATTTTTAAATTTTGTTCTCATCTATTTTCTGTTCCTTTTCGTCCGTCCCGTTTCACTCCCACTGAAATACTATACATATATGTAATTATAATTTATTAAAATATAAGGCCAATTTTAAATATTTGGATGCCACAAAATGTGCGCCAACTACCTGTTTACTTTCATTAAGTTTTGTACCAGACTCGCATTGGGGGAATGAAAAAATTAATGAATATTGATTAAACATATACGATATACCTATACCTATGATTGGAACATTGGTTTTTTCAGATAGAATAGATATCGATAACTTATGCCTTGTTTTTAGCTACCACAGTAAAGTAATTTTTGGAGGAATGTTCCAGAAACCTATTCACAGCTAATTTTATCTGAAAGTAAAAAATCAACTGCAAAAAATATAAAACTATTAATCATCTGAAAATTTTGACAGGAAAAGGTATCTGAAAAAAAAATTCAAATAGGAACGAAACGTAATGAAAAAGAAACAAAAAAATAATTCTGTGAAGTAATGAAATTTTTCAGATAGCAAAAAAAAAATAAATTCAATTTTCTTAATTATTTGAAAATATTTTAAAAAAATTCTTTTTACGAAAAATATATAAAAATATATACTTATATCTTCATTTTCAGTAAATTTGCTTAAATATAAATAGAATAATAACACAGAAAATTGGTTTTTACGGTACAATTTTTTCAGATAGGTAAATTAGCTATAAACAAGGCATTATGTACATATTTGCGAAATTACTTAGGCATTTTATATCAAAAATTAAAAAACCGAGGGGAAGGTAAGTATAGGGTTTTTTTAAAGCATTTCCATTTTCCATATACAATATCTTATTTTATTGTAAAGAAAATCATACTCTACTTCTACTACATAATATAATACTTATATCGTTTATGTGACGATGAAGTACGCATTGAGTAAACATTCATCTCGTCTTGAAACTTAGACAAACTGACTGAACTTGTATAAAAGTTGAATCTTGTTTTTTTCTTCAGGAAGAACATACAATTTTAATACGTCTATATATCTGACTTTTGCTTATGTTTTGTACATAATTTTTTTTATATTCATCAAAGTTTGAAAGAGTTATTAATTGTGCTGATATAAAATATATATATTTTGTTTAATAGGTATAAGAAGGAAAAGGATAATTTTGCTTCCGTAATCAGTCACGAGTCAACTGTAAATTTCATAAAAATATATTTTTTTCTTCGTTTACTTTATATTTTATTGAAAATAGTAAGTAGACAATAGTTTGTCATCATTTAAATTTTTTATAACAATTCAAATTCAAATATAATTTTAAATTTTATGTTTATAATAATTTTTAAATTTAAATTTTAACAAGTGGAAAACTTTTTATATTAATTTTTTTGATATACAAATTTTTATAATAATAAAATAATTCAAATAAAAAAAACAAAACATTAAATAATTTTAGATCAATCGTTAATTTTGTCTAGAATTATTTATAACTAGGCCAAACAAAATTGTTTTTGATATTCCAAATAACATTTTGGTCAAATAAAGATTGCATATAAATAATTATATAATTCCACTGAAAAGCTGCGAGATTAAATCATGAAGAATATTATTTATTTTAACTTTTTTTGATGCAATATTGTTTATCTTGAAGAAAAAAACTATTAACAAATAAATTGCCTCAAATTTTTAAAATTTTATTCGGGCAATTATGAATGTAATAAAATATTTTAAATTTTCAATTATGTGCTAAATATTAAGTTTTGCAAATTTCTCTCTTAAAATAATTGTAAAAATAGTACTATTTTGTAAAAAAATAATTTTTTTTTTTATTTGTTCGTTGAGAAAAATTTATACAGTTATAGTAAAAATTAGTAAAAGTTAATTTATGCATTTGTAAGAACTCTCAAAATTTTAAATTTTGAGCAATAATGAGTGCTTATTGATATTACTTAAGTAAGAAAGACCAGAAGCCCAAAGAAGATTAATTCATTAATTTTCATTATAAATGCAAATAAGATATACACTAAGTTTAGAACACTTAAGATAAGAGATTCTGGAGACTAATTAATAAAATAACCTCTTAATGGTGATATGATAAATTTTAAATCTTGTATTTTTTTTTTCAATAATTAGAAAGCAATTACGAATATTTTTAGCATTTAAATTTTGGAGGAAATTTTTTAGTTTAATAATGGAATTTAAAAGATGATTATTTAATTGCGAAAGTTGGCAAGGATATTTAATTGTAATTGTGTCCTTTATACATCAAATAAATATGGAAATTAATAATGTGTTTGCTATAATGATAATGATTAACTTTACTATGAGGTTTATTATTCTAGGCACATTTAGTATCTTGCAAATTATTTATTTTTGAATTTTTAGATAGTTATAATTTTTTTTGGCTTTCTTTGTTCAGAAATGTTATTTTTTAAGAAACTATGAAAAGAATATTTTAAATTTAAATATCTAACTATAAATTGTTCTTTGAATCCATTCATCCATACTAAATGTAGCCATATCCTTTCCTTCAGTATCTCGTTCTTTAAATATATCAATAAATGTTTTAATTTTAACAGAGCACATAATAAAATCGTCAAATGCTATTTTTCCATCTCTAGATCCATATCGATGAGCAAGTGCATTCAAAATTCGATTATTAAGGCGGTACCCAGCGGAATTCAAAGCTGTCCTCAATTCGAATGCTTCTATTCTACCTTCACCATTTCGATCATATAATTTAAATACTGCTTTCCATTTAGCAATATCTGTTAATAATGTCTGAAATTCTTCAAATCCTAATTTGCCAGATTGATCAACGTCCATCATTGCTACCATTGAGCGGCATACATCTTTTGAAAAGCCACCTTGATCGTAAAATACTAAAAATAAAAAGAAAAGATAGAGTTAAATAATTTTGTGATCGAGATGAAATGGATGTCATAATTTTAATAAAGATTTCATATTTCTTGATTATATCAAGTTTTCCACAGAATGGTGCATCAATCTCAAAATAATATCGATTTCAATTGTTAATTACGAAATAAAATTTATTTTTTTGGTTAGCTTAACCCATTTTTGTGCTTAACCCATTTTAATGCTAATGAATTTAAGGTAAAGAATCTGATTTTTTCTTAAATTTCGAAAATGTTCTGTTTTCATATTTGAGTCTCCTAAATTTAAATTCACTGAAAACGGAAAAAACTTCTAGAAAATTAATGAAGTTTTCCAGTGTAATTCGAGACAGGAAAGGCGAGACGGCATTTGCACAGGAAAGGTAAAATAAATTCGAGTATAATAAGTAGCTATACAATGATCAAAATGTATGGACTTGCAACTTAAAAATAGGTTTTGGGTTTTGAAATTAAAAGATTGGAAGTTTTTGAGTTTTCCAACTAAAATTTTTTTTTAGTTTTTAGTCCGTTTTCCCACTTACACGCAAGCCTAAGATTCAGATTCTCCGAGCTCGAAATTATTGTCATATAAAATATATATAACTTTAAATTTTTGAGTAGATTCTGATAAAAATTAGTTTTTATAATAAAAAACTAAAAAAAAAGAAAGACCGCGATTGTACTGGGGATTGAAAATGGATTTTCATGAAAATTGGTATATGAGTAGATGTAGATTGAAGGAGCTTAAAAAAATGTTTAGCCCTCCTATTGTACCCAAGGAAGTGATAAAATTGATATCTGAATATATCGATTGTAGAGAAAAAAAAATTTGGAAAATATTTTAAATTGAAATGTTAAAAACGGGATCTATACTTCATTTATGAAGTACTATTCTTTATTTTTGAAATATTTTAGTTCAACATCAGTTATTAACATTTTTAATTCAATATTAAAAAAATATCAAAAATCCATCAAAAATGAAACTAAATTTTCTTTTTTTCGTTCGACCGTCAGTCGGTTTGTCTGTAAGGCATTAAAATGCTATATACTTTCAAAATGATTTCATTATCAACGTTTGAATATTAAAAATCACACAACAAAGAGCGAAGTTAAAATCTGATTTCTAAATTATTTTCATGAAAAATGATGTCTGTATTTAAAATGCTAACTCGCGATTATGAACAAAGATTCGAGCTAGTAATGAAAATAAGTTTGGATGACAATAAGTTTGTGAGTAAATGTCAACTGAAGAAACCTACATAAAACTTGAGTCTCCGATTGTGATCAAGGCTCGAAATGGGTGCTGAAATTGGATTTCGATGAAAATTTGTATGTGGGAGTAATAGAAGTAGATTTTATAAATCTTAAAAACCAAAAAGTATGAGGTACTGTACTGGGTTGGTGGAATTATGTAACTTGTGTCAACCATTCGACAATAGACAATTTATACAAAATGTGGCAATGGTCGAAAATTTGCTACTTGTAATTTTAAAAGGTGATATTACGTTTTTATATAATTTTGATAAATTAATCAAAAAAAATTGGGAAAATGTATTTTCATATTTAAAAATCACAGAAGTAAATTGTCACCAAAAACTCTCTTAAGCGGCCGACAAAAATTACACAGTCCTCCAGCATTTTAGTGGCGAACGAATTATTTTCCAAGTCCACATTTTGAGCTTTTTAATGACTTGTTGCATGAATTTAAATGCAATTAAATTTAGCTATATAAGTTTAACACTTTAAACTTTGTCCGTACCTACCGAAGCAATTTGAGAGGACTTGCTACGTTCCAAAACATTTTAGTCCCAAAATTTTATTGAAAAGTCGTTTTAGATTATTTTAAAGTTTAATTTAGAAAAAGCATTTCATTCACAACCTCCGAACTGTTTGATACTTTAAAAGGGGGGTATAAAACTTTTTAAAATCTGTTAAGGCTAAGTGCTCGGAATTTTTTAAAAACCTTTTTTTTTGTGTCACAAAATGGTTTTGAAGAGATTTCGAGTACTTAGCCTTAAGAGGACTTGGTACCAGTTTGGATTTTTTGTCCCAAAATTTGATTGTAGAGCCGTTTTAGATTATTTTAAAGTTTAATTTAAAAAAAACATTTCATTCACAACTTCAGGAATGTTTCATAGTTTAAAATGACATAAAACTTTTTAGAATCGGTTAACGCTAAGTGCTCGAAATCTCTTCATAACCACACATAACAATGGTTTTGAAGAGATTTCGAGCACTTACCCTTAACCGATTCTAAAAAGTCTTATACCCTTTTAAAGTATCAAACAATTCGGAGGTTGTGAATGAAATGTTTTTTCTAAATTTAACTTTAAAATAATCTAAAACTGCTATTCAAAAAAAATTTGGAACAAAAAATTCAAACTGGTACCAAGTCCCCTTAACCGATTCTAAAAAGTTTTATACCATTTTTAAGTATGAAACACTTCTGAGGTTGTGAATGAAATGTTTTTTCTAAATTAAACTTTAAAATAATCTAAAACGGTTTTTCAATCAAATTTTGGGACAAAAAATCCAAACTGGTACCAAGTAATCTTAAGTTAAAACAAAAAAAAAATTTATTAAGAAGACTTGGTACCAGTTTGGATTTTTTGTCCCAAAATTTGATTGAAAAGCCGTTTTATTAGATTATTTTAAAGTTTAATTTAAAAAAAACATTTCATTCACAACCTCAGGAATATTTCATAGTTAAAAATGGTATAAAACTTTTTAGAATCGGTTAAGGCTAAGTGCTCGAAATCTCTTCAAAACCATTTTGTGACACATAACAATGGCTTTGAAGAGATTTCGACCACTTAGCCTTAACCGATTCTAAAAAGTCTTATACCCTTTTAAAGTATCAAACAGTTCGGAGGTTGTGAATGAAATGTTTTTTTTTAAATTAAACTTTAAATAATCTAAAACGGCTCTACAATCAAATTTTGGGACAAAAAATCCAAACTGGTACCAAGTCCTCTTAAACAAAAAGTTGTTTTAGAGGTCGCTCTAAATGACATAAATCTAAAAAAAAATGTAAAATATTGAAAAAAAAAATTAAAATTTAATTTTTTTTAAATTTGAAGATAAAATTATATATAGATGTTCAAGATTGCAATATACACATTTTATTTGCAATACACATTTTATTTGCATGTTAGGAAAACTTAGAAAATTTAAAAAATGTGCATCGTAAAGAAATGACATTATGTAGTTTAAATGTACCTACTTATCATCATTGTATTGGGCCTCTTTATATTAAGATGCATGCATTTATTTTTTCTACCTCTGTCCCGTTGTTTTACACCCGCTTGCCAACAAAAATATTCTTCGAGAGAATTTTTTGCAGGCAAGCGGGTGAGAAAAAAAGAGATTTCTTTAGTTTTCCTAATATTTTGAAAATTTTTAATTTCAATATTTTGCTTAATAAATTCTAAACTTAAATTTATACTTTATGTCAGTGCACTACCCTATTAAGTTATTAACATTTTTAAATTATATAGATGAAATTTTATAATATAGGTGCATTAAGTTGAAAATAATACAAAACACAAAAGTTTCTCAATACAATATAGTTAGAAACTTAATTCAAGTATGTATAAAAATGTTTAATACATATATTATATAATACAATATTGAGATCTTTTTTTTAATTATGTACATCTCAGTTGTTCATTAATATAAAATTTTAAGTTTCGTTAAAAACATCAATATTTCGAATTTATTACTTATGTACAAATAATTCTTAAGAACGACAATAATATGGTAAGGAAGAGAACAAATCAATTAATTTTCAATCTCTAGTCTATAATATAGGTATAATTTCAAGAAAATAAAGTTAATATGAAAATAAAATCAAATACAATACTTAGAATTTTACTTAAACTATAAAATACTAAACTAAAAACATCTGCTTATCATGACATTGTTAAATTTGCATTAAAAATCTTATAAATAAAAATTAAAATTCTGTTTCTCTGTTCTCTGTCCTGTCCTCAATCACGCCTAAACCGCTGAACCGATTTGGCTGAAATTTTGAACTTAAGTTGCATTGGGCCCCGAAATGGTTATAGGGTACTAGAAATTTTGATTCGAGGTTCCGGCGACCTTAGAAGCCGATTTTGAAATTTAGGTATATTCCGATAAAATGTTTTAGCGTTGGACCCGAAAAGCCTATTTAAATAACTGGATGTTGAAAGGCCTCCAACCGTTGTCCCAGGGCTCAATTAGGGGGCTATACAACAAATTTCGAAATTTAAAAATTTTGAAAATAAGGAGCCTAGAGACCCCAGATGGCTATAAGGTACTAGAAATTTTGATCCGAGCTCCCGACCGGGGGCTACTTTAGAAGCCGGTTTTGCAATTTAGTTATATTCCGGAAAAATGTTCTAGCGTTGGACCCGAATCGACTATTTAGAAGACTGGATGTTGAAAAGCCCCTAACCGTTGTCCCAAGGCTCAATTGGGGGACTATACAACAAATTTCAAAATTTTTAAATTTTGAAAATAAGAAGCCTAGAGACCCGATTGGTTATATTTTTGATCCGAGGCACCGACGGGGGGCTACCTTAGAAGGCGGTTTTGCAATTTAAGTATATTCCGATAAAATATTATAGCGTTGGAGACGAATCGACTATTTAGAATACTGGGTGTGTTAAGGCACCGGGGAACTGGTTATTTAACAAATTTTTAAAATCTGTTTTTTTTTGTGCACAAAATCTGGATTAAAGTGTTTTGATATTAATATAAGTTCGAGACTACCGTGCAAAGCCGGGTATTTCCACTAGTATATAATAAATTTATTTTTCTAATCAATTATCTCATATAATAAATTCATTTCATTTATATTTCTACTACCTTTTTGTGGAATGGAACTTACAACTATTCATTCATCACCAATAATTTTGAAATATTTATAAAATAATCTACAATTAAAATTCTATAAGACCTATAATCAATAATATAACTTTATAATGCCGATTTATTAAGTTCAATGTATTCAATTCGTGAAACATTACTAATCTGATATTTACAATATTTTTTGCAATATTTGCTAAAATTGAGGTTTCAATGTATATTTTTTACATAATACTTTTACTGTTAAAATTTTATTTAAACCTACTTATTGTTAAGTTGACAAATATGGACACAAATTATAATAATCAAACTTTTGCAAAGGCAAAACAGAATTTCAAAGTTCTCTTTACATGGTATACTACATATTATTATATTGTGTTTGTATTGCTGAGGTTGTCAAGTTTCTACATTATATAGAATCTGGAGTTCAGATGGTCTTGATTTTAATTTTAATTTGTGAAGGTTTAGTTTTTGTGTCCATAGAATTTATGAAGATTTAACTTAAAAAAAATTTAAATAAAGAATTTCTGTACATATAATAAATACATTTTTCAAAAATTGACTTAATTTTAAATAAGACTTAAAATCGTTCAGTTGAAAATATTTTTTTTTATTTCAGTCGAAGTAAAATAACGATGTGAACCTTATTTTTTATATTTTATTTACCTAACTACTTTAAAATAATTTTAAAATGTACGTTTTTTAACTTATTTTCAGGCCAATTTGTGCTGAAATTAATTAATTACTTATTCATAATAAAATAATAAAATATATACATTAATTTAATTATGTATTAACTAAAAACATAATATGATGCATAAATTTATATGTGTTTTGTACATTTTTATTTTCTACTTTAAAGAAATAAAATTAAAAAAAAAAATTGTTCTAAAAATTCATTTGAAACATTTAAAAACGAAATAAAAATTTAAGGTGCACGTGCAGGGCAGTAATTTTAAGACATTTAAATTTTTGCCTCACCGGAAGACGATATTGGAGCGCCTTGTGTTGTTGATGCATCATTTGTACCTAACATTTGTTCAAATGTAGGGTTTCCTTTGCAAAGTGATCCGCATAATAATGAGAAAAAATTTCCTCCTCCTCCTCCTTCATCAACATTTCCATTAACTCCACCATTAGCGTATTGATTTGATTGTAATCCATAACTGGAACTGGCAGTAGTTTGCTTCGGAAGATCTTTTGTATGACAAACGCATGGAAATCAAAATGTATGGCAGGCACAATATCAGGAACAAAACATTCATTTATAAATGATTGATTTTATGAAAAAGAAATAACCATAAGGCCACAAAAAAATATACGAATGTCAGTAATGTAACTAAAAACTGAGAATTTTTTTATTTCAAAATTATAGACGAATAGATGTTTCCAACAAATAAATTATGTAACTTAAATATTTGCAAACATTTTTTTTTTTTTTCAAATTATTTACATTATATTTGTTTCAAAACATCTAAAGTCCATTATGTTTTGACTAAAAATGAAAAATCTCTAAATCTTTTTTTATTAGCATAAATTGTTGTTAATTATTAAACAATAACTTTTCACTCAATTTCATTTGTAAATCAATAGATTTTAGATTCAAAAATACTAAATACTGCATTTTCTTTTATTTAATATATTTAAAGTCCTGAAAAAATGATTTTGAGATTTTTCATTTTAAAATAATATCATATCATAACATAACTCATAACTTGTTTGAACTTATTATTGAAAAACATTAAAACAATAAAAAACAGCAAATTTATAATTAAACAAAAAAATTGGGTTCACTAATATAGTTATGAATGTAAATAGTAAATTAATAATTAGTACGAATGGAAAAATTAAATGGAAAGATGAAAATTTATGGTTTTTTAATCTACTACAAACTACATAATAAATTTAATTTCAAATATGGAGCAAAATTCCAATAAGGTAAGCTACTATATAAATAAACCTATTATATGGAGCTAATTTGTACCGACCAGAAGCATTGTCGACAGTACATAATTGATTATAAGGTCTTTAATTAACAAAAAAAAAATTAATCTTTTCAATACTTTTTGCTTAATCATAATATAAGAGTATGACATTATCTGACATTATCTTCTGTTATTATAAATAACAATAATTTGAATTATGTTCAATTCACATTTTGAATGACAGGATTTACGCTTAACAAAATTGATATTATTCTAAAAAAAATTTAGCATATTAAATGAAAATCAAACGTTCTCAAATAAGTACTGAAGACAATTTTACGTCTTTATATTTTTAGCAATAAATTTCTTATCTAAAACTAGGGAAACCATTATGGATGATAACTAAACTTTGAATATTTCTAATAGCGTGAATAAAACTTTTATTGACTTTCTCTTACCTTTGAAACTAATATGTAATAGTAATTATAAAATAAAAAGAAAATTCACTTATCAAAATGTACTATAGAATAAAATTTTTTTATAACAAGTAGAAGTTTCTACAACAAGGAGATTTTCTAACTTTATAGTATTGGAAGGCTATAAATTTTGTCATTTCATATATAGTTTGTTATGATGATTTATCTAGTTATGTTTGTGAATGATTTGTTAAAACTTAAAAATAACTTATTTTCCATAAAACATTATTATTTGAAACAAGAATATTGAGATTTTTGGAAGTTTTGTATTTGAAACAATTTTTGTTGAATCAGATAAGTTTTTACAAAAAAATTTCCATCTTGCAAATTTTTTTGACAGAACGCATTAAAGAAATCGAAATTTATAATCGTGAAGTAATATGAAAACTTTATAAGTAATCCAAACATAATAAAATTAAAAATCTGTAAGAATTTAACTCACCATCTCTCATGGAATGATCCAGAATTTTTTTTAATTCCATCCAATCAACTTCCATATCGGAGCCAGCAATATCACGAAATAGTCGCTCTAATGCTTGGCGTTGTGGATCGCCAATATGTGGTGTTGGCGCAATAGGAACTCCTCCGGGTGTCACCTTTAATAAAAATTACATATTATTCGAAAGAATATGAAATTCAAACCAATTTATATTTATACGAATTATAAGAAAAAACCAAAATTTACGATTTAATTAACAAATTTTTATTTTCAGAAATTCAATTTTTTTGTTTTATTTAATTGTTTTTTTTTTAACAATTATGTGCTTGCTGTGACATTTTTGGATGTAATTTAAATATTCGAAAAAGAAATCATCCTCTTTTGTCACAACTTTATTCGAATTTTACTTTAGTTTTTTTACATCGTAACTTAGAAACTGTTTGACTGTTGTGACATTTTGCAACGTGCTTATGAAAAAAAAAATCCAAGATTGAGTGAAAATTATAATATTTTTTTATCTTTGTGATATCAGGAATCACTGCAAATAGATCAAAAATGGCAGTCAAAACCCCTTATGAAAAATAAGTGAAACTTTTTTTTTAATTAAGTATATAGTTGGCCGGAATGAAGTAACTTGCTTGGATTGAGGAATAGAAAACATTTTTTTTATAATTCAAAGTATGTTTATTGAATTTCAGAAATAAATCGTAAGCTTCGATGACGTAAAAAAAAGTTGTTAATTTAGTTTAAGTTTTCTTTTACATCGAATTTTTCACCTCCAAAATAAATCATACGTTTATGAATTTCCATATTTTTTTTATTTTTTTTTTTTCAAAACTCTATTGATATTTTATTTTTGTTGTTTAATTTGGCACTAGTTCAAAAATTCACCATATAAAATCAAAATATAAGCATTAGAGGCTATGGTTTGAAGGTTAAAATAAAAAGATTCAAGAACAAAATTTAGAAATTTCTTTTTACAATTTTATAATATAAAGTTTTACTTGAAGTTTAAGGTACATTTTAGTCTTGAACACTTATTTTGCTTCGGATCAATTAATCAAAGTCTAAATTAACAACTTTTATAACTTAAAACTTAAATATATAACTAAATTTTTTTAATACACATAAATATCAAAATTAAAATATAAAGCCGAAAATTAGACCAATTCACATCAATAACTACAAAACAAATTTAAGGCAAATTTTCACAAGCGAGCTAAATCAAAATAATCACATGATAAATATTTTTTTATAAATTGAGGAAAAAAAAATAGATTATTAGACTTAGCTCGAAGTGGATAATAAGCTTTTAAAAGGGCTACAAAATAAAAAAAAATCCACGCTATAGTTGTTGGCACACATGCATGATGATAATAATTTTAAAAAAAGCCAAATAAGAAATTGAACAATTGATCAACCTTCAAGCATCTTCGTTACTTCCCCAAAATAATGATAATTAAAATCATTCTTTTATTTCCACTAAATTCAAATCTAGATAAAACCTAGAACTTAAAATTTGTTTTAAAAAATTTTCCAAAACCATTTATAAAACCCAAAAATGTTAGTAGACAGTTTAGTACGACATTATTAGAATTTTTTTAAAATTTTATTAAACCTAAGATGAAAGATTAATACGAATTATTTTTTTTGCATGGCTTAAAATGAAATATATTTTTGAAGTATGTTTGGATGTGCAAAGGAAAATAAAATAAATTAAAAATAAGCATTGAAAATAATTTTTTTTTCATAATCAAAAAAAAACAATTCAAGACGCAAAAAGGTATCTTTCTCAAGAAAATTAATTTGAAATAGTCCCAACAAAATGTAGTTTGAAAAAATCTCGCACTTAACAAATTTTTTTTTGATTCAAAATCAAATTTTTTTGTCATTGCAAATAACGTATTATGTATATAAAATGAAAATTCGTAATTTTGAAGATTTTTCTAATTCCCTTTTTTTTCTAGAATTGCTGGTGACAACTCAAACTAGCAAAGGCAATTTTTTATTTTGTATAACAAAAATAAATTTTAAAACCAAAAATTGGTTACATGAAAGTTATTCACTTTATAGATTGATAGAATAATCAATAAACCAAATAAAACGCAAACGCAAAGGTTAAACTTACATAACCACCACCTTTTCGACCATCATCTGAAGCACCGTCGTACTCACTAACCTGTTATTTGAAAATTAATAAAATTGCAAAAATTAAAATAAAAAGAAATTATCTAAGAAGAAAGCTTTGTTATTATTTGTTAAAAAAGATATTTTTCCTTGTATATTAAAATTTCAGCTTCCTTCCAATTATGAACATCTAGACCACTAGCAGAATTGCGAGCCAATTGTCAGAAAATACAACTGAAGTTTACTTCATATGCAGTTCAATTATTTAGTTTCTTAAATTTGAAATCAATTTTTTTTATGCTAAAAGTGATTTTTTATTGTAATAATAGTTTTATTTTCAATTTTTCCGAACTGGTAGAGTGTACAGAAATTAATCGATATTGTACACGAATAACAAATATGTGAAACAAAGTTCATGCTCACAGGGTCCAGGGTTGAATTTTCACGTGTGAATATTACCATCGAGTATGTAAATACTCAACGACGGTTTGCAAATATGCTCCTGGACAAACATTCACCCAAGAATGACCGCCAACGAACACGAAGAATAGTATGTATTTACCAGGTTTCAGTTTTTTTTTTGTAAGCTTTAAAGTAGTGAGTATTGATTACTCAAATTTAATAAATTTGTTTTCAAGCTAGATAAAAAAGAAAGAAGAAAACTGTACAATGCATTTTCTGACATTTTTTAGTATACCCATTGACCTTTAAAATTAAATCGAAATTAGTGAGCGTGTGATCGAGCATCGAATATTTATAGTGTAAGTGGTGATATTCTATGTTATTCAAAAAATTACTATATGAACTATATTGAAAAAATAAATTATAATTCATTACCTTGTCATCGACATCCCCATACCCAACATGCTCATCGTTCTCCCTAAATTAGTAATAAAAAGATCAAAACATTTCAATTAATTTTTTAAGTTTTTTTTAAATTGAGCTGAAAAAAAACATATAATATATAGTTTATTAATTGCAAATAAATTTTCATACTCCATGTTATTCTTGTGTTCAGAGAACACACGAATTAAAAATTCCCCTTCTTCATTAGGATCAAAGGTTGATGGAATAATTAAATAATGTCCAGGCGGCAATTTAAATCGTGCTGTAACCTTAAATAGAAACGTATACATCAAAAAACTTAAAATATATATATAATCAACCTACTTCTCTTGTATTAATAAAATGAGGTGAACGGGCAACTGATGCCCTGTATTTGAAGAAGCTCATCGGTTGTGGTCGAACATGAAGATCTCTTTCTGTTAAGTGATAAATAGCAAATCCAATAGTCAAGCATTCCATGCCCTAAAATTATGAATAATATTTAAGATTTTGAAGTTATCAAATCCCAAAATCTCGGTGGGAATTTGAATGTTCCGTTATAAAAAATAAACTTAGATTTTGAACGAACCACTGATGGATCAAATTTTACGTAATGAAGACTTACCATATTACGTTTCGAACGTCTATTTTTTTGCATCAAAGCTACAATTACAGTACATTTTCCGTCGTTGTCCTGTTCATCAGGATCTTCCAAAGTTATGATGTATTGAGGATTATGCCAAAATGTGTCAAGAAAATTACGACAACCTCCTGCAGTAACACCAGGGGTCCATTCCCCTTCAAATACAGACATTTCCCATTTTCTTCTACCATCGTGACGTTGTTCGTCAGTCAATGAGTCTGGAGATAAGTTACATATTTCAACGCGATCGAAATTATTTAAGAAATCCTGGAAGGCCATCCAAAATTCACCATCCCGATCAAAATTCAAACCAATTTCCATTTTAGTTGATTCGGGTATAAAACGCCATTCAGCAGATTTATCACTCCAAGCACCATTCCATTCCGATTCATTGCCCCATGGATTTCTTAATCTAATCATTGGTATTTGGCCACGCCTATTTGGTGTTTCAATATCGATTAAGCAAACTTTTGTTATTGAATAAGCATGACCTCGGATAAGCCCTTCTGAGGTTTCAGCTTCCAATACATTTGGATCTGGCTCTAAACTACAACCCATCATAGAATTACGGTCTGCTCCTTTTTGTAAGATATTGAAAAGATTTGCCGGAGCTTCTTTCATATCATACCATTCAGTTACACCACCTGTAAAATCTTCCATAGCTTCACAAGTGGTACCTCCTTTCAATGCTTCATAAGATCCATGTAATTTTGCATAAGCTTTTTCAAGTAAAGCACTCCAGAATTCATTTTTCTCTGTGGAATGCATATACATCAACTCACCATTATGAGTTGGAAGGCGATCATCCACAACAACGTCAACCCATTTGCCATATTGCCAAAAACAAAAGTGAAACATACCACAATAATTTTCTTCAAAGCTTTGATCAGGCGGTACAACGCGGAAAAATAGATTCGGATCTTGTGTTAAATTGGCCGCAGCAGCTAATAACCAGCAATCTCCTAATTCTCCTTGCTGGACATCAAATCGTGAATAACCTTCAACAAATAATTGTGGATTATCGGCAATTTCCTAAAAATAATTAATTAAGTTAACGAAATGTGGCAAAAAAACGAAGGATTTTTTTAATTACATGTGGTCTCAACCATTCAATATAACGATCTGGTCGTCGAGAAATTTGTAAGCTCTCGTTTGAAGCCGGAAACATTGGATCCTCGAATAAAGATCCACGACCAAGGCAATCATTACGTAAATTATTGAAATCTTGAACTTCTCCACGCGATCTAAGACCACTTGCCTTTTCACCAAGCTAAAATAATTAAATTAATATTAGATTAAAACTATTTTAAAATAATAATATTTATTTTTTTCGTTTAATTGTTTGAATAATTTATTTTAATACTTTGAATGATATCTACATCTACATGTACGTATATAATGTATATATATTCGTACATAATAAAAAAAAATAACTTTTTTAGTTAATTTTTATAAAAATATTTTATTATTCGAATCACATACCAATTTTTAACCGAAAAATAAGTTCTATCTAAAAATAATTTAAATTTTAAGAATGTAGCGGTGGTCAGTCAAGTCACTCTCCAAAAATTATAAAATTTTATATAAACCAACAAATATTACAAAAATAAATATTTTTTTATGTGTTTTTGGCATGTTATTCAAATATAAGAAAGTTGTTAAAGTTAATGGTATTTCGGTAAAGAGGGAACAATATGATTAAGCTAATTCATTATGTAATTAGTCTGATTAATCCCATATGACTCGAGTATAAGATCAATAACATATTATGTAGTTTTTACTAAATATATAATACATATTAAAATACTAAAATATACACCCAGATTTTGAAAGATACAAACACTGTTGTGCAAAACTATTCACACAGCACCGCAAGCAATTGACATAATATAGAAAAGAATATTTATAATTGTTTGGCAAAAGTTGAAAATAAGGAAGTTTTTTTTTTTTTTTTGGTATAACACTTAACTATGTTTGAAACTTTAAATTTTTCTACCTATATATACTTATGCATGTACAGTAGAGCTACTTATATCAAAAACCTAATCGGAAAAGAAATATTTAAACATATAGCCAACATATAGCTTACATTTTAAATGAAAATTTTCCTATTTCCTGATTTATTATTATTTCAAATCAATAAAATCAATGGCATATTTATTTTTAATTATCTCTACACTACATGAACTTTATAATAGTTTTCAATAATTTAAATTACACTACACCACAACAGGAGAGATAAAAATAAGTTCAGTAGAACATAATGTTTAGTAACATATTTCTAAATTGCATTTAGAAAATGACATCATTCTGAAAATTACTTACAACAAATTTATCTTATTTTCATTTAAATTTACTGAACGAGACATTAAGTATAGTTATCTTTTATACAGCATAAATTAAAAACAAAAAATTTCATCCACATAATTTTGAAATAAATTAAGAATATGTTTTTTTTTTTTTGGCAAAAAAGAAAATAATTGTATTGGTTTTTGGAAATTATGATGTCATAAAACTTTTTAAATTCAAAACAAGGCACATAAGTGCAAAAATGTTTATTTATATAAGTACTTAAGTTTTATTTTTGAAAACTATTTCAATAAAATATTGGATTCATAATATTTTAAATTTACGACAGTTGTGTGGGCTAGTGAGACTATGTACGCTATTAAAAAATTGATCGGGAAATTAAATAGGAGATCACCATAAAAATTAAATAATCATATTGTTCTTAATTCTTGTAAGAAATAAATTGCTGAAAATTTGGAATAAAAACAGAAAACACAACAGAAAAGATAACTAAGTAAGTAAGTACTGTAGCCATTAAAAAACAGGACCCAATATTTGCCTAAAAGATCTTTTACCCTCAAAGTTTAGGTTTTCCAATTAATATTTTTTAAAGTTTTTATTTTTTTTTTGCCAGATTAAAAATTTAAATAAATTATTGAAGCTTAGCTTTTTTACCTAAAATTCTAGAAAAATTAGATTAGAACATTTTATTTCTTATTCAAAAGTAACCCACTGAAAGCGATCAGAAGTTATATTGCGAAGTAACGTCTTTCAAAAAGTTAATATTATTTTTGAGATTATTATGAAACGGGGTTGTTTCTCTAACCAAAACTCCTCGATAATAAAAAAAACTATTTCTAACAAATTCTTTTTTAGTACCTTGATTATTTTTTTTTAACATAAGAAAATACATAATACTATAACTTTTTTAACACAATAATTATTGACCTAATAAGATAAAAATGTAAAAAGTTCATAAAGTTTTTATAAACTTATTTGTTTAACAAAACACTGCAAATTAATAATTCTTTTTTTAAATATCATCAATGCGTGAAAACATAAATTTTCATTAAATTGCAATAAAAACCAATTAATTTTGTAACTCTTTTTATTTTTAAAATAAAAAGTTAGTTTTAGAATTAAATTTGTTATAAACGGAAACAATAATTTTTATTGTATAAAGGTGAGCCTAACATTTTAACTTCGATTGAAGGGAAGATTGAAACAAACGCTGATAAATTTATACATAGTTTTTAATTAATTCAAAATTAAAACCAACATTATATTATATTATATAATCTCAAGGCAGTTCGGAAAATTTTAACTTTGTTTGACTGTTCGAATATTAAGCTTTAAGCTTTGAACTTGACTTTTTGATGATTTTTTTCCTCTAAATGAAAAAGTTCAAGCAGTTAAAGAACTTTTATCACAAATGAATAAACACATCTTACTAAATAAATAGGATGACCATCAAAAGTTTTTCTACGTGTTTTATTATCATTTAGATCAGTTTTTAGCTTTGGTACTGATGGTAATATCATGCTAATTCGAGTTTTCCTCGATCTTGATTTTTGATTATCATTTTGATCGGGAATTTTCACTTTCTCCTTATCGCTTCGTCCTTCTTTCTGTTCCGACGATTCTGATTTTACAATCGTCGGCTCCGTTTTTACATCGTCAATTAACGGCAAATCAACAAATGCATCATTAATGTTGATTGTTGAAGTTGTAAAAATAGTTGTTTTTGTTAAGCTTGAAGCATTTTTAGCTTTAGAAAGGTCAACTTTTTCACATAAAAACTCGTTGGGTAAATCTTTTTGTACTGGTGAACATTTTTCACGTGGAAAAATTTTCAGTGTGAAAGATTCGTCCCGCTTGAAGACTTTCCGAAAAAATGGAGAAGATTGTGCTGGCATTTTTTCAGAAATTTTATATTATCCAATTTAATTATTAATAGAAATTTTCCTGGGGAAAATTTATAAATAATCGATTAGAATTTTGTTAAATTTTTTTTTTTCAATAAAAACTTTAAAAATCCACATTATTCAATTTAAAAAAAAAAATTAATATAACTATGGTGGCTTGGCACGATTGAACATTTATGTTTGAAATTGGCAAAATAACTGAAAGTTTTCTCAAAATAAGGAACTTTTATATAAATTCATATCCTTTAGAAAATTACGCGTAAAATTATGTAGAGAATTCAAACAAATTAAGTTAACGAAAGTCATTCTAAATATCCTTTATATTATTCTTGAAATCATGAGGATGGTATTAAAATGCACAGTTAATATATAAATTTAAATTAAGTAGAGTCCCCCAGTCAATATTTGCAATAACTTTACATATTATTTATGTAAACTTTTCTAACTTCTCTAATTTTACTATTTGTAGGTACCTAATAAAATTTAGAACATTTTTCGAAAAATGTAACCATTTAACTTAAAGATTTTTACTTATAAAGTATACAAAATTATGTAAAATTAATATAAAATATGTGTAGAGAATAATTATTTATTTAATGAATCTTTTTCTCAAAACTCGATCAATTCACGCGCAAGGATTTTAAGTAAAAATAGATAATATGAAGGAAACAACAGGGAATCATTTTATTAATTTTATATATTTGTAGAAGGAGATCTGTTCGACGATTTAAGATTACTAAACAATGTTGATGAGAGAATAAAAAACTTCCAAAGGATAGTATTGAAAAAGTGCGTGTCCACTTACATAAATTACATTAATTTTTTTAATACAAATATTATGGACAAATTAAAGAGAATATTATTTATTATTATGGGAAATTTTCCGGTCTGTATGGTTCATTAAAAATAAATGTGAATTAGTTTTAAAATACACTGATAGCGGATAACTAGCTACCGTATTGAAATAATTTACAAATTGACAATAAAAAAGAAGTTTTATTGAGTAGAAATTAAAAAAATATATTTAGAATCAGAAGAATGTTTTATTTATACGATTTAATATTTAATAAAAATAAAAGCTCTTACGGCAGCATAGTACATTTATCTATTTTTTTAATTATTTGCGAGAATTATGTCGTTCTGATTAACTGGTATTAATGTAAAAATAAAATATTAAATATATAGTAAATAAAAAGTGAAAGTGAAACTATTTCATGGATTCGTCTCATTGTGATTTAGAATACATTAACAAAAATGTAATGGGATTGGTCAGGAGAAAAAAATTGTTATCAAAAAAAAATATTACACACTCTTTTTATTCCATCAAATACATCTCTAAAGCAAGTTACGAAAAGGGCCCGTCTATTTGGCGCCAAGAATTGATGTATATCAAATATGTATCCATGCATGGTAAATATGAAATATTAAAAAAAAATGTATATAAATACATTAGTATATTATATACATACTTTCGTATATTAGATTTAAAAACAACAAAATTGGGATATGATTTTTAACACACAATGTTTTCAATAATGTTTATTTTACTTTTTAAACTTTTCAAGGTTGAAAATGTAAAGGAATTTCAAAAATATTGAGTTATTAAAAGTCACACCTTTTGTGAATAAAATTTATTCATTTAGTTTAGACTTTTAGAGTAAATAAAATTAAGGTATATGTAAACATTTTAATTATTTTTTTTAAACGTAAATCCTTGAAAATGAAATTGAAAATTTTGAAATAAAATTATTCAAATGAGTTTAAGAAGTACCCAAATGTAACAATTAATTAACAAACAATATGTTTATACAAAAAAAAAATGTTTTTATGGTATTTTTTGTACTATTTCATGATTAAATTACATAGTTCTTTTGTTCATAATAAGGTTTTGATTGATGTTCTTTATAAATCATAATATTGTAATAGTGTTTGAGAATATGCTGAAAAAAATCTTATGTTGTTTTTTTTTGGTTAAAAATCAATTAGGAAACTGCATTAAAAAATTTTTTCATGAAATTTAGAATCTTAAGATATTCAAGGACATCATCCTTATAATCTTAATATTAGGGGCAAATGATCCAATACATACATGTCGATTTTCACCTTAAATTATTTTCTAACTACTTATTCAGTTTTTAATAACATTTGACGTCATGACTTGACAACACGACCTCGAGTTATACTCCTGACTAAAAAGAAACCTTTAAATTATATTTTAGTTTGGTAATAGGCATACTTACAACTCTCATATTTTTAATACTTGGCAAAACTCTTTTATTTTCGGATTCCTTTTTAATGAAAACCTCATTAATAACATTGCCTAACATTTCTTTAGCAGCACCCATAGCAGCTTCACTAGCGGCATTTACAAATTCTTTGCCAGCTTGTTTGAAAAATCCCGAAATTTCATCCATTTTATATAATTTGGTTTATAATTTAAACCTTGAGTATTTTTAAAAGTAACGTTAAATGAGTTATAACGCTTATAAGAGTTATAATAACTCTTCGAATAAAAAAAAATAATATCAAAGAGATTCTGAAAAAGAAAATAACAATATAAGTACTTAATTTAAACCCAATTTTTTTTGTATTCGCATGAATATTAACAATTAAAATGAAAAGCTCTATAGGCGAGGTGATAATGTCATAATTGTTTTTTTCTATAATTATTATCATGAAGTTTATTACTTAAATATTTAATAATTTAAGATATTTACATACTTACGAAGTACACAAAGAGAAAATTAGATATTCGTGATTATATATTTTTTTTTTTTTAATTTGCAATAGGTAAGTGTTAAAAAATAAACGTTGTTAACTATACTTAATAGAAATGAAAAATAAAGTATTTCACTTCACTTTGTTCACAATACAGAATTCAGAGACAAAAAATTTATAAATCAGGTATTTGTCACATAAATCTATTGCTAGTTACGAAGAGAGACAAATCTGAATATAACATTTGCTATTTTTCCAAAAATAAAATTCAATAAATTTATTTTTATTTGCTTTTAAAGTGTAGTAATATTGATTTTAAACTCCAGTAGCAAATATAAGATTTGATTTGATCAGATCACAGATCTGATTTTTTTAAATAAAGCCTAGAAAAATAAGAAGGAATTTTTAAAAATTATAAAAGGATACTGCAATTTTAAATAGAACAACTGGATTTTTATCCGCGATTTTATCAAAGATTTTTTTCTCCGCGACGATTATCGAAATCAATTTATTCAACCAAATGCAGTAGTTTGTAATACATTTTTCTACTCATACATACCAAAGAAAGAAGCTGAATTTTTTTTAACACTCAAAATTGACTTATTCCTTAAAAATAACAAAAAAAAAATTGATACAGATAAAACAAGTTTTTTAAATTTGAGAACAAATTTAATTTATTTGCATTTAATACAGTGCTGTAAAACAATCATCAAATATTAACAAAAATCTAACTGATGCTCGTAAATTAAATCTTTAACTTTAAAGCCAAATTTAGCCGGGTTGAATGTTTATTCAACTGGTGCTGAAAGTTTCAATACAGACGATCTATTAACTAAGTTGAAAAACTTATCTTCTAAAAATCTCTTAACATTAGTAGTTACAGATTACTCAACGTGTCTTTCAACTTGAATGCACTGATACAATATATTCAATTGGTTTGATGTTTTTCAACCTGGTTGAAGGACTATTGAGAAACACTGTTGGCCAACTGTATCATGCTATAAAACTTGATTTTTTAAAACTTATTGTTACTTTCGCGAATAATAAAGTGATAATTTATTGAGTATCTCTGATATTTGATAAACAACTGGTTTTTAATAAAATTAAATACGAAAACTTAAAAAAAAACTTCTCGTACTTAATTATAAAATTCTACCGGTATTTGATGATTGAATTAAAATAAAATGTAAAAAAAGTAAATGAAATCGTCATCAAATTACAATTCACTGAATAACTTTTTTTTTTCTTTAAGAATGTTGTTTAAATAACATTTGTTTGTAATTTAAAAAAAAAAATAATAATGAATAAAAATTATTAATGTTTATGATTTCAGATTTTTATGTGAATAACTTTTTAATAAATAAGTAAATATAAAAACAGCAGCAGTTGTAGTGATTGAGAAATATTTTTAAGACATGAAGTGAATTAAAATTAGACTATTTATAAAATATTTCTATCAAATAAATAAAAAAAAAAAATGAAATCATCAAACAACGAGTCAAAAATTAATATCCTGAATAATTTTATACATAACTATGTGTAGATATCAGACAGAAAGATAAGAATAATACCGAACTTGCTGTTAAGTTATAGTTTTTCGAAAAACTTATTTTCAAATAATTAATTTAATAATATTCAATGCTTTCTATTTTCAAACGAACCAAATGAATATTACGATCTTCGAGAAAGTATTTGACTACATCACTTCACTTCACAGTGAGATCGATAATATGCCTATCAAAGAAAATTAAACGTCATATAATTTAAAATTGTAGTACCTACATTTTTATGTCCACTAGAACTATTTCCATTATTTCCTACATTCCCTAAATCTGCAATACACTGCAAAGCTCATTGAAATATTTTTTTATTAATAAAAAATTATGATGATTGACCTTTATAAAATAGTTTTTAAATTAAATAACTACACGTTATTATCCCCCATTTTAAATAATTGTGATATTTTATTTGCTAATTTAATATATCATTGTTTTTTTTTGTGTTCTGATGATGCGGTTTCTATTAAAGTTTTATTATGATTATTATTAAAGTTTTGCAATTATTATTGTAATTTCATTTACTCAGAAATCTAAAATGATTACAATTCACCATCATTAAAGTAATTATTTCTTGTTGCAACAAAACAAACAGAAAATTGCTCTCAGTTTCATACAAAATAAAAATAGAACAAAATAGAAAAATCAACTCATTGAAATTTAAATTCTCCAATTTTATTTCATTCATTAAAATAATGATTGATAGCATTTTAAATAAAATAGGCTATAAATCTACATTATAATCTTAACAGATTTCATTTTATGACTAAATCGTGGATGGAAAAATGTTCGTTTTTGATTACTAGATACTAAGAGCAAAAATACCCTGAAAAATATCTTAAGTAAGTAGGACTTTTGTTTAAGACAAATTTCAATTTAATGTTATATTTTTTTAATTTTATTATAATGGGAAAACGTCTTAATATATTTGTTTCAACAAAAGCACCAGCATTTCTTTAAGAAAATATATATACTTGTCGCCATAATGGCTCAAGTTATACAAAGTGAATTATTAAAAAAATCCTTAGTACAAAATTTTTACAAAATTTATATCGATTAAGAAAACATTTATATTTAAGTTTGCGGCAAAATAAAAAAAAATATTGAGTTATTTGACATTTTGCAGTTTACATAGATATATATATGTATATTTTTATTAAAAAAAAAATTAAAAAACCTGTTGCGTTAAAAGAATATTATTTTATTATTTTATTTTGCTTGATTAAATATGGGCTTGCGCATTAAAGTTGTCCCGATTATAGAATTTTGTTATACCTATCCAATGTACGAAAAATTTGCAAAAACTTTTTTACATATAAATACATTAGATATGTTTACATTATGTTTATAACGTGTTGTAAGTAAGTACGTCTAGTTTAAAAGTTAAAGGTCTTTAAACTTACTGTTTTTATGAATAGAAAAAAAAATTGTCGATTGTATTCGTTTTCATAAGCATACTTATAATATAATTTACTTTTTCTAATCTTATTAGTCAAACCCCAAGCTTAAAGAAGTTAACCAGAATTTTTTTTTAACACAGTAAGGCACGGATAAAATTTAATAAATTTTGTTAATGTTCCACAAAACATAAAGCCATTTTTTTCCTGTCGTAATAGTTATCCAAATAAGTATCTACATGATAAAAAAATAAAATTTAATTCCAAAAGAATTTATTTATTTCATTAGGCATAGAATAATTTATTAAATTAAATTGTATTTTAACAAATTTGTTAAAATATATGACACACACTTTTAATTCAAAACAACCCAAACTTGTTAATTAAAAGTTAAAAAAAAAAAAAAAAGATTTTATTCGTCCCCTTCTCTTTATTTTGCACGTAATATAAAAATTTTAATTCTTTGTATCTTTTAAAAAAAAGTAAATAAAAAATTTGTTGATTTTTTATTATTTTCTTAAAATTCATAAAAAAGTCTCAAGGAAAAATAACGAAATTTATTTTTTTATTCTGTTAATAATTAATGACATCATTAACTAAGTTCTTGTATATTTATTTTAGTCACTAAAGATTAATGTAAATTTACCCGGAATTCTAGAGATTTATTGATATTAAATCAGATCATGTTGGATTAAATATTATTCATCAGTTGCCATTCAGTGAATTGAAAATTTCTAAGACTTAAATTAAAAGAAGTTTATTCAAAAGCTACATACAGAAAAATTTGACATAAATGTGAAGAATTTTAATGTTTGCTTAATTGAGTGTGAGGTAAGTGTACTATTTCAATTTTTCCAAATGTAATTTTTATCTATCTTTTCAATCTTTCTGTACTAAAATTAATCAGGGAAAAAATTTATTCATGTCGTCATCAATTAAAAAATTAAATATTTTTTTTTTTCACGTAAATTTGAAATAAATAAAATTAAATAAATATTCATAGTAAATATTGTGTGTTTTCAATTCCAATAAAAATACAATTTTTATTTTTAAAAGCTTTGAGAAAAACAATTTAAATTTTTACTTTTTTTTTTATTAAATTCTTGCCGACACATTTTTAGAGCATGAATTTATTGAAAAATTGAAAATGTTTGCAAAAACCATAAACTTTTCCTAACACAATAAACAGAAATAATTCGAATTCATAGTCATCTTTACTTTATTTTTGTATACCTAATCGATAGAAATTGCTAATTTTAGTAAATCTTATTGCTTAAAAACTAAATGACAATAGCGCAGTCGTTTGCCCCAGTTAGAACTAAAAAGAGAACAAACAATTCTGAATACAAATTTATCTGATTTGGGTTGGGGTTTTAAAAATGACATAAAAAATAAAAATAAGATTACAGAATCACTAGAAATGAAATCGATTGCAACATTAGAAACAGGTCACTGATTAATGAATTAATAATTATATATTTTTTAATGTTATCATTTTTAAGAGATTACTAGCTTACAGTCACTTCAATATTACCCAATTGGAAGATTGGAATACGAAAAATAAATGTTGCACAATTCTGCAATAGTGACATCATTAAAAAGGAAATTATAAATATTTTGGGATTTCTTATTTTTAATATAACTATCTATAACTTGACAATTTGTGAATTCGTACCATGAAAAAGGATTAGTTGACAAAAGTAACGATTTAAAAATTAATTCTAAAACGATAAAATAAATTATTGATGATTCGATAAAATTTTAATTTAATAAATTAGTTCAAAATGGTCCAAAATAGAGTTGTTGTCTCCAAAACATCAAAAATTGTGTGGAACTGAATATAAACTGGAACCAGTAATTTAACCTCAAAATAGAACTAAGAAGTCTAGACTAGTTTTAGAACTGGTTGAGTAACCGGATACTTATTTTGCGCAATTCTCATAGTTGTTTGTACAATTTCATATGGAACTACTAGTAATTATTATATCTACATAGCTAGGTATATAACACGTATAAGATTTGATTTTTTTTTAATAGGTATTTGAAACGTATGAAAGTTAAATAAAGGTGAAAGTTTAAGTGAAGGGAATTAAAATCCGAAATTATTGGAAAAATGTTTATTAAAAAATGTTTTTCACAGTCAATAATGAAGGAAAAATAAAACAATTCAGCACTATTTTTTTTTTCTCATTCACTTTTGAGAAATAGTGGGAAAAAAACAAAACGATTATGTTTCTTTTCAAAAATAGATATTAATTAATTATAATTTATAATAAAAAAAAATATTTTTTTTTTTTCTTCCAAGATTAAAAGCTTATTTTGTTAGATTTTTTTAATGACATCATTTTGGATTCACCTCTCAGCAGACCTCAATTAACATTTTCGTAGGTAGAAATTTTGTTATTTTTATAGCTTTTCACTTTAATTATTTTATTTAAATAATAATTTTTATACCTTTAAAAATTAATCGATTTTTCTTAACTTCACCAATCATATGAGTTTAAAAAAAAAAAAAAACATTTTTATTTCTTTTCTAATTCAATATTTTTTTTCTGTTGTTGACATGTGCAGAACTAAAAATGTACTGAATTAACAAAATTGGTTTGGTTTGGCTTGGCAGAAATATATGCAGAAAAGAAAAACAAAAGATGAGAGAGAGAGAGAGAGATGACATTTTTGACAGCAGCCAGCAGCACAGAAAAAAACAAAATAAAATAGTGAATGTGTGTCAGTATGTATGTGTGCGAAATGCAAACAAGTGCTTCTCAAACTCTGTAATAATTTGTATGGCGCGTAAATTTTAAATAAAAACAAAAAAAAAAATAAACAAAACAAAGAGAAATTTTGTTTGTTTGATTGAAATGAAGGAAGATTGGGAATTTTTAAAATTATTTAAAAATAAAATTAAATTAATGAGAATAAAAACGTGAAAAATTGTAAATAAAAGAACTAATGATCAAATGAAAAATTTAAAATGAAATGACAACTAATGATCAAAGGTGAGGCGCTTAAATTTTGAAATAGAATAAAAAAAGGTAGGTATACAAAAGGTACATACCTATTTTCAAATAAAAAAATTTAGAACAGTATGGGCTGTACATAGACTAATCTTATCTTACCAATAAACTAATTTTTATTAGAATCTATTTAAACTTTGGAAAAAATGTAGAATATAAATTTTATATGGAAATTATTTTGATCCTTGGCTTTCACTAGTATCTAACTCCTAAAACCTAAATCATAGAATCTCATCCTTTAGTCGAAATGAAAGTGATCGAGATTGATTCGAAGAAGCGAAATCAATTTGACTTAAGCAATTTTATTGCGTACGAACGGACGAGCATTTAATAAAAATATGTAGTCCGTTTTGTAATTTTTTTTTTGATGAAAAGTGTCATAAAAATTAAACATTAATTATCAGTCGATATTTTCTTTTTTGTTTGATACCTATCTCTTTTTAAAATTTTGATTCGTTTAATAATTTGCCGTGCTACTAGACAAATCAAACATGGAACAAAACAGTGACATTGCTCATATGAAGAAAAAAATAACTTATAATCTTTCTTTAAATTAATATTGCTTGATATATTTCAATCCGAATAAAAAACGTACAGAAAAATAATATGCTCTTGGAACAAAATTGGAGATAAAGAGGAATTACTTCTCAAAACGTAAGCGAAAGCTTATTAAAAGTGCTAAGTTTTGATTGTACATCAAAATAAATATCAGAAATTTTTGAAAATATCTTCAAATGTAGATAAACTCGATAAATGTTTGGAAATAAAATAAAATATTAAGAAATATCTATTCTCAAAGAATATATTTATATATATGTATATATACATTCAAATAAAAGTTTAGGAAAAGCCTCATTCAGTTTTGCCGAACTCTTTCATTTGAAACCAAGACCGCTTAAATCAGCTCTGTATTAAGATGGGAAATGGTGCCCCAAATATGACTTTGAATGCCTCTAGCTCGGGAACCAAAGTGAGTTACAGGAAACTAAAAAAAAGATTAGACATAGTTTGTGGTATACTTTCGATTAGGTCGGAAGGAAAAACGATTAGTTAGGTAACCAGGAAAAAAATTAGAAATGTACTGGAACGATTTTACTTAAATCATATGTGAAACTGGTCTAATATAGCTTGAGAGTAATAAATATGGTAATGTACCTATTTTGCATCAACGTTGTTCTTTTCCTTCCTAGAATTCCATCTTATTAAGAATTAAGGCTATAATCAAATATGTGTAGATATGTACATAACTAATTATAATAAATTCACACAAAAGTGGGGATTTACGGGATTTTCACAAAAAAATTTTTTGTGCTTATCTTATGAGTTAATGACTCAATTTATATCAATTTATTTTGATTTAGCTTTCTTATATCTTTACTATACTTAATCCCGTTCTTTTGGAACCGGGATGAAAGCTTGATAGATGTTTTAATTCAATAATTTTTACTGAAATTTTTCTTAATTCTAAATTGAATAAAATTAAAAGCGGGCGCCAAACCGATTATAAAAAATACTTTTACTACATGTAAATACATAAAATATTTAAATTTTTAATCAATAGCTTTGCAATATTTTCAATATTGAAGGGAAATGTTTTAGAAACCCACTCATATAGGTATTCATAGTTTGTTGGCCCGGTTTATTTTTATAAAAGTTTTATAAATATAAAATCGTACCCACAAAGTCAAACGAACAATTTATGTTTTTTTTTTTTTCGTTTCATATTTTTTTGTGGAGAAAAATTTTATTTACTCTAGAGAAAATTTGCTAAAATAACGATAATTTATGTACGTATGTATTGTATATGTTGAATATAAACAACATATGTGTATTTTTTATTATTCTTCTGATGTTTTATTATAGGTTATTATAAGTAAGTATATATGAATCAAAGTTTAATTTTAGTTCTTAGTGTTATAAAAATGGGAATTTTACTTTTTTGAATTTAATATTAAAAACGTATTAAATTTGCTCTTCAACAGTGATTCATCTTATTAAAAACATCAATGTAAAAATTTGTGATCTTTTTTACATATAATAATCTCTAACATAATATTATAAAGCAGGCGTGTCCATGCTTTTGTTGACAGAGATTATAATATAATAGACATATTATTAGGCACATTAAATACAAAAATATTTAATAATAATAAATTTTCCTTTTTTATTCATATACCTACCTACTTTAATTCAAATATTCACAATATGCAGGTTTATTTTATACCTAGTCATCTCACTACATCAAGAAAACTCAACCTAGTAGCCTATTTCGTTATAAAAGCTCAATATAATTTCGAAACAGAATCATGCAAAGAAATTAATAATAAAATATTTTTTTAATATTTCTTTGCCGTACGTTAATACATAATTTAATTTTTATGGGGTAAATAAAGTTTCAAAGGCACTATTGTAATAAAAAATAAAAATTAAATCAAAAATGAAACAGAAAACTGATAAGATAATACACTTTTATTGCATCAAAATTAAAAAAAATTTAAGAAAAAAATTAAAAAACTGAAATGCAGCTAATTGCATTCGAACATACCCTTGTCGTTCTTTAAAAGCTCTTATGTTACTTCACTTTTGGCCAATTTGAGATTCACATTGTAAGGAATATTGATTCTTCACAATTTAATCTGGAAAATGCTATGCTCAACAGTTGAAAAATTGCAAACTTATAGAGTAGTTAAATAAAATAAAAAAAAATAAATTATTTTTTGAAGTTTTGACACATAGATGACGATACATAAGTTCACAATAATAGTTACTTATATTTAATAACGTTATTATTAAAAGTAGGAAATTATCAAATTTATTTATTATAAATACAAGTTACAATTCTTAATTGTTGTTGATCTTAGTTTATGTATATGACTAAAAATGTAAAAAAAAAACGAGAAAGTATGAATTGAAGAGTACGGTTGTTTTATTAGATATCTCTAAAAATGTTGAATTAAGTTCTTGTTGATATCAAGAAAATACATATTTTTGTTATGTTCATAAAAAACTTTTTTATTTGGCTAAAATCCAAAATAAATATTTAATAGTTGCGAAAATTTTTAACGAGAAATTCTATCAAAACAAACTAAGTATAATGTAAAATGCTATTAAGTCTAACACATATGGTACATATTTTGAAAATTTTTATTTCACATAATATGTATTTCGATTTGATATGTAGCTTGAGAAAAAGAGTGAATCAATTTTTGTTTATAAATGTTTAAAAGCTTTTTACTTATGGATACTAATGCGCATTTTTAATTTTATCCCAATACCTACTATAAATTATATTAAGAATCCTAAAGGCGAAAACGTTTAGTTTTCATCACATAAAAGAATATTGTTCTGTCTCTATAACATACCATTAACTAAAAAACAAATTTACCTACAAATTTACTTAAAATTTATTCCTTGAAGTAATTATTTATTAGGCTTTTTATCTAAGGTGACTCATTTCCAATGAAATGATTTATTTCATCAGATAAAATGATTAATTCGATTCAAAATAAGAATAAATATTTTAGTTTTTTTTGGCAAACTTATTTTCATAAATATAAACTATACTAATTAACTAAAACATTTCTTATTAAAAATTAAAATTCATACACAAATAAACAAAAACTTACCCAAAACATATTTTCTGCTAACGGAACTTTAATTGCATTGAATGGAATTTCCGGAATACCAACCGAAGGCTCTTCAGATGGTGGAGGAGGTGCAGAAATATCGGCTTCATCTGAAGGCGCCAACGGTGGGTATAATGTTGGAATTGGTTTAACATTAAATGTTTTGTCCACACCATCTAAAATTAAAAAAGAAAACAGAAGTATACTGTAAGACTGTGCACATTGCTCAATAAGAATATTAACTTAAAAAATATTAAATATTAATAATAAAAATTGAGAAGAATGTGAAATTAATATAAATGTAGATACATACCTGGTAAAGATGGCAATGATGGATATAGACTAGAAATTCCACTCGAAGAGCGAGACATATTATCTGATTGATATGGCATTGGCATTCCTCCGAAAGCAGTCGGATACGGTAATGATGGCATCGATGGACTAGCTGTTGGGTAGGGAAGATTGTTGCCTCCAGCAGTTGGATAGGGAAGGTTGGTTCCTCCAGTTGGATAACCTACCAATGATGGATAAGATGATGTTGGGTATGGTGCAGAAGCTGCTGGGTATGGTGTTGTAGCTGCCGGATATGATGAACGTTGACTGGTTGCTGAAGTTTTGGATAAATGTGGATACGATCCGACCGGTAAATTACCGTGATCTAAAATCGGAACCGTCGGATATAAGGACGACGGCACGGCGGTTGCGTTTTTATTATCATTTTTTTGACTCCGCTCGGCATCCGAATAACCTAATGCGGCTAAATTAACAAAACCAAGACCGCTCGAATGATAATTTTTTGGAAAATAATTATTTACATTCATTTTTTAAATTTTTTTTTGTTTTTTTTTATTTAACTCACTCTTTCTTTTTTTTTAATTTTCTATAAATGGAAAACCTGGATTATTTTTTTTCACTTAATTTTAATTTATCAATCACCTTTATTTTTTTTTAATTTAAATTTGTGACCTTGATTTTTTTTTATTTTTTTTATCGAATTGAAAGTAAATTTTATATGAAATCAAAAAAAAGACCAAAACAAAATATTATTTTCTTTTCGAAAATTAAAAAACCACAATAATTAATTTGAATTCAAATCACAAGTAGTAAAAAATTTATTAATTTTTTCAATATTATAAAAATATCAAAAATATTTAAAATAAAATCAACAATAAACACGAAAAATCGTAATACCGTAGTACGTAAAAAATTAATTGAAAAAACCGATTAAAAAATTCAATAGTACAAGACGACGTAAACAAAAGTACTGAAATTATAGAGAAAATGTCATTGGCGACTACTGTCACTGTCATTAATTTTTTTGATCAAATGAAAAATTCTGCAAAGAACTTTGTGTTGTTTACAAATTTATAGAAAACAACAAGGTAAGCAAGAATAATAAAGGTGTGGAGAGCGAACCCGATGATTATTTGTGACGTCTTTAATTTCTTACCGTTTGCATGTGAGTTTGAAACTGGCAAATATTTTCATTTTCTCGAAATAATTTATCTCGTTTTTAAGGTTTACAAAATAAAGGGTAAACTATAAAATAACAGTGGTTCTATGACTGCTTCGTGTGTTTTCTTGCATATTTTGAGCCGGCACGACCTAACCGTAGCTCCTTGCTTAAAAATTTTTCGGCAGGTATTCTTTATTTTATCGGAGATACCTATTTTGAAGAAAAAAAAATTTTGTTTGTATATTTTGCGCCGGCACGACCTAACCGTAGCTCCTTACCCAAAAATTTTTCAGCTGGTAATCTTTATTTTTGAAAAATAAATTTTAGTTTTAAATAATTTGTAAACGAAAGATTTTTAAAAAATAATTTGAATTTAAATTTTTCGCGCCAAATTATTTTGTTTTTATAAACGACAAATGATTATTGAACTAACTATTTTGAAAAAAAAAAAATTAGTTTTAAATAATTTGTAAACGAAAGCTTTTTAAAAAATAATTTGAATTTAAATTTTTCTGCGCCAAATTATTTTCTTTTTATAAATAACAAATGATTATTGAGTGGACCACTCGTTTTTTTGAGTATTCAAACGGTACAAGAGCATGTCGCTTTTTTCGAACTCGATTTTCGAATGAGTAAAATAATTTTTACCCCCTACAAAATTACTCATTAATACAACGCGCCTAATTGGCCTAATTAAAGAAGTATTAACTTCCAAAAATTGATGTATATTAAAGTAGATAATTATTTCGCTCGCCATAAGTTAAATAGATGTAGTATTTAGAGCAGCGAAGCCCAAATTAGAACTAATTTAGAGCATATAGAAAATACTAAGGTTTTTTTCATATCACACCAACCCAATTTTTATTTAAAAAACATTCACTGTAAAAAAATTATTTCTAAAGACATAATTAAGAAAACTAAATTGTGTGTTGTATGTTTTTTGAATAAAATTACGTTTTATTTTTCAATTTTAATTCAATCCTAAAAAATTTCAAAAATGCTTCTTAAGCTGATATATTACGATTCACATCAACTGACAAATTTTTTTTAAAAGCTTTCCTTTTCTATTTAAAACAAAAGATTTTTCTGTCAGATTTTTGTTTTACTTAATACAGAAATTTGTATGAGCCAGAAAGGGAAAGAGATATAAAATTAAGGAGAAATGATTGAAGAAAAAAGCTTGATTTAAAAATTTATTGAAATTTGACCCTTTCATAAAAACTCAACGGTCAATTGATTTAAATCGTACTCTAATAATATTTTATATAAAAAGTGATTCCTGCGGGATTTTAAAAAATTAAAATAAAATTGTATAAAAGACCTTCCAGTCTAAAAGAGTAAGAAATATAAATTTTATATTTTTAACAGTGTATTTAAAAAGACTAGAAATAAAAAGGAAAAAAAAAATTTTTTTTTTTTTGTGAATCAAAGTGAGCATACGAAATAATGAAATGAGTATACGATTTTATATGCGAGTATACGATTTTTTTTTTTCATTGAAAATGATTACACATTTTTTATTCCTATGCATTTGAGTATAAAAAAAAAAAATTTTGCTCGCGAGCATAGGCTTGGGCATCAGTGATTTAGAGCAAGAAGGGTTCTTTTTGGATGGGTAAAAAAAAAATCAAATTATTACATCATTATTACAAGGTAATTTATTACTTAAACTTCAATTATATTATTCTTAATATGAGCAAAAGAAGTCAAATTTGATATTTTAAAAAATATGTTTTGATTTAAAATAAATGTTAAATGCAGAATAATAATAATTTCAATGTTTTTTGCTTGGTTAAAAGATATATAATTTAATATAATAATAAGTAATTTGATCTTAATAGGGGTTGGAAATTTGGAATATGTGGAATCAGTGGAAAAAAAATGTCCCCTAATGCACCCTAATGAAGAACAATACAAAAAAACAAGTAAATTTTTTAATTTTATTTAAGTACCTATACCAATTATAGTAATGTTCATCTATATTATGTACATACCTACGTATGAGTAATATCAGTTTTAATTATCAGTATTAATCAATTATTTATTCAAGAAAGTTGATAAAAAAGAAGTTTGACTTTAATACCTAATTCATAATCTGTTTATTCAAAGTTTGATAAAAAAAATAAAATTTATAAATCTGAACTATTAATGTATGTAAGTCTTTCAAATGAAAACATTTTTGTTATGTTTTAAGTAAATATTTCTTTTATTATAAACTATTCTTCTATAACTTATATATAATTTTATAATTATTTTGAGCCTATTTTAACATTTATTTTTTTTGTTTTTTTTTTTTAATATATATTTTTGAATATTTTTTTAAATTAATAATTTAATTTGTTAATTTTCCTATGTCTAATTTTTTTTTTTTTTTTTATTTTCTTTTATGTATAAATTCGTTTTTCATTTTATTGTTAAAAAATAAAAACAAAGGGTAAAAATTTTACATAAAGCTTTTTGTTATTATTTTATTAATTTATTAATAATTTATATTATTCACAATTTTGGTTTACAAATTATATATTTTAAGAATTTTTTTTTTTAATTACTTTTAACAAGTTAACATTTTGTAAGCAATCTCTTTTAATGAATAAAAATAATATCTGAAAAAGGGATTAAAGAAAATGATAAATTAATTACATATTAATGTTTTAATATGTAGGTATGTAGTCGAAGATCAAAGATTGGAAAGGTTCAATACTTTGTTCTTAATGGTTCAATATTTCACATTAACAGGTCAGGAGCAGAATAATAATATTATGTAAAAACATATTTTTAACGAAGAATTATTGTCTTCGAATTGTTTCTTTTAATTTAAACTTTTGCCTATACTTAAACATGTAAAGTAAAAATTTATGATAAGATCAAAAACATTTCAATTTCCATTTATAACAAATCATTGACATTCTATTGGATTATTTGATTAGTAGATTTCTATGAAGAAAAAAATTATTTTACCATAAAAACAGAGAAGCGGAATATGTCATGACAATTAAGGAATTACAATTCGTTGATACAGAAAGGATTATTCCGGCATTGAATGAAAAATTCCAACTATAAAGATTCTTTTAGATTTTTCTCGAAGACAACACTTTAATAATTTTTTTTTAATTTTTCCTTGAACTACATACCATTTTAAAAGGTTTTTTAATCATGTTATCTGAAATAATAAATTATGAACATATTGTTTTGGAAGAGAAAATTTCTATATTACAGATATACTTAAATAGTTAGATTCTCTTTAAATATATGTTATACAATTAAAACAAAAACTTAATTTACATCAGTATAAAATTTTTGATTAACAATTGGCAGGAAATATAAATACCAAAATAAGAAATAAATTTTTTGTTTTTAAAATTCAATAATAATTTAACTTTAAATTTTTTTTTGCATTCAATGCAAAATTTAAATATATTTTTATTAATTTATTAAAATCAAAATAAAAATGACTACTCTCGCCTCTAAAACGACCATAAGTTACTACTGCGGATTCGCCGTAGTACTGTTTTTATTGAACAAAACATTATAACTCTGTAACTTTTGACCTAATGAACGAAGAGGGCTCAAAATAGGCTTAAAATGATTATTTTTCAAATCTAGATTTCTAAGAAAAAGGTATTTTTTATTTATTATTTAATTATTGATCATAGAAATAAAGAAAAAAAAAGTAAAAAATGATTCGATCAATGTCATTTTCTCAGGCACTCTAGAATTGTATTTTCAAATGCCGCACAAAATAAATTTTAAACATTAATAGATGTATCGAATCTGACATAAATGTCTTCATGCCTGTTTCTTATGTTAATAAAAAATATAACAAGGCTAACACACAGCCCGGAAGCTTGATATTTTTAATTTAAAATTAAAAAAAAAATCTAAATTTATTCTCCTTTATCTGAATAACGAACAACAATTCAAACTTTATGGCGAGCTTGTTGAGAAAAATTAAATTTGAAAGGATAACAAATAACAAATATTAGGAATATTATAATAAACATTTATAATTAAAATCACCAAATGAAAATTATATTATTTCAAGCCGATAAAAAAGATTTTAATATAGGTGGTGATATAATTCTGAGCCGGAGAAATATAATTCTCACACATTTGTCAATAAGTAGATAACTCCATTTTTGATATAATGAGAAAAAGCTAATTTTGTGTCTTTTTCTTATTTTTCTATTATTTTATTGATATTATAATAATATTTTTGCTTCTACTTATTAAAAATATCATACTTATTGTCTTTAAAAAAGAAATTATATATTTTTAATAAAAACCACCATATAGAATCCAAAAAAAAAAAAGATATTTTTTTGACCAGATTGAATGTAAATGAGAAAAAGTAATTAACTCCACTTATGTACTTGTTGACAATTTTATTTTCTTTTTTGCCATTGATAATATGAAAAAGGAAAAACAGGATAAAATTAGATATTATGTTATGTACAAAAATAAAATTCTTAAAAACTACAAAATTCTAGGAAGATAATAATAATAGAAGAATAATGTTATAAAATGAATTTATTTTGGAAAAAAATGCATGAAATTAAGAATATTAAGCTAAATTAAATATTAAAAATAAAAAAAAATAAAAACAAAGAATATTTGCAACAAATTGTAATAACTATGTAACTATGTAATTATTTTTTGTGTATAACTATTTAACTTTGTTTAACGGATTTTTTGTCTGCGTTGAAAAATAAATAATTAAACTTATTTTGTTTACGATAAATTTCATTTGTATTGCAGAACACAGGAAAAAATTGTTAAAAATATTATAACTAAACTTATATATTTTTTGTCATTTAAATAAAAATATTTTCAGTTAATAAGTGAAGTTATAGATTTTTACTCACGTTTTGTATTACATTTACGTATACTTATTTAGTTATGTGCAAAATTATTTTTTTAATATAATAATATTTTTCCAAATTTTTTTTTTGCCAATCGATAGATTACACAATATTAGATTAATTTTCATGAAAAAGTAAATTTGGCCAAAAATGGAGTTATCTACTTATTGACAAATGTGTGAGAATTATAATAATGAGTAAAATGTAAAATCTTTTGTATTCCTAATAATAATAATGTGGGTATAATAATAATTTATTATTTTGTAAAATGTTTAACTAAATATAATGTTTTACGTAAATTTAATTTTTTTTTTATTATTATTTTTTTTTTTTACAAAATTTAGTTTCACAATCAATGGGGTTTTCAATATTAATTTAAATTACTTAATATCTAAGTAACAAATAAAAAGATATTAATTTATTACAAATTTAATAATAAATTATAATGTTATAAAATTAAATATTAAAAATTGTTTTTTTTTTTTTTTAATTTGTGTTATTTAAAATTTATTTTAAATGTTCACCATAGATAATCTATATTTTTTTTGTTTTATAATTTATTATGTATTTTATAATAATATTTTAAAAACATTTCTTTTTTTTTCCTTTTTTTATATGTGGTGTGGGTAGGTATATTTTTACATTCTATATATTAAATATTATTACAATATAATTACATTTACTTATATACTTTAAAATATATATAATTTTTAAATTAATAACTATTTTATTTTTGTTTTAGTAAAAAAATATCAAACTAATAAATTTTGCAAATATTTTGTATTTAATTTTTTTTATTTAATATAATATAATAAAAATTTCCTTTATTATTTTATTATATTATTTTACAACATTTTTGTTACGCTCTTTTTTTTCTACAATCAAATGAATTGATTATTTGATATTTATAATCACAACACAATCTTTGGTATAAAAATTAAAAAAAAAATAAAGTACGTAAAAATAATTATATTTTATATATATAGTTAGTTGATTCTTAGCGTCACTCTCACCAATTTTTGCTATAATTAAGGAATTGCCTTTCACATAAAGACATAATATTATAGCAGAGCCTACAATTTAGAAGTTTTATTTAAAATTTTTTCTTCTCTTTCAGTCACAAAAATTAATTGAACATGGATCAATATTATTTTTCATAAAATTATTAGATTTAATTTCGTGCTTAAATTTGCGCTATGTATTATTGATGTAAATGTATCTTAACATCACATGTAATATTATGTAAAATATAATAATAAATGAGGAAAAGTATATTTTTCTGTCTTAAAAAAGAGTTATGTGTGTGAATAAAATAATTACTATTAATATTTTTAATAATTTTGTAATAATTCATTATAAATTTTGGGGCATTAAGTTTATAATCAATTAGTACTCTCTGAATTCATAATTTTTAAGGAACCAAGTGTGCTACGAACTAACGTCCAATGATAATCTAATCACATAAAATGAATAAATCTAAACTATTTTTTTATTTTCATTTTAATAAAAAAGAATCAAAGCACAAAATTTCAATGAACTGTAAGATGCAAATAAAAATAATGTATATAAAAATTAAATAAGTTATAAGAAGGTTTAAAAAATTACTAATTTAATTCAATTGAAATTATGATATAATGAACAATAAATATTCTTGTTCTGTAAAAAGTGATGAATTAAAAAAAAAATTCATAAAACTGAAAAAATTAAGCTTAATTCTTTTTTGTAGGCTCATTTTCCACAAAAATTAAAAGATATCCAATACACTTAACTATATTTTCTTCTAGTGCTTAGCTATGCTTTTTTGACAGTGATTCATCATGAAATAAAGTTGAAATGAAAATGAAATACCGTTCATATTTTTGGCTATATTTATTTTAGTTTTTTTTTCAGCATTAAATTGTTTGACGTCAATTCGTATTTTAAATTAAAATAAAAAAAAAGTGTATTGAATCAATCAAAATCAATAAAAATAAGATTTTTGTTGATAAGGGAATTATCAAAAGCAAGTGCTCTTATTTTTTGCATTTATTTAGAAAATTGTAGATTGTGACACAGATGTTTGGTATATATATCTTTTATATAATTTTTTGAATATTTTTATTGCCATTTTTATCAGACATTCATGTTATTAAAAAAAAAAATTTAATGTATAAGTACTCAAAAAAAAAAATAATTTAATTAAATTTCTCACTCGATCATTTAAAAAAAAATAAAATTACAAAATAGTTTTTTTTGCCTTTTCAAAATTCGAAATTTTACCATTTAATATACAAATACATTATTATATATATACTTACAAATACATAAATTTAAAAAGTGATTACAAATTTATGAGCCCAAAAGTTATGAATTGCAAATAAATTATTATTATTAAATTCCGGTTGCATAAATGCTTTCAAACTTTCATATCATTAATCAGCATTGTTTTTCTATTCGAACTTCAAGTTCTGTTCGAAGGATTTATTACGTATTTGTGTATTTGTTTGATGAATAAATTATAAAAATTTTATCAATTATATGATATAAATAAATAAAAGAAGAGAAACAAAATAATTTGTAAGAAAAGGAATCAGCTTTAATTTCAAAAATTAATAAATTTGCTTACCCTAATCAAGAATTACTTTCTTTTTTGATTTTAGTTTTTAAGATAAAATTATTAGTTTCCGGAAAATCAAGCCGATTAAAATGTGAAAACATGACTTTTTTATTTATAATGTGTTATTTATGTAACTTTAATTAATCTATATTTAACGAAAATATTTTTGAAACAAAAAACTCAATTAGTTTAAATTTAAAATAACAAAAAAAATCTAAAGCTTTTTTTTGCTGAGATGTAGAATTTGCTATCATTATTTTACTTCAAATGAATTAAAAAATAATGTTAAACAGAACTTGATTTCATATTTTATGGGACCTCATTACATGTCATTAAATAATTATTTTTTATACATATCATATTTTTTATATAATTTTAAAAAAAAATTTATAAAAAAATAAGCTTATATATTTTTTTTTAGTTTTAGTTATTATTTTAACTCTATATATATGCTATATATTACAATTACATTATTTAACAGCTAATTTCAGAATGTTTATCTTTTTTATTATTATAACGATCTTTGTAACCTTTACTTATTGTATATGGCGCTGAATTAGTACTTAATGTTGATGAACTTCCGTTACTACTACTTGTGCCGTTACCAATTCCATTTAAATTATTTGTACCATTAGGTAAACCACCATTTAATTCAGATGATTTTTTCATCATTTGAACGTTAGCATAAGCTTGTGGTTTATTTGTGCTACCGTTACTATTGTGCTGTGATTTTGTATTCGCTAATGCAGATGGATCTAATGTTATTCCGTCAAGTTGTGCAAATGACATTGGTGGTTTTATAGCAGTTGGTGTTGGCTGTGGCGTATCCAAACTAATTAAACGAGTTTCATCATCATCATCACCCCCATTCATTTCTGGTGGAGGCGGCAATATCGTCATATTTCCATTTAATTCCTCTTCTAAGCAATTTATATCAATTCCATTTAAGATACAATTTGAATCATTTTGTTGCAATAATGCTTCTGTACTTTTAGTTGACGGCATTATGAATGATGTTTCACCCCAATTATTATCTTCGATACTGCAATTTTCATCTGAATGATAATATATTGGCTGAGGATTTGGTATTGATGGTGACGTTATTGTTGGAGCGGTGTATGTTGTCATGGTGTCTGGAATTGTTATTCCAGTTCCTTCACTCAAGAGTCGTTCTGCTGTTCTTGGCCCAGGTAGTGGTATTAAATAATCGGAGGAATTTGGTATTTGTAGACAGAATTCATCATTACCAGGCGGTCGCATTACTGTTTGATCCCGTTCATTCGATTGCGGTCTCATTATTCTAGGTAATGGAGCATTCATAACTTCAGGGTCCTAAAATAATTCAAATGTGAAGTTTTAAAATTCAATAAATTTAAGTTCATTTATGACTGAATGGTTACATCTAGACTTGTATACATAATTTAACTTTACAAACAGAATAATTCTATTCAATCGATTTTAATTTTACCTGCGTGCAAGCTGTCAGTCTTTCAAGTAATTTTGAAAATGATGGTCTCTCTTCAGGTGTTGGATTCCAACATTCAGCCATCATTAAATATATAACAGGAGGGCAACCAGGTGGGGCATCCAACCTTCCACCTCCTGTGACTAAAGTTAAAACATCCCGATTCGGTAAGCCAGTATACGGCATTAAACCTAAACTGAAAACCTAAAATTCAAATTTATATTTTCGTTAAGTTACGGTAAAAAGGAATACTACAACTCATATATTACCTCCCATAATAAAACACCAAAAGACCAAACATCAGTTTTCGATGTAAATATGCCGTCTAAAAATGCTTCTGGTGGCATCCATTTAATCGGTAACATTGCCTTACCACCTTTTCGGTAGTAATCACTACGATATATATCTCTAGCCATTCCGAAATCAGCTATTTTAACTACTCTACCCGGACCCTTACTACTTAATAAACAATTTCTAGCAGCGATATCACGATGTATAAATCGTTTACTTTCCATATAATGACAGCCTTTAGCAACATCTATAGCACAAAATACTAAGTCCTTCATTGTGAGCACAGAAGGACGCTCAGGTTTATCACGTCCTTCGCGTAAAAAGTTTTTCAAATCACCACCTGCTAATAATTCTAATACAATAAATCGAGGATGTCGATCAAAACAGACACCAATCAAATGTACAATATTAGGGTGATTGAATTTCGCCATTATTGCTGCTTCCATTAAAAAGTCTGCTTCAGCTTGACCTGTAGATAAACTCGGTAAAGTTTTAACTGCTACAGGCATTTCAACAGCATCTCCATCACGATGACGATAAAGTCCTTGGTAGACTTCACCAAATGCACCTTGACCGAGCGCTCTATAAAAGTTATGTTTTTAAATTATATTTATTATGATAGCTAATCGATTTATTAAATACTCACTTCACCAATCTCAAACTTTCTCTTGCAACTTGTGGCAGCTTTTCAACATCAATAGTTCCATTTAATATACCGTCACAACCGTAATTTGGATTGAAATTTGTTAAAGCCGAATCGTCTGCGTTATTTCTCAACCGGCTTAGCTGCAAATCTTGATCTTGTAGCATTTTGTGACGTTCAGCAGCTTGCTTTTTGCGTTGGTATCGATTATCTAAATTATATGTATTATTTATTTTTATTATACCTTTATACATGTAGATCATTTATCAAAGATTACAGGTACCTAATGAGTATATGTATATATACATGTTAAATGTAAACATTTTAATTGGAGTTGTTAACATGCATTACATCAATTCGTATCACAAAATATAACCAATACATTTTATTAAGTAAACTTCTTAATCATTTATATGGGCTAGAAACCTTGTAGAATTAATTCATTTAAGCATGTTCTCCTCGAATACGACTTGCCAAATGTATATCTTTTGGTTTCATAGTAATAGTAACGCGTTTGGAATGAATATATCTTCAAATAAATATAACCCAAATTTCACGGAATGTACATAGTTTTACAGAATTTAAAAAAAAAACCATAGTGAAATCAACAATAATTTTTAAGTTAAAATAAAATTTTAAATAACGCTTAAATGTTTTCTTATGATGATCGAAATTGTTTAAATGTATCCATTGTGAAATTAGAACTTTTTACAGAACTTTGTACATTTTTTGCAGGGGCATTGAATGAATTATCGACGCGAAACTTTTTCACAAATTGTTTAATATTCATTTTTCAAAATGTGGGCATATATGTTCGTTTATTACGAATTGTAACTTAAATAGTAGTAGCTTGTTTAGCATTTTTAAACCATCAAAACGATGAGCCATTGTTTACCTTTTCACATTTCTCTGTGGGGGTTTAAGGAGTTTAAGCTTACTTTTCACAGCACATATGGGTAAGCTACCTAAAAACTTTTTGGTTGTTCCTGTGAAAAAAAACCGAGTTTAAAAACATCCCTTTTTCCAGATTCCGGATTTCTGAGATTCTTTTTCAGCGTTTTAAAGAGGTTTTTAAAAGTGCCAAAGAAAATAAGACTTACATAACATGAATATTAAGAACGTTAGCGCACATATCAATGACAATGTTATTATGCAGAAGAAAATTATTATAAATTCGAATGGTACTTCTTCATCTGAAATCACTAAAAATAAAAGAAGATTGGTGAAGAGAAATTATGCGTTAAAAATTTCAAAATTTAAAAGTTTACTTTCGCAAGCTGTATGGTTGTCTCTCTTGAGCCTCCATTTATCTGGACATATACATCTAACTGTTGACCGATATTCATCTAATGCAATACAACGATAATCACAACCACAGCCCTCAATAGCTGGGATAATAATTACAGATCCTGGTCCACTATTAGCACCTTCGTAAATTATATTGAAATCTTTCAAGCTTCGTTTGAAACTGATAAATGATGTTCCACCTTCGCCTATTGGAGCATGATCGTAAGTATCTCCTCCGGAGAAACCTCCGCCACCACCTCCAGTATTGCAACCACCACCTCCTCCTCCAAATCCGCCTTGACCATGATAATTTTTTGAATTTGTTGTTGCATAACAAGCCAAACCGCCACGGCCGCCTTCGAGTACAGAAGCACCGAACGTGGGACTTAATCTGAAAAATAATATTAAGCTATGTAGGTTAGTTTCGGTTGTATTTACTTTTTGTGAAGACAACTCGTCTAAAATCAATTCATCTACAGACTTTTAATAGAAAAAAAATCATCTAATGAACAATTCGTCCAATGAACTGTGTTGCCAACAGTTCTAATTGGGCGAAAGGTTATTTAGATTAATTATATTTCACTAAGTCTTCAGATAAACCTTCATTAAATTGTCTGAAAATCAGATTTTTTTTTTATTAATGTTAAGAAACAAATATTTTTTTTGGGTTTTAAAAAAAAAACTTACGCAGCATCATCACGTGCTTTCCATCCACCACCAGGTCCAGCTGTCCGATTGTTTCCAATGTTGCCTTCGTCGGAAAAATGTACAATACCCGTTACATTTAAACGCATCGGATTCGCTCGCTGACCATGTTGAAAATCTTCGTCTAAAAATCTTCCAACCCCTAGACCACCTCCTCCACCAGCAACAACTAGTGGAATTGAATCTCTGTTAGCGGAGTTTATCTTCAAATAAATATAATAAGATTTTGAATATTTAAAGCAGACTATTGCAAAATTTCATATAAGTAATACAGCTAATTTGATACCAACTTACCAAGAAAACATATGAACCTCCACCACCCCCACCAGCAGCAGAATCAATAATAAAATTCTTTACCATGTGAGTTTTTGATGTATAATCTATGTAGTCTAAACCTTTCCCAGATGTTTCACAACCTTCCTCTTTATATCCAAACGATTTTATACACGCATCTTCGCCCTTTTGTCCAACCAAAATGTAAAGTTCTTCATTTTTATGTAATTCCAATACACTAATAGCCATTGCACCACGTGATGATCCAACCCCACTTGTTCCCAAACCTCCACCTGCTCCTTTCGAAATTATTCTATAAAATAACAAAAAATAGGTAAGATTTTTTCAACAAAAATATAATTCTCAATCATACGTATAATATCCTTCGTTCGGTACTTTCCATTTTTGCATTCCTTTATAATTGTCCTTATCAAGAATTTTGACAGTATTCAAAACTTGTGAGTTATTAATTTCACGATAAGCTGTCTCACAAAGATTAGGTGTTGGGCCTTGAATACCGCGAGCCCCACAAGTACCAAGTTCCAAAACTGTTTAGAAAAAAATACATGTTTAAATTTCAATGAATTAAAACTCAATTAAGTATTTAAAATAACTTACAGTTTTTATTATAGAAATCTCTATGAGTTTCTTTTTTCACCACAATCCTAGGATCCCAATAATTATAACCTTTCAATTGATCTTCGGGTATGTTTATACCAAAGCATTCGGGACTCAAAGAAATATCATCAACTGCTACATCGGAAAAAATCCTCATTCCCATTCTGGCTTCAAATTGTAGGAAATATCTTAAAAAAAAAGTACAGTATTTGAATATAAGTAAATCATAACTTTAAAACATGTGAAAGTGTTCAAATCTTCCTAACATTAAATTCAGGTACCTACCTACGAAATAATATTATGTTTTAATTCTCAAGAAAATGTATGTTTGCGAACTTGAAAGTTAAATTACAAACGGTCGGCATAAATTCATTCGAAGATTTTAAAGTTTTGAAATTAAGAAATTGACTGGTGACTTGGTTCAAATGACAAAATTAAGTTGACAAACACACAAAAAAAAAATTGTTTTGTCATTTCGAATTCAGGGTTTTAGAAAAAAGGATGCCATTATAAACTTTTAATTTTATTTTTTTATTATTATTATCATGAATTTTCTGTTAATATCCTTCTACTAAATATTTGTACTTTCCTATTTTGATAAGAGATTTTGTTAATGACAAACAACATCATTAACAAATTCATTGTGAAAATCCATTTTTAGTCCTCGGTCCAATTTTTTAGACCCATTCTTTCTAACAATTTTTTCTCTTCTTTTCCAAATATCTTATTAAAATATTAGTTTCCGAAATGTATTTATTAATGGAGAATAGAAACGAATGCTTAAGACTGTTTTGTATTTTGTTATTTTGATTTTGTCATTCCAACAGAGAAGCCCCCTTAAACTTACTTTGTTGTTACATTCGGCAATACATGAACTTGTCTATGCCACATGTTACCAAGATTTTTTGTGCTCCACCATAATGTTGATGTTACATTTTCCTTTTCTTTTAATTCCACAACGGAAAAATTAACACTACCAGGATTTAAGCCAAACTGATGGACACTAAATCGAACCTAGAATTATACAGTAAATTAATTTTCAAATATAATTTCTTTTTTATTTGAGTGAACTTACCATGCAAGAATTTCTATATGGAGAATGAGGATTTCCATGTACTGAAGGCGGAGGATTAAATATCTTGCTATTCATTATAGCATTGGAAGCAAAACCAACATTTTTTCTCATTGTTTCATCCCCACTATGTTGATTCATATTAACTAACATATAATAACCACTAACATTATTCAAATGTTGGTACGTATGATCACAATCTGGCCCAGTTCGATCTGTAGGAGAGGGCCCTGTATGTCGAGTCCAATGTAACATTGTTTTTGTGCCATTCTGCCAACCGCATAAATCAGTTTCAAAATCACAACGAGCTCCAAATGGAATTTTGTCTGCAATAAAAATAATAAATAGAATTTAAATACAAATTATGGAAAAAATATTTCTTTAATGGGAAAAATGGATTTTATTATAGGTTAATAAATACGATATTAAAAAACAATATACATAAAATTTGAGATTTCAACTCTATTAATTACAATTTAAAATATTTTTTTTTAATAGCACTAAAAATAGTTCTTACCGCAATTAAGTACTTCATCTTCATTATCATCACAATCTCGATCAATGTCGCATATGCTTTCCATATCCATACAAACTGGTACTTTATTCATTTGACATCTCAATTGTAAGGTACTGCAATTGCGATTTTTTGCAGATTCTTTAAAACATCCACCCATTCGTATGTTATCAATAGCAACATGGGCTTTACGATAATGTGACACATTTTGTGGAACAATTTCTAGAACAATTTTAAAATCACGTGATATTTGCCCAATTCTATAGTATTTTGGCTCCCACATATTTAAATTATTTCCTTGGATTTCAGATGGAACCCATGGTTCGTCATTATTTAATGGTTCAATAACTATTCTTGACAAACCTTTAATCATAGCACTTTGATGCATAAATAATTCTAATCGACAATTTTCCAAGGTATTCGAAAATTCCGGTGACGTTAAAGTAATCGTAGTTGATTCATTTATCTTGGCATATAAAAATTTGCCTAAAATGTGTATAAAATAGTATTTTTTATTGCTTGCATTTAACTAAAATCTTAGGATATCTATATTACCAGTTGCATTATTCAAAGGATCTGCTTTTGGTCCCGGTATAATACCGGTTAGATTTGACGTTGACAATTCACTACCACTTGTTACACGAAATGAATTCGGCTGATTTGGAGTCCATTTCCATGCACATTCTGTTTCAAAGTTACATTTAACACCAAGTATGTCTTCAACTTCTGGAAGAGGTAAGCTGTGTCTTGACTTGAAACTGGAATTCTAAAATAAAAAGGAAAAATATAATATATGTTATTAGGCAATAGTTGTTCACGAAATGAGAATCTTATTTTTTCACATATCATGCTTTCAGTAGGTATTTACCCTGATTATGTCCAATGGTGGATCTGCTTGTACAGTATTTTCATCACCACCGATCATGCCCGGTAATGGTGGATAATTTTTTCTCCAATTACGAAAAACGTCAAAACCTTTTCCTTGATTACTTATACCTGTAATTCGATCGTCATTATCATTATTTAAATTTGATGGTAAATTCGTTGAATTTGAACGTAGAATATTTTTCAGTGTATTAAATGAGCCCTTATTAGAACCAGGTAAAATTTTCTTCGATGCCGAAGTTGTTTCATTTTTAGATGGTCCTTTTGGATGTATGCGACTGCTGCCACGAATTTCATCTAATGATTTTTTTGTTGCACGCGGTGCAAATGTTGTAATTGGTGTATTGGTTGTAGCCTGTTGTGATGATGTCTGTATTATTTTGGCTTGTGATGTTTTACCAAAATTCCGTTGTTTAGCTTCCTTAAATGTATTTTTGGCAGGACTTTTATCAGGTATATTTAAGGAAGTTATATTGAAAACACTTATTGGATTTTGACAAATTACATCCACCAATAATAAGTTAAGTAAGAGAAATAATTTAAATAATTTTAAAAAATATATCATTTTTAATGTTTCTTGTTTATTACATAAAGCTGCAGTTTTAAATTATACATTCATTTGAAAATTTTATTTTTCAAAATTAAAAAAAATAATTTACTAAACTTAATTTTATAATTTTATATTTCATTACATATATTTTATTTCACTTTTTTTAATTTATATAATTTTAATATATTTCTTTCATAAATGTAATTGTTGCGTATGTTATTTTTCACTTTACTATGTTACTATTTATTGAAGACTTATGTAATGTTTATACTTTTATAGTTTATTGGATTTTATTTTTTAAATGTGTTATTATATACTTTTTTTTTTTTTTTTAATATTAATCACTTTTTTTATTTTATTATATTATTATCTTACAATAATATAACGTACTTATGTTTGAATTTTTCTGATTTAAATATATATATATATATATATCCATATATAGTTTTTTGAGAATATTATTATTTGTTTTCTTCAACTTTCTCTTTTAATTTCACATCATTTTGATGGAAAATTCTGATCATCTCTTTTTGTGAAAAATTAAAAAAAAAAATAATATTTCCTCTTTATAGGTACCTAAAATTAAAAAAAAAATTGTAATATTTTAATATTAAATATTAATAAAATATTAAATAATATACAATATATTTATAATTATTTATAATAATTAGTTATGTACGAAATTTAAGTAAAATGTTAATATTTTTTTTTTGTTATTAAATTTCCGTTATTTTTACGGTTGAAACAAGAAACTCATAAAACAGGCTCGTTCAATTCAAAGTCTAAAATTCTGTTGTTGACTAATAATGTTAATTTTGAAATTTTTGAAATTATAGTTTACAAAATTATTAAAATTAAACACTTATAAAAAAAATGCATCTTATCAACATTTTAATATTTCATTTCCTTTTTCTAATCTAAATTATTTGAAAAAATCTAATTTAAGGCGGAAAGAAAAAGGAAATTTGAATTGGAAGTATATTCTAAATCCTTTTTCCTTCAACAGTTAAAATATGGGCATAGCATAAATGTTTCAGTTATAAAAGTAATAAGATTTTTAGAATTATTATGTATATTTATAAAGAGAAAATCATAAATCTATAACTTATCAAGAATTATGCATTTTTGAATTTTTTTTCTCAAGTTTTAGTTTTAAAATAAAATATTTTTAAAGATGGTAGGATACTATTCATATTGGAAAATAATTATTATTCGTCATAAAGTTATTATCAAATTAAACCCAACTACCTACTATTTTATATATGCACTTATATTTATTTAAAGAATCATATAAATTATTTTTAATTCCAATAATCAATACCTACTTCTATTTTCTTTTTTTTTAATTAATAGTAACAATGTATGAATTTTCTTTTTCATATACCAATGTATGTACCACCGATTCTAAGACTCTGATATAATATTGATTAAAATTTATGTTGTGAAAACTAATATCGCTAAAATTAAAAATAATGAATAAACAATTATAATAATAATATAATAAAAAAATCTTTTTTTTACCTTCTTTCTTAATGACATAAAACTATATATACATATATATTTTTTTCCAAGTTACTCCCTTTTTGGTACATTTTTTGACAGAGAAAACTGATATGGCGATATGTTTATCGGTAAGAAGTTGGGCTCTTGATAATGAAAGAAAGAAAGAAAGAAAAAGGACATTTTATTTTCCACACAAATATGTATATAGTATGTATAAAATCATACAACAAAAGTTTAAAAAAAAAATAGAAGATATTATTCTATATAAAATTTTTGGCAAGGAATTTCATGAGAATAGAGGGAAATTTTCGATGAAAACATAATATATGTACATACATATAACGAAAAAACAATATACACATTTTAATATTTCTTTTTATTATTTTTGTTTTGGATATAGCATCTTTTTTCCGCATCTACAGGATGTTTAGTAACAATAGTATTTTGTATTTCACAAATACATACATATTAAAAAAAAAAAAACAAAAATTAAAAATAAATAAATAATATAAAAAGCATAAGTATTTTATATATTTTATGTGATTTAATTGTGAGTTTATCATTTAAAAATACATTAACAATACATAAATTTCTTGACTGTAGTTGGAAAAGAAATTTTTGTTTTATATACATATATGCATTATGCATACCAGCATACATCTGTATGATGATACAGATATATTTTTAATATGGTATTTTTCTCATTTTTTCTTTTTTTTAATTTTTATATTTTTCATTGGAAAATCTTATTTTTCTTGTCCTTGTCGAGTACAAATTTTATTTTTGTTATGCGCTACATTTTTGATAGTAGATTTGTACTACATAAAGTGCTCTCAAAAAAAATTAAATAAAGGCATTTGTTTTCTTTTGAAAAAAGAAATTAAAATTAAAATTGGTACTTTTCCGTTAGCCGGGCGCAAATGTAGGGCGCAAAAAATTTAAAATGCAAAGCGAAGCAGAAATGTTACCGAAAACTTATAGTCATTTCAAATGAATAGTTTTTTCGTGTATCCGGGGGACGGCTGCCGCCTCCCCCGAACTCCCTAACCTTTTTTTTTTTTTTTTTTCTTGGCGCGCATCGTGCGATGCGAATGGGACGGGGACTCTGTAAATTTCTGCACAACTGGTTTAATTTAAAAAACGAACATGCACGAACCAGTTTTGCAGAAATTTACAGAGTCCCCGGCCCATTCGCTTCGCGCGAAGAAAAAAAAAAAAAAAGGTGGCCTAGGGGTTTCGGGGAAGGCGGCAGCCGTCCCCCGATACACGAAAAAACTATTCATTTCTGCTTCGTTTTGCGTCTTTATTCACAATTTTTTGCGCCTACATTTGCGCCCGGCTAACTAGCGTTGCCAGGTTTTGAAAACTCAAAAGGAGAACATGATGAAAAAAAAACTCATTTAAACTAAAACAATTCATTTATTGCATGAGTAGTAGCACCAGTCATGCTTTCCTGCCGGTTCGCACAAATCGTTTAGTCTAAATCTTATGGTTCGTGGGGGGTGCCTTAAGATCAAGTGACATACAGTCAATTGATTCTTATTGTTCTAAGAATGAATTGTAAAACAATAAAACAAATTTTGCCTTTTCTCAAAAAAAATATTTCTTTTTCCAAAAAATTTGGCCTTTTCCAAAAAATTGTATTTCTTCCTGAACTTTTTAATTTTAAATTATTTCTAAGAATGAATTGTAAAACAATAAAACAAATTTTGCATTTTTTCAAAAAAATATTTCTTTTTCCGAAAAATTTGGCCTTTTCCAAAAAATTGTATTTCTTCCTGAACTTTTTAATTTTAAATTATTTCTAAGAATGAATTGTAAAACAATAAAACAAATTTTGCCCTTTCTCAAAAAAATATTTCTTTTTCCGAAAAATTTGGCCTTTTCCAAAAAATTGTATTTCTTCCTGAACTTTTTAATTTTAAATTATTTCTAAGAATGAATTGTAAAACAATAAAAAAAATTTTGCCCTTTCTCAAAAAAATATTTCTTTTTCCGAAAAATTTGGCCTTTTCCAAAAAATTGTATTTCTTCCTGAACTTTTTAAATTTAAGTTATTTTCGACATTACTTAATTTTTATAATTTTAAGTTATTTTTCGACATTAATTCATTATTCGATTTAATTTCGTTATGAACGAATATCGATTTTTTATGCGTGAGGCGCGGGTGGAAAAGGCCAAATTTTTCGGAAAAAGAAAAATTTTTTTGGGATTGTCAATTGACTTTATGTGTTCTTCTAAAATATGACATAAAATCAAGATCTAAAGTGACATAAAGTCAATTGACCTTATGTCACATTTTAGAAAAAGACATAAAATCAATTGACTTTTTGTCGTTTTGAAAGTGACTTACAATCTATTTATTGAACATTATCAAAAAAATATATCTTGACTTTATGTCACTTTTAATTTTTTTTTGCAAAGCGACATAAGGTCATTTGACTTTAAATCTTGACTTTATGTATCATTTTAGAAAAAGACATAAATTCAATTGACTTTATGTCGCTTTGAAAGTGACTTAAAGTCAATTGACTTTATGTCACTTGATTTTAAGGCACCCCCATGGTTCGTGCGATCCGGCTATTTGAAATAATTTTAAATGATTTAATTAATTTTTAATTAATTTATTGATTTTTAATTTTAATGTTTTTTTTATGCATACTAAATTTCAGTTGTATATAAATAATATTTATTTTTTTAAATTAATTAGTGAATTAATAAAAAAAAAGTGGGTTTCATGCTGTTTAATTTTTTTAGCATACTATTTCCTTGCAAAATAATTTCACTGCGAACCAGTTGATGAAATTTTGGGAAATAATCACTCAGTACAGTAGCACCATTAAAAATTATAATATGTACACAAAAGAAAAAGAACATTAGTTATTCACAAAAGAAAATAAATCGAGAAAATAAAGCGAGCAACAGGGTAACTACGATAATTTTTTTGTAAATTTCAATATGGAGGACATTTAAGCCTTTTTGGAGGACGGATATTTTATGTAGTAAATGGAGGACGCCTGGCAACGCTACGGCTAACGGAAAAGTACCTTAAAATTAAAATCCAAGATCTGTACTACAAGAAAAAAATCGTAAAATAAGAATAAAATTCAGAAGAAATTCCAATTAAAACTGATAAAAGATAAATCCCTCCAAAGTTGAAATCCATAAAAAAAAATTTATGAAAATTTTAACACCCATTTGCCGACTAACTAATTATAATAATCGTCAAAGAAATCTTATTTTACACACTAAAAAACGTTAATATTATAATATACCTACAAACTTAGGCTGTACTTCCGAATAGGGGCGTGAGCTTTCGGGATGACGTCATCACCAAGGGGTACTATCGGCCACGGGGACTCAGGATATATATGTCATTGCATCCGTAAGCCATCTAGTGGCCGAAAAACGCAACTGAATTTTTTTTGAAAAAACGTTTTTTGCAATTTTCTCGATAACGGTACATCCTAGAACTATAATTTTTTTTTTAAAATGTAGGTAATAAAATTACCTATGTTTTAAAAAAAAAATTCAAAAAATCTCCAAAAACTTCGGAGTAAATTGCATTTATAACTTTTTCACGCATTTCACCTTTTCACCTTATATTTTTTAAACGGTAAATGAAATCAAGCCAATTCTTGGATTTTTCTAGAGGGGACAGTTGTACGAAACTTTAAAAAAAAGTTGTTTGAACAACATCATTTTGGAAAAGGCCTAAATCAACGAAGAAATTTTGAACAAAAAAAATTAAATTCCTTTTAATTTTGATAAACAATCTTTAATTAATTATGATTATTATAATTATGTACATGTGAATTTTTTTCTCTACAACCGAAATACCTTATGTCACCATTAGTATAAACTAAAAGCTTTTTGCTGACATTATAACTATAATATTTATAGGACTTCTTTGGATTCTGCAGCATTTCGTATAGTTGGATTATTTTAATTCTGTCAGTAACTTTCAAAGGCTTCCACTTCACGAGATTGAAAATTTGATCAACTGACAACCCGTTAGTGAGACCGGCGCGCACACGCAATCCATAGAGAGCTCTTGGAGGTATTTGAAAAGGAGAGTAGGTCGCGGAGGCATCCGAAAAGAAAATTTAGACATGCATTTATGCGAATTTTTATGGAGAAAACAAACAAAAAGAGACAACATAGATGAATTTACGCAATTAATTATAGATATCAAAACTTTGTACTCAGGTTAATTCAATAAATTTGAAAATTATAGAATATAGTGCGTTTTTCGGCCACTAGATGGCATTTGCGGGTACAATGACATATATATCCTGAGTTCCCATGGCCGATAGTACCCCTTGGTGATGACGTCATCCCGAAAGCTCACGCCCACTCTTCGGAAGAATCGCCCATACTTATAAAACCGTACCGTCGTAGGTTATTATGGATGAAAATCTTAGAAATTTGTTTTTTTAAATTTTGGAAAAATAAATTACCTATAGGTATAATGGTTTCTCATATTAATTGTGATATTTTTTTTGTATAAATAAAGCTTCCAATTAAAATTTTCTAGTATAGATAAGAAATGGTCTCACATAATTCAGGTCGGACCTTACTCATAACCGCACGGGACGGAAAAATATTATGACCAAGTGTGCTTTTTTGTAGACATTTCAATTAATTTATTTAATCACATTATTTAGGTTTAAGTTTTTAGTTAAATATGCTCATACGTTTTTTTTTCGTGTCCAATAAAAATAAATATTCAAAGCCTATTATTAAATTCATTATTTTCAAAAAAAAATTTTTCGTCTGACTGAACTGACTAATAATACAAAATATTTATAACCAAAGGAGGTTTATAAGTAGATTTATAAGGAAGTTTTATGACCAAAGGAGGTTTATAAGTAAGATATTTTTATGACTACGAATGGAAAACTATGACTAACTGTAAGTTTCTAACTATGAGAGGTTCAAATTGTATAATTCATTCAGATGAAAAGAAAATTGAACTCTACAATTAAATTAATTTATTTATATAAAATTCTCTGGAAAAATATTTTTCTGAAGTATATATTGTACTTATATCCAGGCCCGGCTCGTGGTTTTTTTTGTGTGTGTGCAAGGAATGATTGGCGCTTTTGAAAAAATTTTCAATTAGATACTCAAGCAAACACTAGCTAAATTCCATTTTTCTTGCCCGATACTTGATCTGAAGTAATTTTTGATCAGTTTTAATTTTGGAAAAGTTCTCTCACCTTTAGCAACTGAAACGGGTAAAGTTAGTAATACCACAAAGTAAGCATAAATAAGAGAAATTCATTCCATACAAAAAATTCATATTAAAAAAACTAAACAAAAAATGTTTATCTATATGAAATCACTATCCCAATTGTCGGTAATATGGTGTTGGCATTAGGAGAATATTTGTGGAATATGCTGTTTTCCGGAATATTTCAGGAATATGAACTGGATTTATCATATAAAAAATATTAAGGAATTTGTATATTACACTTTTATATTCCAGTTTGTCAGGTTTGGAATTCAACATTTATAGTTACTTTCACTCACTTTTTGAAATTTTGTTATTAGTTGGCTACAATTTTTTTTGTCAAATTCGAGTCAAAATGAAGAAAAAATAAAATTGATAAAAAGCGAGACAAAAAGTCAAAATTTTCAACAACAAAAATTTTTTCTCTTTCTCAATTGTTTTTTATACATCATCAAATTCCAGTTCTCATCAAATATTGTAATTTATTTATTTTATTTATTTTTCGTTTAATTCAAAAAAATTCTTAATTCTTAAAACATTAATTGTGTTTAAATTTAATTTTATCTTAAGTGTACAAAAGTTTTATTTTTAAACTATCCTTTGTCAAGGAAAAATCTATAATGTGTTTGTACCTATTACATATCGTAAGCATTCTGTTAATAGGTTCGTGTTGTCCGTAATTTGTTCTGTGGTTTTTAGTTGTAAACAAATTTGTATTACGAAGTCTGGGGATGGATCGGAAATCGATCTGTTGGGAGATGAATGAAGAGTTAATTTTCTTGTTCAGGGATTGCGATACGGCAATTTGTTTTACGGAATATAAGTAAATTATAATTCGAACAAGGTATAATGGGATAGCGATTTCATATTTTTTGATTTCATATTTTTTGTTTAATTTTTTTAAATTTGAATTTTTTGTATGGAATGAATTTCTCATATTTATACTTCCTTTATGGTAATACCCTTAAATCAGTGCATTTGGAAAGAGTTCTTCAACATTATTGTTATAAATCCAGTTTAAAATGTTTTCTGGATTAATATCATTTTCAATTTTGCGAGACAACAATTTCAGATAATTTTGTAGTTAGTTTTAGTTGAAATTTAAATTTCATATTGGCTTGTAGGCGCCTTTTCATTACTGGCGCCTACGGCGCCTGTGTGCAGTGCACAGTTCGCACACGCCTCGAGCCGGGCCTGCTTATATCATATCTATATACATTTATATTGTACAAATTAAATAATTATCAATCAATTTTGTGTAGTTTAGATAGAAACTACAACATTTTGGATGTAGTCTAACTATGTAGCTTGATAGGCAAACATATTCTTTTGTTAATATAAATGTCAAAAAATTTTGAGAATAGAAAGTGATGTATGTACATTTTTTTTGTAATTTTTATAACTTGAAACTATCTACTAAAAATAAATTTTCCAATCTTCATTGCATATTTTTTACGAAAATGTGAAAGTGCATTTTCTATAACAAAAATGTAAAATAACATATAATATAATACAATATATACAAATACATAATGTACATATTATTTCCTTTTTAATTAAAAAAAAAAAAAGAAACAATCTTGGAAAAAAAAAATATAAAATTGGTGAAAGGATTTCTTTATTTTTATTTTTTTTTTGTACAAACAACTCTTTTGTATTTCATTCAACCCTTTAATTTTTATTTTAAGTTTTTTAGAATGACGAACATTTAGACTTTTTTTTTTTACGATTAATCTTTTTTTTAGAAAAGATTCTTTCAATAATTTTCTTAATTTTTAGACGGTTTCCACTCTTTCTGGGAATATTATCCTTTCAAGGATCATCAAAGGGTATTTAAAAAAATATTCGATTTCTACCAGATTGCTAAAAAAAAGATAGTATTTTGTACTATAATTCACAACCAAAGATGGACCGAATTTAGATGCACCGTAATTAGGTTGAACATTCTTTTAAATATGGTCCAATTGAAGTGATTATCAAACTCCATTTTCAATCATCTTGAAAGTACATATGGTTTAACTATGTTAATGCTCTTCAAATTGCAGACTTTTTAGGATAATTTATTCTGTGGGAAAAAACACAAATATTAGAAAAAGAATAAAATCTTTTTGATTATGAAAATGCGGAGTCTTCATATTTAGCTCAAAAAAGTTTTTGCTTTCTACGAAAATTAATTTGAAACGAACAAATGTTTATATGTACATAGATAGGAATATTTTTGAAAATAATATTAAAATTATGTAGGAGTTAGTGTATGTAATTGAAGTAGACGAGATTTGTGATTTTCTTTCACATTGTCATCATTTTTCAATTTCCCTTTTCTTATCTGTGCATTCTGCATCAAGAAAATATTCAAATTAAAAATACTTATATATATAAAAAAAAATTATCAACAGCATATTTTTTTTTACTTAATTGCTTTTTCTTTTTCATTAAAACATATAAATATAAAATGTACATAGAAATATAAATGTACATTATAAATATACAAACATAATTATAATAATATATACAAATATGTATGTAGGTATAATGTACTTATGATGGCTACTACAATTTCATTTATATTATATCTTAAATGTTTGTTTTAAAAACATTTTTTTACCAGAGGTCTATTAAGCATTATAAAATTGTTAGGATTCAGAATTAATTTGAAATCAGGGTTTAAACTATTTTTTATTCTCTACAAAATCTATCCATAAACAATAATATTAAACAATTTTAATATTAACAACAATGTTATAAATTATTCATACAAGAACGATATAAGATAATCATTGGTTTAGGACTAGAAATAGAAAAATCAAAATCCCATAAAATTTTAATAGGCCCAGAACTCAATTTAATTTAAATAAACATTATAGGTAATTTTATTAGTTATACTAAAAAGTTTTTGCATCGTTGCATTTAAATAAAATAATATATTGAAAATTATTTTTTATTTAAAAAAAAAAAAAGAAGAAAGTATGTACAAAGATTCAAAGAAAATTTATGGCAAAAAATTGCATTTCTTGGAAAAACTCATTTGTACTGACAAGAAAAATAAAAATCATTGTTTTTTTATAATGTACTTTATATACACAGGTCTTGTAATACATATTATTTGTATTATATTCGAGAAGAAAATTTCATATAAAAAAGGACAATTGAAAGGAATTTTATGAAAATTTTTCATTTTAAAATTATTGACAAAGAAAAGTATAAGTTTTGGGTTATTTTTCTTATGTGCTTCGCATCATATAGCATAACGATAATTAAAAAAAGACACGAAAACCAAGTAATTTAAAAATTCATAATCTCTGCATATTCAAAATTAATTTTATGTTTATTGATTAACATCATTTTGTTTAAATGAAACAGTTCGTTGTTCGGTTGTTCCTAATGTCTTTGTACATAATAATATAATATAAGAGAAATGTAATGTCGCTTGCTTAACTTTTGTCCAGTTAAACTAAATAAAAAAAAAAAATCAAAATAAATTAATAAAAAAATTGATTAAAAAATTAAAAATTCAATGTAAAAAACAATATATAATTTCCATTAAATGATACTATCCAGGTTTCAATTCCAATATTAAACAATTCCAACTTGAAAACAATGATTCTGTGCGAAAAGTATTTAATTAAAAAAATTGGTAGAAAATATTGACTATATTTGGAAAATAATTAATGATTTTGAAGGCATTCAACAGGTTACAGTATTACGAAGTGAAAAGCATTATCAAAAGATTCAAAGTTTCATTAATCGTATTATCGGTACACGAATATATAACTAAAGCAAAATGATAATTAAAAAAAACTTAAACCATAAATAAATACTTAATAACTATCCTTTTATTATGTTTTATGGAAAATATTTATACCTATAATAATACATAACTAAATATAACATTTGAAATGTCTTTCAATATTTTTATTTTTTTTTTTAATATTTTTTGTGCAGAATTTTCTCTAGAATAATTTTCAAATATTTATTCAAACATTTTAGAGAAAAAGGTTAACAGTTTAACAGGTTAAGATTTAAATATTTTAGCCGAAGGACGTATGTTTTCAATTCTTTGCAGTTGGTGTTCTTGCACTCAGGTACAATGTACAATTGATTGGGAATTGGTAAAAAGAAAACATACATTGCGAGTCGATATTAGTTAGTCTTTCAGTTCACATTTCGTTCACTTATGTCCCAAAGTGTAAATTCGTCCGAATAGCAAAACAGGCACTCTCTTCCAAAAACAGTACGAATAGCAGAACAGGCGCTCCCTTCCAAAAGCAGTTCTATTTTAGTTCGGTATAAGAATTATCGAATAAACTTGAAACTTTACGATAATTTCATTAACATTTTAATTAATTTTTGGCTCCGAATGCAAAAAAAAAATTATTATAATATTATAGAAAAAAACAACTATTCTGTGCAATGCGTATAACATGTATGTAGATATGATATATATGTAGGTATGTCGAATAAAAATTCCTTCGAATAAAAGAGGCTGCTGATACTTTGCTGCTGCTGCGTCAACAGGATAATATTACATATTTTTTTTAATTAAATTATTATGAATTTTCTTATTTTTTAAATTTTCTTAATCTTTTTTTTTATAAATAAATATTTTTATTTTTTTTTTTATTTTTTTAATTACTTAAATTATTTTATTTTTCCTTCTGAAAATAATTTTTTTTTTTTTTTGATGAAAAGTGGAAATTCAAAATGGAGAATTTTCTTCAACTTTTCTTCAAAAGTTAAAAATCTTTTTTACTTTACTAAATATTTTTTAAATTTGTAACAAAATTATTAAAATTATTTTTTTTTTCTTTTTGTAAAATTTCTTTTAATTAAAAAATTTCACATAAATTTATTTAAATTTTCAGAAAATAAAAAAAAAAAAAATGAAAATAATTTTTCCATCTTATTTTTATGAAAGGAAAAATTTTATCTGATTTTATTTTAAAAATTATTTTTACCGTTATTTTATAAGTTATTCCCGTTAATCTTCATTAAAATATATTGAAAAATTTAATTTATTTTTAATTTTTTTTAATTTTTAAATTTAATTTTCAGAATTCAATTTTAAATTTAATTTTATTTTTTAATAAAATTTTTTATTTTAGAAATAAAAAAAAAACTTTTTATTGCGACAGAAATAGAAAAAATCCTTTTATGAAATTTTTTTTTTTTTTTGGAAAATTTTTTTCTATATAACGGTACTTTTTTATTTCGTATACTCGCCCCGATGCTGTGTGCTTTAAAAGTCTATATACCCCAAAAAAAAAAAACAAAAAAATTTACTATATGCAAGAAAAAGAAGTAGAATAACAAAAACAAAAAAAAAACACAAAAACAGTTAAAAATTTGATTTGGTAAAAAAAAAGTAATAATAATAGGGGATTCGGGGATTTAACGGGGGGGTATCGAAGTTGGTACATTTTTTTTTTAATTTTTGGGAAGTAAAAAGGAAATCGTGAATTTTTTTTTGATAAAATCCGTTTGTTACAAGTGAGGTACTTACCAAATTTGGGAAAATTGCAGCAAAAAAAAAAAGAAATTAAAATAAAAATTTTTAACCAAGAATGTTCTACGCCGCTCCAGTTTGGTCTTATGCTGTTCGAATCCACTTAAATAAATTACAAATAACCCAGAATAAGATATTAAAAATTATCTATAAACTTCCCAGTTTTACTATTCTACTGTAAAAGTCCACCAAATGTCCAACATCGAGTTTTTTGATGTAATAATATTTAAATATTGCGAAAGATTTTGTGAAAAATGTTTATATGTATTCTGATAATCCATTAGTGCAAAATCTTACATAGTGAAATTAAAGTAGTTTTAAGTTTAGTTAGTTTATTGTAGTTTTTGTTTTATCCTAGGAAAGTTTTCAAAGGGTTTTGTTTATTTTATCCCTGAATAAAATATTATTATCCAACAAATTGTATATATACTCGATATAATATATTTCAGTAGATAAAGTTAAAAAAAAAACTTAGCTATGTAAGCAATTATTATATAAGTGAAAAATAAAAAAAAACTTGTAAATTGAAATATCTTGAAAATAAATATGAATTGAAAAAAAATAAAAATAAAATAAAAACTACCGAAATATGAAATATATAAAACACTTCAGATTTTGTGCAATAAAAAAAACAGAATTTCAAAATTTGTTAAATAGCCACTTCCCCGGTGCCTTAACACATCCAGTCTTCTAAATAGTCGATTCGGGTCCAACGCTATAATATTTTATCGGAATATACCTAAATTGCAAAACCCCCTTCCGTCGGAGCCTCGGATCTTCGGGTAGCCCGCTGTCGATGCCTCGGATCAAAATTTCTAGTACCCTATAACAACTTAAGTTCAAAATTTCAGCCAAATCGGTCCAGCGGTTTAGGGGTGATTGAGGACAGAGGACGGAAAATTTTCAAGAAGATATAATATATACATATATATGTATTTTTTTTTAACTTTTATGTCATTTGCTATTATAATTAACCCCCGGCAACTTTCGTAAATTTAATATTATTTAACTTTGTTACGATTTCGGCCGTCAGGCACTTAACCACTAACCCATTTGCGAAAATGTTTTAAAATTCTAATTTTTTTTTCTTATCCACTTCTTATAGGTTTTTTTTAATTTGAGGAAAATAGCATTTATCTTATTTTGAAATTGTAAAAAAAAATGTTTGTAATTTGTTAAAAACTTAAATTTTTTATAGAAGTCGTATTAGGGAAATTTTCTCTTTTTTGGATGCTGTTTATAAAAATATACATTATATACATACCATAACCACAAGTATAAAACACACTATAAATATAATACAAAATTGTACAAAATATAGTTACATGTTGTTATATATGTTGCTAGGGATATTATTGTACGATATTTTCTGTAAAGTTGTATTAAAAAAAAAACTAAATCGTGCAATATTTTTATAATTCTAGGGGTTTGGGGGTAATTTTGTTTTCATTTTTCTTATATATTTCCCCCAAAAACAAAAAAAAAAAAAAAACAAAATCATATGATGCTATTAAAGAAGAGATAAAAAATATATTTTATATAGGTACATAAATTGGGGAAATTTTATTTGAGAAGAAGATACTTAAAATGAAACTGATATAGTTGTATCGGAATCAGAGGTAAAATAATATAATATTATTATTATATGAGAAAAAAAAATTTATAAATACAGAAAATTATCTGTATATCTGTTAAAATTGAAAAAAAAAAAAAAACAAAAAAATAAAAATAAATGAATTTAAGCGCTATATAGGCTTGAAAGATGCAAGCAAGTGCATTACTTGCATAATTTTCATAATATCGTTTTTTTTTCATGTAGTTAGATACATCAGAGTGTGTACAAAATTTACTTATTTTTTTTTTTTAAAGCAAAAAGATGGTTGTTTGTTACATCATTATCAATTTTTGTTAAAAAAATGTTTTTGTAATTTGAAATAAAAATTAAAAAGAAAAATTACTAAACATTTTTATCATTTATTATAAATTTCTAATAAAATAGTATTTTCTTGTTTTACACACCCTCATCCCACAGCTGTTTTAATGTTTATTTATTTTTTTCTTTTAGAGAGAACAACAACAGATTTCAAAACAAAATGTTATTTTAATTAGACATCAGTTTAAAGAAAAACATAAGGACGCTCATACTTAAAAAAAAAAAATAGCTGAGCTTAAGTTCAAATTTTCCGAATATTTCATGACTGTAGATAACTTCAATATGAATGAATGTATGTATACGTTTGTTGTGTCCGAACGATGAAATTGTAAAGGTTTGATGATGGATTGAAATTTTCTACGAACAACCTTAATCATTATGATAAAATTATTTTGATGACAAAGCGAATAATCCCAAAATTCCTTTAAATATATTTTTGTCTTATTAGAAAATTAATTCTTTTCCAAAAATAAATTTCTTTAAAAAAAATTTCGATAACTCATAGAGACAACGTGCGAAAAAAATCTAAAATAATTTCTATTATTATTCAATTGTTTATTCAATATTTATTATTAATAAATTAACTGTTAAATGAAAAATTGTGTGAAAATTGAGGAATACATGTTTTATTTATGTACCTACAAATGTACGAAATTGAATTAATTTTCAAAAAAAAAAAAAACTTGGAAAATGAACTCAAGAAAACTAGTTCAAGATTTCGGCACACAATATCCACAAGACACTCCTAATTTATATCTTAAATATTTACTAATAAGTTGGATTGGGAAATGGAGTTACATCAAACATAGATTAAAGACTTATAGTGTTGTACATTTATTTGAATGTACATAGATAAATAGCTTGTTATCAAAGTTAACGAAGAAAAAAAGACAAACTGATTATGTATTTTTTAATAATTTTCGATCAATTATTGATTTTTATGATTGAAGAATGATTGAATTATTGAATTGAATTAATTATTAAATAAGTATGAATAATTATTAAATTAAATTAAATTTAATTATTAAATATTAGGATTATCTTTTTATAATAAGTAGATATTGGATTAATTATATTTTGATTAGATCGATTATTGAATTTATATTTTTATATTAAGTGAATTGTATTATAATTTAGTATTGTAAGAATCTATAAAAGAATATACTGGGTAGATGTAGATTGAAATGAATAAATAAATAATAATTATAAACTAGGATTTTTTTTGTTTGCTGATTGAATTTCATCGATTTAACTCTAGTAACGTCACATTAGGAATATAAAAATTTTTTTGTTAGCTTACGAATAGAATTTTCTCAATTTATGGAACTTTTTTTTTGTACAAAAAAATCAATCTTTAATTTGCCTACCGGAATTTTCATATACATAGTTCCATTTCCATATATTTGTTATGATTTTTATGCCTACGAAATACTTTGAAAATGTATTGTTTTTTCTCTTTGCTATGAATTTATGAAACTGAATTTAATAAAATAAATACGTATTTTTATTTATATATTTTCATTCACTGCAAATGTGCAAATAAGTAACTTAAATTTGATTACGTTCATAGATAAGATACTTTTACTTTATTAAAGCGGATTTGAGTATCATACGTATAAATGAGTTCATATATATTTTTAATAACTTATTTATGTCAATTATTATGAAAAAAAATTTAATTTATATTTTAAAAATAATTATTTATTTTTTACATTTTTTTATGCATCAAATTTTCTTGCGTATAAACGTGTGTATTTTTATATTTATACATATATACCTATATTTTGTCACAAAAAAAAAATGTATTTTAAGAATATTTAATTTAATTAACGTAAGAAAAATATCCGTCCTCGTCGGTTGTATTTTAATTTGCCCAAATCGAACGGAAGTTCATGAAACTTTTTTTTAAAAATAACACACAATCCGAATAAAAATAAATAAATTTTTTTTTTAAAGTTCTATATAAATTGTTACTTTAATTGATTTTATCTTATAATAGGTGTACAAAAAATTAAAAAAAAACTAAAAAAAAAATTTTAATTTCATCCGTTTTAAATCTTAAATCTTACTAAAAAAGAAAAATTCTTTCAGTTAAAAATTTGTGCGAAGAAAATTTTCGTTTAAAAAAAAAATATATTTTTTTCTCTTTTTAATTTTATTTAAAATTAATTTTTTGTTTTAAAATGTAGATACATCAAATATAAAAAAAAAAATGTTTTTATTTTTTTTTGAGGGAATTATTATTATTTTTAAAAAGTTTGTCTCATTGCTTTTATTATTTTTTTTTAAATAATTTTTCTGAACTGAAAGATTTTTTTTTATATACCTATATAGAAAAGAAGATTTCACATCATAAGAAGGGTTTGTTTGAGAGCTTAATATCAGGAATATAATAATAATTTTGACTAGCGGATACAATGTCTTGATGATGTATTATAACAACTTCAAAATCTGATGTTTTATTTAATCAGAGCCAAAAATTATTGTTCCAGAAAATTATGATTTCGCTATCTATAAGGCCTTGTTCGTATTTGTCAAGGAATTTAGTCGAGGGGCGAGTTTAAGTGTACTAAACTTGTGTGGATAGTGATGTAGTTCTATTCGCCCGAAGAGTAAAATGAACTTTATGTTACGAATAAAATTATTTCAGAAATGATAAATAATTAAAAAAACAGAATTTCACAACAACTTAGAATTGTAAAAAATTTATGCTAATTGAGAGGCAAATATGATTAAAGAAAATTAGGAAAAAAATATAGTAGTCAACTCTAGGATTAATTAAATTGTAATTACATATAATAATGTAGAAATTGTTTAAATAAATGATAAGTATGTACATACAAATATTCTTATTATATCTTTTTTTTAGCTTAGCTACAGCTACCTACATTTCTACCTACATCCAATACGAATTATCAAATTATAATAGACCGGCTTTTTTAAATGGCTTGATGGTTTATAGAAAACGATAGACAATAATTCATATAAATTTTCTTTTTTTAAAAATGTACCTAAACAATTTTTCAAATATAAATAATCTTAAAAAAGGAATATCATATAAATTTATTTCGACGTTGAATATTTATTTTTGTTTTGATATATTTAGAATTTTATGTAGTTTGGTTGTCTGAAATAAAGAAAAAAAAATAAATTAATGAATGAGAATAAGATTAATGACGTCAGGTTCAACGAGATTTATTTTTATTTTTTTTCTAAATGCTTTTATGGTCTTTCACTATTAAAGAACATACTATTATGCGATCCGTTTTTTTTTTAGTTTATTATGAAAATAATAATTTTATGTTGTTATTGAAAAAAAAAAGCAAATTATGATGGTGTTTATGATCCAAGTCAAGGTACATTAAAAAAAAAAACACATGTGGAAGAGTTTTCATTGCGTGTTTCGCACAATGTGATGAAGATTCAACAAGCTACATATTATAATGTAAATATAAGATTCAAATCAGTCACTTGTGTCATTGATTGTATAAGTTGTTGCATAAAAAACAAAACTGTTTCAATACGAAATTTTTTGCTATAAGAATATATTTTTAAGCAGAGATTTGAACGATAAAACTGTTTTGATCATTGGCAAGATTAATTTGATACACTTATTTAGCTTGAGATTTTCGCCTCGATGATGTATTATAAAAATATTGCTTACTATTGAATACTCATTTTAACTTAAACTTTTGTTAATGTTAAAATGTTTGTAATGCTGATATGGTTTCTTAACAGAGTAGTATTTCCAATTATCTTATTTATAGTTATTAAGTAGAACGGCTTCCAGCGAAATTATTAAGTAGCATATTATGATGAGGAAAAATATCTTTAATCTATTAGAATTATAATTAATAATAATAATATTAATAAGATTTTAATGATAAAAGGAAAAAAGTTTAACTATCAACTCTAGGGATTTACATAGTTCGACAACTAGAAAACGTATCCACGAATGTGAGTTGATTATTTTTTACGCATACAAACATACAAATCACCACAAAAATTGTATATTAATTTAGCTTTTTTCACTTTTGGAAGAATGCTATTTAATTAAATTCCTGAGGCAATTTATTTTATTTAGTCAAATTTTGCTTTAAACAAACTAACTTCTTTAATTTCTACAATTTTATAAAAGTTTTCAAACAATTTTGCCTCTTTTTATTAATTTCATAAAATTATTCAAATATTCAGATATATGTTTGTAGAGTTCTTACATTTTCTGATGGTTAACACATTTATTTATTTTTGAATAATTTTTGATGCGAAAACTGTACTATTGTTTGACATTTTGCTTTTCATTTCAAAAATTTTTTTAATTCTTTCTATAAATTAATTTTCAATAATGCAAAAAAATAAAAACAATATACACTTTGCTTAAAAGAAAACAGCATATTACTCCTAAATTAAGTGAATTAATAAATTGTATGATAATATATAATTCCAGCCAATAATATTTCAAAATTAAAAAATCTGAGGAAAAAAATTTAAAGGTTTGTTGAAAATATTGCTATTTTCAAAATTGATGTTGAATAAAGGTATCTCCTAGGATGATGGAATTGAACAATAAAATTTATATATAAACATAACTTCTTAAAAACATTAAGTTCAAATTAGTTTTTAATATTCTTTTTCGAACTTATAACAAATTTTCTAAAAGTTCTAAGTCTAATTAAAATTAAAGAGTGGTAAACTAACTTAAACATTTTTATTTTGATACTCCAACCAATGCAGGACGTATAACACGTTCACGTAATTTATAACCCGTTTTACTAACTTCCACTACTACATTTGGTTTCACCGATTTATCTTCCTAAAAAAAACAAAAATTTTTTTTTAATTTTTTGGGCTAAAAAATAATCTTTTCTTTTTATTTTTCAATGAAACAAGGTAGTATAGCAACTTTCAAGATTATTATTAAAATACAATTTCGCTAGCTATGATATAATTTTTTTTTTAATCCCCACAACTTAAATTTATTTATGCATTAATTGCATATTATAAAATTTTGGATTTATTGCAACAAACCGAAAACATGAACATAGGCTCTTATTTTATGGATTTGAACCTTCTTGTTTCATATAAGAAATAAAAAAATAACGTACTTTTTGAAATAACGCTTCATGCAAATTTGGATTAAAATTTTCATTTAATGGATTTACTTCTTCTAAGCCATGTCTTTTGAAAACTTGCATTAAAGATGCTTGTGTCATGGTTAATCCTTCGTACAAACTTTTCAAATGTGGATTGGTGTCAGTTACCTAAAAAAATAGAAAGGTGAACATTATTACCTTATGTAAAATAAAAAGAAAGTAGCAGCAATATTTTTTAAATTTTATTCTAATGGAAAAATATCCAAGATCTATTTATTCGTCACTGTCTTCTATAATTTGATTGAATGCAAAAGTTCTATAATTAAAATATTTGTGATTAAATAAATTCTAAAGTCTTTAATACCTATATCTTTGATATTATAAGGTTATAATTAAAAGATTGATTGGAGAAAAGGATCGAACGGGGTATAAAAATCTATAAGTGCTGAAATATTGAAAAATTGAATATGAAATATTTTTGTAATTACAAAATTTTGCAAACATTCTGTAGAACTTAATAATTTAAATCTATAAAATTATTTTTCATTCGCCTATTTGTAAAATTAATATCCATCATTTGCTGGCATTAAAAACATACTAACACACTAAATATAAAAATTGTTCTTTACGATAGGTACCTCTCCTTTAGGAACAGATTGTGTTGCATGTCCTAAAATATCGGCTACTTCTAGTAAATCTTTACAAAAACTTTGAATTCCAAAAATTTTTGCATCTTCGATTTGTTTTGTTAAACGTGTTCGTAAATTTTCACCGTCAGCTAGAGATCTCTTATATTTATCTAATAATTCATCATTCTTCTCTTTGAGCGTTTTATTTTCACTTGAAAGTGTTTCTATTTTCTTCTCAATTTCAATTGAAACTGTTGATGTTGAATTAGTCACATTTTCAGTTCTTTGTTCCTCCTTAACTTTTGGCTCTTCGTTTTTGTGACTTAATTTTTTCGTAGTAGTAAATAAATTCCTAAAACAAGAACATTGAGTAAAGCATGTAACTATAACTTTGACATCCTAACTGGAGCCTTTTGAAAATGCTTCAGTGATCTTAACGGGCAGTAAGTAGAGGGGAATTTATATAAAAAAAATTTTTTAGATTAAGATTGGACTTATAACTCGCGAAAATCAGAAACATAAAATTGTATTAGGTTAATAGATAGGTAGGTAGGTAGTAGGTAACTTCTTACTTAACTATCTCAAATGGGAAAATTTTATCCGAATATTTAATATTAGGTACCTACCTACTAAAGACCGCAATCAAATCGTACATACCTACTCTTTTAAAAAAACTAATAATTGATTTTTCAATCTATCTACAAAGAAAATTTTATCAATTTCTGTGGTGGCTTTGGCTTGATTTGAAACGAAATTAAAATCAAGATTACATCACGTTTTTGGAAAACAATTTTTATTTTTTTTTTTACCTTCCTGCTGCTGCTGAAAAATTAATTGGAAAAATATTTTGTAATTTTTGTGCCGACGACAAAATTTTTAAATTTCTCGACATTTTTTTTCCTATTTTTTAATATTATTTTATTTAAAATTAATTTAGTTTATTTTTTAATTGAAAAGATTTAGAGATAATTTAATTGAATTCCCTTATTAATCCCTTTTTTGAATTGTTGAATGAAAATTTTATTTAAATGTGATTTTTTAAATGTGAAATAAAAATAAATGTCAAAAAAACATCATCTTCCACCCAGTTGACGAAATAATAAAAAAAACAAAAACAGTAAGCTTCAAAGCAACTGATTGCAATGCAAGATATGTGAATTATTTGCAGGTGGAATCGCAATGACGTAACTGCGAAAAATATAAATTTAGAAACTAAATAAAAATGAAGACTACTTATTAGGGGGTTTGGACATTTGTCCGGGGGTTGGACATTTGTCCGCGATTTGTTTTTGTATCGCGGACATAAAAATGACATTTGTCCGCGATTCGAAATGTCTTTTGTCCGCCGCGGACAAATGACATTTTCCAAAATGTCATTTGTCCGTTAATTTTGAGACATTTGTCCGCGGCGGACAAATGTCATTTTACAATCGCGGACAGATGGCATTTTGCAAAATGACATTTGTCCGCGAAGTTTTCCATACAAATTTCATCGCGGACAAATGTCAGCCGCAAATCCCACAAATGGCGTCAGCCGCAAATCCCACTGACCAACCACCGCTAAAAAAACTGAAAAATCAATCGCGGACAAATGACATTTTGCAAAATGACATTTTACCGCTAAAAATTAAAAATTTCAATCGCGGACAAATGACATTTTGCAAAATGACATTTGTCCGCTAAAAATTCGAAAAATCAATCGCGGACAAATGACATTTTGCAAAATGACATTTGTCCGCTAAAGTTAGAAAATTCAATCGCGGACAAATGTCATTTTGCAAAATGTCATTTGTCCGTTAATTTTGAGACATTTGTCCGCGGCGGACAAATGTCATTTTACAATCGCGGACAAATGGCATTTTGCAAAATGACATTTGTCCGCGAAGTTTTCCATACAAATTCCATCGCGGACAAATGTCCCGCGGACATATGTCACGGCGCCCTTATTAGTCGTCCTCAGGCTCACGTCCTTTATGAAGCTGCATAATTTATATTTGTTAATTTTTCCCCATGTATTCATCATGTATTTTGTAAGAAAAATAATACAACTTGTAAAAATTCCTAATGTCAAAAAATTACTGAAATTAAAAAAAATTCAGACCATCTTTTTTCGTAATTCATATAATTAAGAGCCCTCACTTTGAAAAATTGGTCTTGGTTTTGCTTTGATTGTAGGGTTAATACAGAAATAAAGCTAAAATAACACTCTTCAGGGCTAGTGATAGTGACGTGAATTTTGAATTTCTTTTATTTTCTAAACAATTTTTAATTATTAATTTCATTTAATTATAAACATTTTTTAAATTTTTTTCTGCAGAAGTAAAATTCAAACATTGTTTTGTCAAATTTTGGTAGGTGTTTTTCATACAATTTTTGTCGCATTATGAGGTGGTTTATTTTCTGTAAAATAAAACAAAAAAACTGTAATATAAAAATCTTTTAAAATTTCATAGCGAGGGCTCTTAAACAAAACAAACATTTTTGTTTTAGTGTTTACTGTGTATAAGAAAGTATATTATCTAAAATATAAACGTAACAATCACAAGGATTTGAAAAAAACCAAACCTTAGCCAAATCTGAGCACTGCAAAAAAAATAGTATTAAGAACCTACAATAGACTTCTTTTTTTTATCTTTGTTATTGCAAATTTTATTAAATAATGAAACCTTTCAAAATTGTATTATATAATAGAATACCATTCATAGTTATTTTCACTTCAAATTTATAGTTTTATTTCATTAAAAATTTATTAAATAAAATACATTTCTTTTATAATTAATTATGCAATAAAATACTCAATCCACAAGTAATTTACTGCCTCACGAAAGTATAAAAATTATAATACTGAATTAATTATTCAATTTACAAAATAATTATTTATACGATATCTTGATTAACATAATATATGTAGTTACATTTACATATTTAGAAAAAAAAACTAAAATGTGTTTTTTATTGCAAATAACTTATGATTTCTGCTTGCAGAATGTGTAAGTTAAAATAACAAAATTCTACCGAATTTTACATTTCTGCAAAAATTCAGAATTGATATAGTATTCTTTTATTTTTTTAAAAATCAGAATTCTAGTTTTACTAATAATGTTAGATACGAACAGATTATTATATAAATAACTTTAGTTTACATTTATACATAAGAAAAAATTATTTTTTTTTTTAACTCAACGATATGATATCCATTCAGTAGTATTTATTTATAAGATTTAAATTGGAAAATGTTATTCCAAACTAAGATTTCAGTTGAATTTTAATCAACAATAAAAACGAAATATTTTTCATCTATGAATATTTCTCTTCTTGACTCATAATGAAAAGTGCAATTATTTTGTGAAAAACAAAAAAACACTAAATAACTAGTTAAAAACTAATTAAAAAAACATTTCATTGGATGATTGTATTTTTTCAACTTGATCATAATCATCGGTATTCAATTCTTCAATAGTGATTTGGAAATGTTCTCCAATTGTCTTACAACTCTCACTAGACTTTTCAGTATCCACTAAATTAACTGCAATTCCTTTTTTCCCAAAGCGACCTAAAATAAAAAAAAAAATGGTTTTGTGTTTTGTATAACTAAATTTTAAGTCTTAGAAATGGCTAAACATAAAATTAAATGAGCGACCATTGAATAAATCATCGATTTTAACAAAAACTTAATTTTATCACTTGATTCTTATATTTAATTCAGATAATTGTTCGCACTTCCTGTGAAAAATAAGAAAAATGTATTGGATATCTTTCATATCATATTAACGGTAAAAGCCAGAAAATACTTCTACTTCTACCTACATACATAACAGTTCAAATTATAATTAAATTTTACAAGATTCTCATATCATATTGTTTATCACTTATTCTTCGCCATTCTAAAATAATCTAGTGCGTTCGAGGTTAGGTTTAAAATTTGGTTTAAAAAATCTAAAGTTCATACTTACCAGTTCTGCCAATTCTATGTAAGTAGGTCTGATAATCTGTATTACCGTTAGCATCAAATGGCATATCAAAATTTACAACTAGAGTAACTTGTTCAACGTCGATTCCACGACTCAGAACATTTGTTGCAATCAAAACTTTTTCTATGCTACCACGAAAACGATCTAGAACATTTAGTCTTTGGGCAACAGTTAATTCGGAGGATAATAAACTTAAAGCGTGACCATCCTCAACCATTTTAATAGCCAACCATTTTGCGTTTTTTTTGGTTTGGCAAAAAATTATTGCTTGACCAATAGTAGCAACACTATAAATGTTTTTTATAGCATCATATTTTTCATTTATGTCTTTACATTTAACCATGTAATGACGCACATTATTCAATGCTTCTTCCGAACGTTGCAAACGAATAGTTGTTGAATTTGGTACTATGTACTGAGCAAACTCCATGATTTCATTGTCGAAAGTTGCTGAAAACAACAACATCTGACAAGAAGAATTTGTTTTTTTGTGTATACGGATGCATTGATCTTGATGGCCTTGAGTGGAAATCATAACATCGGCTTCATCTAGTACAAATATTGAAATTTTATCGATGTCGAAATTCTTGTATTTTAGAGCCCAATCAAGCATTTTTCCTAATATAAAATAAAAATTTCTTATAATTGTAATTATAAGTCTTACAATTAAATATAATATCACCTGGTGTTCCAATCAAAATATGATGTTTAATTGGTCCATTATGTTCTTCACCACGAACGGCATATAAGATTTTTATATTTGGACAAAAAAATGCCATTTGTGCTGCAACTTCTCCAATTTGAATGGCCAGCTCATAAGTTGGTGCAAGACATAAGGCTTGCGGATAATCCTTTGAAGTATCAATTCTTGAAATCATTGCTAATATGAATGCCACAGACTTTCCGGTCCCATTTTGAGATTGAGCAATCATGTTCTGTGGTGGATCTGCTAATAGAATTGGCAGTGCAGTTTCCTGAATTCGAGAGGGTGAAACAAAACCCATTTTGTAAATACCTGTAAAAATAGAATGATTACGATTACAAATTAAATAGTTAAAATTTTTAAGCCAGGGGTTGTTATTTTCAATTTCGATCTTAAAAGTGAAGTAAGAAAGCTCTACTTTCGGTTCGAATGAAAATGGAATTTGTACACATTTCTAGCTACCTGCCAAATTATGTATTGAATTTTATCAAAACAAATTTTGATAAATAGGGTTGGATTTTTACCAACGAATTTCAGATTCACAAAATATATTAGGGAAAAATATGTAGATTGCAGAGACGGCTGGGCTTCTAAACTCTTAATCGCAAGGGACCGTGAGTGTCTAACAGTTATTTTTAAAAGAAATTCATGAAAATAGTTAACTAAGCTACAAGTGTATTAAAGATAGGTTTATGAGCAAAAAATTGTATGTAGGTACGACTAAAGGTACCTACACACTTCAGCGTGAAAGTGAACAAAATTTAATTAAAAACACTAAGTAGGTACCTATAGTTATGAGATTCCGCGTATTTAAGATATTTTTTTTGCATCCACCATGTCCAAGTGCGAACATTTTTGAAAACATGATCTTATTAAATACCTAAATTATTGAATTGAAACAATGGTACCTACCTACACGTTTATTAACAAAACAAATAAAAATAATAAGAGCCGTTAGTATAAATTAAATGACCTAATAAAAACCTAAAATTTAAAAAACAAATAAAAAAAATATTAAATCATAAAAAATACATTTTATAAAAAACAACGTTTTTCTTGCTCACTAAAAAGTATAAAATAATTTTACTATGAGTTTCATTTTGGTAACAGACTTTATAACTTTTCTCCGGCTCATTCAGAGGATTGTGGACACACATACTTGAAACTGATTACAACAGTCTATAACTAGAAACGTGGTGCGCATTTTTGAGGTAATACTGTAAATGTGTTGTAAAAATGTGCCACACGTTTCTAGTTATAGATTGTTGTAATCAGTTTCAAGTATGTGTGTCCACAATCCTCTGAATGAGCCGGAGAAAAGTTATAAAGTCTGTTACCAAAATGAAACTCATAGTAAAATTATTTTATACTTTTTAGTGCGCAAGAAAAACGTTGTTTTTTATAAAATGTATTTTTTATGATTTAATATTTATTTTCTACTTTTTAGTTTTGAAGCTGAAACAAAGCAGAATTTTTCTTATAAAATTTGATTGTCAAAATTACGAAATTTGTGTGTTTAATCATATCCTCTTTGTAGGTACAAAATTTGAATAAAATCCTCTCCAAGGAATGTAGAGGAGGCCAATAAATTTATTGTTACAAAATTTGTGTGTTTAATCATTTCTTCTTTTTATGTACCGAATTTGAATAAAATCGTATTTTTGAAGTCCTCCACATAGGACGTCGCTGGGTAGGAGGCCAATAAATGTTTTGTTCCGAAATTTGTGTGTTTAATATGTCCTTTTTTTATGTACCAAATTTGAAAGAAATCGGACGAACTTTTGAAGTTCGTCCCAAGGAAGGTCGCTGGGTAGGAGGCCAATAAATTTTTTGTAACGAAATTCGTGTGTTCAATCATTTCTTCTTTTTATGTACTAAATTTGAATGAAATCGGACAAACTTTTGGTTGCGAAAATTTGATTGCAAAATTTCTCGGGCAGAGAAACAGACGAAAAACTTTTCAAATCACGATTAAAGTGGTAGAATATTGAATTGTCATCGGGTTCAGAGCTATATTCAAAATTTCGGAGCTGTAGCTTGTCGGAAAGTGGTCTAAAATTTGATTACAAAATTTCTAGGACAGACAAGAAAGTGAGTTGATAAAAACGTTGTAAGTAATTAATAAAAAAAAACAAAATTTTTTTCCAAAAGAAAAACATTATGATATACAAACCTTTCAACAATTCTGGTCTTAAATGTAGTTCTTCGAATTTTTTGACCGAATACAATGGTGAAGTTGGATCATTTCGTTGAACTGATAAAGTGTAATCTTCTGATACATCTTTGAGGCGTTTAAGAATAATTCTGGTTAAAAGAGAATACCCATCATCGTAACTAGATCTTTTTTTGGTAGAAGCTTCTTTCTCAGTATTTTCATCTATCTGGACACGACTCAATCTATTTGAGACTGATTGAATTCGGTTTTGATCTGATTCCTGTTTCAAATATAGGTGAGCCCATTCCGGATAACCTTTTGTTGTTCCCAATCCTAATGATTGCGCCATTTTTAATTTTTATTTCGAAAGCTCAATGAAAACGCATGCGGGTTATATTTTTTTCTTGTTGAATTATTTTCTGTTTAGTTTGAAGATGATATGAAAATTTGACATTACTTGCTCGCTTTGCTTGGTTTTTTTGTTTTTAAGACAAACCGTTATGTTTGCTTTGTTTATGACACATGGCTGACTTTATAAAAGTACGAACAAAAAAAGTTAAATATCGAGAAATGAGTACAGCGACATCTATTGCATAATACATAATTCGTTTGCCGGAATTTAAAATTTTTTGTAAAAACGTATTATAAATAAAAGTTTAAAAATCCCGAAAATCAATAAGCAATAATTATAAATAAGTAGGGAACTTATTTTTATGAACATATTTTTAAACAAGAAATATAAAATTTTACAATTAATAAGCGAGTCACACTACAACTAAAAAGCCACTACTCATGACGGCTTTTTTAAATGCGTTCACACTTGCACTTTTTGGTTTTTTTTCTTTTTTTTTCTCGTTTTGTCATATCTTTTTCCTTTTTTTTTGGGAATTTTTTTTGTTTTTTTATTCGTTTTTTTTAAAAAATTGCCGCCAACTTCCTGAAAGTATGCAATTGTTAGTTTATTTTTTTCTCACAGAGCTCATTTGTTATTTGATCCCTGATTTTCTAGTGGCTTTTTGAAAAGCCACTAGCTTTTTTTTCTTTTTTTTGTATGGAAAAAGCCACGAAATAGCCACAACGATGATAGCTTTTTCAAAAAGCCATTAAAAAGCCGATGTGTGACAGCCTTATAAGGGAATGTTGACACAAAATAATAATAGCGTTTCTGCACTGGCAGTCTTAATATCGGCTTTTGCGAAAGACGTCTTTCTTTCAGCTCTCTTTGGTCTTTTGCCATATACAAAAAAAACGCAAGAGCCGAAAGAAAGACTCATCAAAAAGTACATACTTTGTTGCTTTGCATCTTCTAGGTTGTTATTTTTTGTTGTTTTTCTGCTTTATGCTGAAAACACAATTGGGGCGACAGCGACGGCGACAGCGATAGCGACTGTCAAAAACCATATATTTGTATGAGAATGAAACAATTGAGGCGATTTTTTTATATGAAAAATCGCTGTCGCCGTCGCCGTCGCCCCAATTGTGTTTTCAGCATTAAATTAATTATTTGGCGCCGTAACATTTGTCCGCGGGACATTTGTCCGCCATGAAATTTGTATGGAAAATTTTGCGGATCATTGTAGACAGCGACCAATAGCATTGCATTGCGACGCGAAGGCCCTTGCGACATCGCAAAGTGGTTTTTGCGATGATTGTAGACGAGCTTTTTAATATGTAGGGCATACCTAAGTTAATTCATTTTTTTTATACTGTTTTTCTCAAAAAAGTTTTTGGAATAAAAATACATATTCAAAACTAAAATGTTCCAAATCGTTCAAAACCAAAGTGAGCTTCATTTGATTCCAATCTACAGTCTGCAATTTTTTTTAGATATACACAGGCAAATAACAATTTTATAGAGCTTCAAAATTCAATGCATGAATTTTTTATCTTGTGCTAAAATTTATAATTAAAAAACTTTGCAATTTACATACCTCGAATATTTTTTTCGATTTTATTATTTTCGATAAGTAATGTTTTTTTTTAAACATTTTTATTAATGATCACATTTATAAATATTTTTCTTTTTAAAACTTATAGGTAATTATATTTTATAGTATTTATAATAAATAGGTTCCTAATTAATTATAAACTTTATAAAAATTAAAGTTTACTTATGCTCATAGAAGATGAATTAAAAAATGGCGTTAACAATTCCATAGGAAGTGGAAAAATAATCGTTGAATTTTTTTCGGCAGAAATACTGCTCAATGTTTGTAAATAGCGTAACTAAAATATAAGTTAAAAAAAAAAAACTTTAACAATTAAAAAATAAAAAAAAAATTAAGATATACAACCTGAAGAGCAACAGGACTTTCTGATAATGTGATACTAGCTTCTTTGAGGGCTCTTGACGATTTCATTTCACCTAGAAATTAGAATTAACACAGATTTTTCCTTTGATTAAATTATTTTTTAAACAATTTTTTGAGAATGGAATTTTAGACCAGGTTTGAAAAAAATTTCATTCCGATAAAAATTTAAATATTATATTTATCTATTTGAAACATTATAAATTTAAACTTAAACAAAACATAATACGATTTGATTCATACATTTGTTACAACTAACTTATTACATAAATGTGTTTGTTATTGGTCAATCTGCCCTGGCAAACGTTTTGCCTTACTACATATAGTCTTTATTAATTTTCTTTTAAAATTTTCATGGAATTTTTTTTTAAAGTAACTTCAATTCAATATACAATATTATATTTCATTAAATTATTAAATTATTATTTTAGATAAAAATTTTTAATACCATAAAACTTAACATTTAAAATATCGAATATGCATACAATATATGTACAATACCTTCAGCGGCGATAACTTTTGCACGAGCTTCTCTTGATGCCTCAGCTTCAGCTGCCATTGCTCTTTGTAATGCTGTTGGAAGTGACACGTCTTTTCTAAATAAATTAAAGTGTAAAAATATATATATTAAAATGCATTATATAATTGCATATATATACAATCAAATTGCCTATAGGTACAGGTTCTCATTTTAATTATAATAAAGTTTAAACTTACATTTCAACTCTTTCAACTTTCACTCCCCAAGGATCCGTTGCCTATAAACATTTTATTTTTTTACACGAAAATTAAATAATGAAAAAGGATTTTATGAAAACTTTTAATTGAATATAAAATTATATTTACCTCATCTAAAGAACCTTGCATTGCATGTGAAATAGCTTCTCTTTCAGTTAATAACTCTGATAAATTTCGTGTCCCAAGTACCTAAGACAAGAAAACTAAATAGTTTATCATTCTAATGATTTGTTAAAGAATTTATGCATTTACATTTCGTAAGGTTGTAGCCGCCAACAATCGCGTTGAATGACTATAATTAGAAACTTGTATTACAGCTTTTAATGGATCACTAATACGGTAATATACAACAGCATCTACTGTGACCGTAACGGAGTCCTTTGTTAAAACCTCTTGTGGTGGTACATCGAATGATACCGTCCTTAAAAAAAAAATTAAAAATGCAATAAAAAAACTTAATAATTTTAATTAATTTTATCACCTCAAATCTATTTTGCAATATTCATCAACGCATGGTAAAATAAAAAATACACCTGGTCCTCGAGCACCTCCACTTCTGTGAAAAGAAAATTAAGTAAGATCCGAGGTAAGATCATAATATAATATATGTAATTGAAAAAAAAAAACATGCATCATACCTTAAACGACCCATTCGAAATATGACCGCTCTTTCATATTCTGAAACAACTTTAAAACAAAAAAATATTGAAAAAGGAAATGCAATTATCATCACTAATGCCGCTAAAAGTGTTGCCACAATTTCAACGCATCCCATACTATCATCTTCAGCTGAAAAAATAAAAAAAAAATTTTTTTTATTTTCTAAAAGTACAGAAAATTTAATTTATTGCAAATTATTACAATATTTGCATATAATAACTACAAGACTATAGCATTACAGTATTTTTTGCATATAACAACTAGAAGTCTATAACATTACAAGATTTCTTAGAGTTTTGATGAAATATTTTTTTATATGTGAAATTACTTAGGAAGAAAAAATTTTAATTAAAATACGAAATTAGTTGAAAATTATTGGTAAGGATTTATTCAACCCTACTGGCCCCAAGATATTAAATATTTCTATCCTTTTTCTTAGATTACCATAGAGGAATTTGATTAAAAAAAATTTAACCGGAGGATTAAATTGTATAACAATATTCTCAACGATGTTTTTAAGCAAATATTTTTTTTTATTAATTAAGCCAGAAGTTTTGGATTATTTTTTTTAAGACACTTTAATTTTTTGTACGCTTTTTTGTTACGTGCCTGATTTTAATCGGAGCCAGGGTTGTAGTAAAGTGGAACGTAGTATGACTATGAGAATTCCGTTGAATGAATTCCCTTTTAGTTCAATTTTTTTGCATTTGCAGAAAAGTTAACTTATAAATTTTTTAATATCATCAGGTCCAACAATATTTTGAGTAAGATATTTACAAATGATGAGCTTATCATTTGGTTTTGATTAAAATAATGTTGAATTTGAAAATAAGCTTACAAGTTTTCAATTGTTGTAACATTATTCCCAATTAAAAAAATTTTTTAATGCGTCTAACAAAATTATTTCCAGCAAATCACAGACGTTTACTAAATGATAATATTTTTTTATTTACTTAATTTTTAATATTTAAAATTTTTTTTTTATATTTTTTTTTGTTAACAAAACACCTACGCATTTTCACCGAACAAACATATCCGCCACTTTCACTCTTCTTACAACTGAATTCCATTTTAATATACGGATTATTATTATTTTTCTTAATAAATTGATTTTTCATGTAATAGACTCAAGAATTTCCAGATTAATACTGCAGATAATTTCGAAGAAAAAAAAAAAGGAAATGAAAATAAAAAAAAAAGATATTTTCATTAAGTTTTTTTTTATTATTTTTGTATAAAGGTAATAATTTTTTTTTTTTCTACATATAATATTGTTTAAAAACATAGAAGATTTCAACATAGTCATTAATTAAAGTTTGCAAATTTTTATTATTCAATATTAAGAATTTAAGTAATTATTAACGGTATTATTAGAATAGCATATTGATCTGATTGATTATACAGATTTGATTTGATATGCAAAATACTATTTTTAAATAGAGTAGGTATACATTTTGTATTGAAAAACTTTGGGAAACTGCTGAATACTCCGAATATCATAATTTCGATACTGAATTTTAAGAACCGGAGTTATAGTGTTCACAAAATTTAAGGTTTGGATTTTTGAGATCTGCACATAATTGTTATTACGCTACTTAGCTAGCTAACGTATAATAAAGTTTCATTAATTACATGTGATGTTAAATTTGGTATTCATTAAATTTTTATCTCTAAAGCTTGTCTTAGTTTTTTTTTTAGAAGCAAAAACTTAGCTCAATTATGAAAAAGAATCTACAACACAAAATACGTAAAATACTGAGAAAATCCAAATATTAAGCATAAAAAAATTTATATGATTTTATAATAATAAATATATATATACATAGTTATGTAGCTCACATTTTATATTTATCCGTTTTTTTTTTTTTTGTTTTCTTAACTTGTGTCCTAGATCATAATTACATATTATGTGTATATCTCACAATTTTTAGAACATACAAAGGGTGATTAAGAAACTAAATAAGAAAAGAATTTATTTTGATTTTTATTAAGATTGTTTGTGATCGAATTGTTTTGTTTACATTAGAAAATGATATGTTTTGCGGTTTATTAAAAAATATTTTATTTATCGAATGTGTTTACACAACAGAAGCCTATGTGTATAATGTAAAATGATTTTTGTAAATATAAAAATATATGTATAACAAAAATTAAATTGAGTTCATTAGAACTTTGATGGAATAAACAAAAAATAAAAAGATTGATAAATATAATATCAATGGAATTCAGATTATGTTCTGATTTTGAATAACCGCATATAAATATGTATATGTAAATTAAGATTTCAAAGAATTTGAAATATAAATTTTTTTATTTTGCTCGTGAAAGCAAATGAAAAATTTATGTTTATTTCTTTATTTTTTGTTGGTGAAGAAAAATTTATTAATTACCTTTGCTACAGAAAGTTACATCACTATTTTATTTTATTTTTATTTTAAAGATCTGAACTATCATATTGGGTGGTATATTCAAGTTTTGTTTTTTATTATATAATTTTATAATTCGCTAAGTGGGTACATGGGAAGCGATTAAAAACTTATTTTCAGCATAATTAACAAGGAGGGTTATTATGAATTACTGTCGTATGTAAAAATCCAAGATTTCAGATTATTTAGTTTTTTTTCTTCAAACTTTATAAATGAATTTCGTACTTTTTGTAATCATGTTGATAATAAACAATTAGAACTATGTTTTTCGTATATGTACTCTTCATTTCGTTATAATTTAAATCAATTGGATTTATTAGATATGTTGTTAGAAGTTTTTTGATATTTAATGTGAACATCAGGGCATAGTAAAATAATGAAGATAAAGCAAGAAAAGTTAAAAAAAAATCGTTATTAGTAGTGCCTAGAAAAACATCATTCAAGTATAGTAGATCTAACCCTGTCGCTTTTTTTTTGCTAATAACGAAACCTTAACATAAAACATAAATAAGACACAACAACATAAATTTTGTGGAAATAATTTTTAAAATTTCAAAACTATAATTTTCTTTTTTCATAAAAATTAAAAAAAAAATTCTATTTTGTCCCCAATGCAAAAGATTTAATAATAAATTATGCACGAATTAAGAAAATTTAAAGAAAATATTATGGGAAAATAATTTGAATATGGAGATAAATGTTGTAACCACCCACAGGTACCCACATATTAAGTGCATAAGATTTTTTATATATATATATACATTATAGCTATATGCATTTTATGTAGGACTTCCGTCTCTTTAAGAAGAGTGTAAATGATTTCTTCCTAACTGCCTGACTTATAACTCCCGCTTAAACTTCTTGTCCCCAATACTAAATCCATACTTCTTTAAGTATAAAAGGTATCCCACCTAGTGATTTGGTAGATACTAGGTACAAAAAAAAACACACGAAGCAGTCATAGGAACTGCCGAAAGAAGTTTATACTTAAAGCTTTAAACTATGAAATAACAATGACTACAAATAATGGACTGCTTTTGGACTGCTGGACTGATTTTTATTTTAATTTACATTTTGTACTGAGCAGCCCATCATTTATAGCCGCTGTTATTTCATAGTTTAAAGCTTTAAGTACAAACTTCTTTCGGCAGTTCCTATGACTGCTTCGTGTGTTTTTTTTGCATATTTTAAGCAGGGAAGACCCTAACCATAGCTCCCTCTCCAACATTTTTGGTCAGGTAATTCCACCCTCACTTCCGCCCTCACTTCCGCCCTCACTTCCGCCCTCACTTCCGCCCTCACTTCCGCCCTCACTTCCGCTCTCACTTCCGCCCTCACTTCCGCCCTCACAACCCCCCCCACTTCCGCCCTCACTTCCGCCCTCACTTCCGCCATCACTTCCGCTCTCACTTCCGCCCTCACTTCCGCCCTCACTTCCGCCCCCACTTCCACCCTCACTTCCGCCCTCACTTCCGCTCTCACTTCCGCCCTCACTTCTGCCCTCACTTCCGCCCTCACTTCCACCCTCACTTCCACCCTCACTTCCACCCTCACTTCCGCCCTCACTTCCGCCCTCACTTCCGCACTCACTTCCGCCCTCACTTCCGCCCTCACTTCCGCCCTCACTTCCGCCCTCACTTCCGCCCTCACTTCCGCCCTCACTACCACCCTCACTTCCGCCCTCACTTCCGCCCTCACTTCCGCCCTCACTTCCGCCCTCACTTCCGCCCTCACTTCCGCCCTCACTTCCGCCCTCACTTCCACCCTCACTTCCGCCCTCACTTCCGCCCTCACTTCCACCCTCACTTCCGCCCTCACTTCTGCCCTCACTGCCGCCCTCACTTCCGCCCTCACTTCCACTCTCACTTCCGCCCTCACTTCCGCCCTCACTTTCGCCCTCACTTCTGCCCTCACTTCCGCCCTCACTTCCACCCTCACTTCCGCCCTCACTTCCGCCCTCACTTCCGCCCTCACTTCCGCCCTCACTTCCGCCCTCACTTCCGCCCTCACTTCCGCCCTCACTTCCGCCCTCACTTCCGCCCTCACTTCCGCCCTCACTTCCGCCCTCACTTCCGCCCTCACTTCCGCCCTCACTTCCGCCCTCACTTCCGCCCTCACTTCCGCCCTCACTTCCGCCCTCACTTCCGCCCTCACTTCCGCCCTCACTTCCGCCCTCAATTCCGCCCTCAATTCCGCCCTCACTTCCGCCCTCACTTCCGCCCTCACTTCCGCCCTCACTTCCGCCCTCACTTCCGCCCTCACTTCCGCCCTCACTTCCGCCCTCACTTCCGCCCTCACTTCCGCCCTCACTTCCGCCCTCACTTCCGCCCTCACTTCCGCCCTCACTTCCGCCCTCACTTCCGCCCTCACTTCCGCCCTCACTTCCGCCCTCACTTCCGCCCTCGCTTCCGCCCTCACTTCTGCCCTCACTTCCGCCCTCACTTCCGCCCTCACTTCCGCCCTCACTCCGCCCTCACTTCCGCCCTCACTTCCGCCCTCACTTCCGCCCTCACTTCCGCCCTCACTTCCGCCCTCACTTCCGCCCTCACTTCCGCCCTCACTTCCACCCTCACTTCCGCCCTCACTTCCGCCCTCACTTCCACCCTCACTTCCGCCCTCACTTCTGCCCTCACTGCCGCCCTCACTTCCGCCCTCACTTCCACTCTCACTTCCGCCCTCACTTCCGCCCTCACTTCCGCCCTCACTTCTGCCCTCACTTCCGCCCTCACTTCCACCCTCACTTCCGCCCTCACTTCCGCCCTCACTTCCGCCCTCACTTCCGCCCTCACTTCCGCCCTCACTTCCGCCCTCACTTCCGCCCTCACTTCCGCCCTCACTTCCGCCCTCACTTCCGCCCTCACTTCCGCCCTCACTTCCGCCCTCACTTCCGCCCTCGCTTCCGCCCTCACTTCCGCCTCACTTCCGCCCTCACTTCCGCCCTCACTTCCGCCCTCACTCCGCCCTCACTTCCGCCCTCACTTCCGCCCTCACTTCCGCCCTCACTTCCGCCCTCACTTCCGCCCTCACTTCCGCCCTCACTTCCGCCCTCACTTCCGCCCTCACTTCCGGCCTCACTTCCGCCCTAACTTCCGCCCTCACTTCCGCCCTAACTTCCGCCCTAACTTCCGCCCTAACTTCCGCCCTAACTTCTGTCCTCCGTTCCGCCCTCCCTTCCGCCCTCCCTTCCGCCCTCTCTTCCGGCTTCCCTTCCGCCCCCGCTTCCGCCCCCCCTTCCGCCCTCCCTTCCGCCCTCCCTTCCGCCCTCCCTTCCGACCTCTCTTCAGCCCTTACTGCCGCCCTCACTTGCTTCCTTTTTTTTGGGCAGGTAATCTTTATTTATTATTTTGGTATATTTTTGGGCAGGTAATCTTTATTTATTATTTTGGTATATTTTGAGGCGGGAAGACTCTAACTGTAGCTCCGTATCCAAAATTTTTGGCCAGGTAATCTAATTATTTCACCGGAGGAAACATTTTTTTTTAACATATTTTAGCCGGCACGACCTAACCGCCCAAAAAATTTTCGGCAGGTAATCTTTATTTCACCGGACCTACCTATTTTGAAAAATAAATTTTAGTTGTTAAATAATTTGTAAACGAAAGATTTTTAAAAAATAATTTGAATTTAAATTTTCCACACCAAATTATTTTGTTTTTATAAATGACAAATGATTATTGAACTACCTAATTTGAAAAAAAATTTAAATTTTAAAAAATTTGTAAACGAAAGATTTTTAAAAATAATTTGAATTTAAATTTTTCGCGCCAAATTATTTTGTTTTTATAAATAACAAATGATTATTGAGTTGACTCATTTTTTTTGAGTATTCAAACGGTACAGCATGTCGTTTTTTTTTTTAACTCAAATTCGAATGAGTAAAAAAATTTTTACCCCCTACAGAATTACTCATTTATATCATACACCCGCGCCTAAAGAAGTATAAACTTCAAAAAATGTATATAATTTTTCTTTACTTACAAGTTGTTAGCCCCTGAAAAACATCTGATGGTCGTAATGACAAACTTTCACTTCTATTTATGGTTTGTATTGTTATATTTTCAGATCTGGATCGAACTGGAGGTAAAACTGATTGACGAACATTTGTAAGCATTTTTCAAAAGATTTGTAAATTTAATTAACCGACAAATTATTAAAAGAAAAATATAATTTTAACGTCATTAGTAAAATGAAGACAATCATCGACTGGAAATGTTAAAATAAAACATATTTATCAGCAAAAATGTATATGTACCAATGTTATTTTTAATTTGAAAATTTTCAATATTAAAATTTGATACATATTTAAGTGTTATCTCTTATTGGGTTGTTTTTTTTAAAAGTATTTTTTCGGAAAATTCAAAATCTGAAATTAGAAAAAAAAACATTAATTCATAGTTTAATGACAATAATCTTATAATTGTATTACATTATAATTAAAAGTTAAAGAATTTTACATTCCAAATAAAAGTAGAAGTCCAAGTTATTTATTAAATTTAACATTTTTTACAATTATTGAACTTTCGCTTGCGATGCGATGATTCATTTTATTAAGATAAATCTACCGTATTGCTAAATTATTTTAATTCCAAGCATTTTTAACTTACAGTCAATATGGCCTAACAAATCTAGTGGATATAATATGCATTTTTCTAAATAGAATTAACTTTCAAAAATGTAAACAAAAGCTCACACATAAAAAAAAAGAAAATGTTTTTTTTTAGAAATAAAAATTGTTCCATATATTCATTTAATTTTAGATCAGTCCGATCAGACAATGAAATTTTTCGCAATTATTAAATGCATATTTAAGCGCATAAAAATGATTTTTTTTTAAAATGTGCGAAAATCATTAAATTTATCAATTATTATTTCTCTATTGTAAATTTAAGAATTTGATGTAAATTGATTTTATAATTAATATATTATTTTGAAAATTGAAAATTTTACATAATATCTTATAAATAGAAATATTAAAAATTTTATTATAATGCTTGATTTAAAAATTAACTTGCAGCGGCAGCGTATAGTAAAAATATCATGCAATATGTATTATCAAATAATAATCCAACATAAATCCTAATTGTGTAATTAATATTCATGTATAATTGGTTGAAAGATACCGTGTTGTGATTATTGAATTAGAGAGCACATGTACACAATTACGTATGACATTTGTATGATTAATATCGTTGGTGACTTTTACAATAACCTGCAACACATTACAATAATATTAAAGGATTATTATTATACGGTATTAATATTATTTATTAGATATGATTTATGAGTTCAAATAAGTATATATTTCAAAATGGTCATAAAATTACAAAACGTTGTAAAGTCAATTGACTTTTTGAGACATAAGGTCATAAGGATGAGGACAATTGGAGTTCGCTTGACGTTTTTTTTTAAGTATTTTATTTAAATTGTAACTAATTTTTATACACTATTTTATTAAATTGCTATAAAGAGTATTTGTTTATTTTTATTACCTACATATATGTCAATTATTATTTCACTATATAGATTTTGGCTTTTAATGTTGAAGATGAATTGTTTTTGAAATTCAAAGCAGTTGCACTAACTGAAAGATTTATTAAATTTCTATAATTGAATATTCTCAAAAATTTCAAGAAAAGAAATTAGGAAAATATACTACTTGAGGGTCAATGAATGTTCTTCATTGAACGAATTTTCAACCTTATTTTTTAAGCATACACTTGGCATATTCAAATAAAAATTAAGATTTGATGTTTATGTTTAGATTTCTGTAAATCCCTTATATTTAAATTAGATATGCTCAAAAATAATAAATGCCATCAGAAAAATTTCATTATAAAAATAATAAAATTTTTATTAGTTTTAAATTAATTCAAATATACGCTGATTTACATGCTTTTTTAGATTATTAAATTATTCTGGTTTTTTTTCCTGGGACAGTTCTTAATATCATATTTTTAATTCTTTTTGTTTTTGATTTTAGAAAAGGAATTAGCTTGCTGTTGCTACTTCAAAAGACGAAGATGGCATTTGATGGCACTCACAATTGAATTGACATCGTTTGCTGGCATCGTTCAACTTTTTGACTAACAATTTGCCGGGCTATTCGTTTTAGAACGGGCTATCCGTTTTAGAACTTAGTTGACTTGGCAAGCCGCAAGGCGTAAATATTTAAATGTGTATTTAGAGGATTTGAAATTTGATTTTTAACTTGCATTTCATTTCTTTAATTATTATGTTTTCTATTTTTGCATTAAAGTTGTATGTATGTTCAAAAATGTATGTGGTTATTACCAAAATCTCTTTATCTCTTTGGTACATATATGTAATTTATATATCGTCGGCGAAATTCGCAGAATGAGTACTTTTATCGATTTTAAGTTTTATATCGCACTCAAAATATGAAAATATTTAATGTTTTTTTAGTAATTTAAAATATTTTCTGATTTGTTCAACTCAATAAATTAAGTAATTCCATATGATTTCTTTGCTTACTGAAATGTTTTTTGCGTTGTTTCATGAACTATTTACGTGGTCTGTGAGTTTTGCCAACGAAAAGTATGGATATATCCTCTAAACAGAATTGTATATATATACTATTATATTAATGAACGGAGAAGAAATATTCATATGAAACGTATAAACTAATGATTAAAATAAACATAATAATAATACTAAAGGTTTTAGATATGATATTTGTATATATAGTAATGTACCTATATGGTTTTATATTCAAGTTTTTTTTTAACAAGGACATTAAAGTAAATATATGTATACTGTTAAATTTTTTTTTTTTGATTGCTTTCTACAATTTTGTGATGATAAAATAAATATTTGAAAAAAGAAGAAAAATTTTTGATTTTCTAAACGAAACAAAATAGTTACAAAATTATTTTTCACCTTTGAGACCTACCACAGAAAAATCAAAGAGGTAAAAAAAAAATAAACATTGGAATGAATAATTTTTCATTAAATTTTATGGAAAGTTAAATACTGTGTTTTGATTTAAAATATTTCTTTTCTAATTTATTTTAGTTTTAAGTATACTACCAAAAAACAATTTCTCTTTTTAATAATCAGTATTACAGTTCATTTCTTAGTTAATAGGATCCTCTATCTTGTAAAAAATACGATATTATGTTTATATTTATTAGGGTTATGTTCTGTGTATAGTAAAAAGGGGTCTACTTACATAATGTATTAAAAAAAAATTACGAGAATTTTATCTTTGTTTACTTTTTACTACTATAATAAAATATCCCTCAAGGACCCAAATTGAAAATTTAAACTATCCTTGAGATTGATGTCTAAAAATTCTACAGTTCAAATTATTATATATAAGTATATTAACAATTAATTTAATAACTATCAAAATGTTGTGGATTATTCAATTAATTTTAATAGCATCATTATTGTTTTGTAAAAAGCAAAAGCTTATGAGAGAATATTCCTATACTGAAATTAAAACTTAATGATTATAAAAAAATAAATAAAAAAATTAACATATTCCAAAGAAACAAGATTCAAATAAAATTACTCCTAAAAATTAATGTATGGCTTTAATGTAGATATCTATGATAATAAAAGTATAAAAATAGTAATTTGAAAAAAACTATTAAATATTTAACGATTATTTTAATTAATAAATGTGTTCTATATAGGTAGTTCTTGAACTGAATAGATGCAATAATCATTTTTAAAATAATTTATTATATTCTTTTTTAAAAAATTTTCTTCATTATGCTCGCTCATATGATTCACATATAATTCTTTACATACTTTTAGATCGTAGGAGAATACATTATTTTTTATTTTACAAATAGGTCAATAAATGGTTTCCTTGAGCTTTTAAGTTCCAAATAGATTTTGAGAAAAAATTAAGCGAATATTATTTTTTGTTCGAATTTCGTTATAACTTTTTCTTCTCATTAGTAAAAAAAAATTAACAAAAATAACATTCTTTGATACCATCTTGTATAATATAAAATGTGAAATCCTGTATCTAAAATTTTACATGGATTAGATTCAATATTTGTAAAGAAGAAACATTGATGAAGTATTTTTTTTAAATACCTACTGCAAATAATGAAATTATTAAATTTATGAATAAAAAATATCCAGTTAAAAAATATTTTTATTCATGTTTGAATTTTGAAAACTTGATTTTCTTTTGAGTTTTGAGTCTAGATCGAACGAGTAAAACAAAAGCAGAATGGCTTAAAGTTGAAAATTAGAAAACTATTAATTCATTTTAAAAAATTGTGTTGTAGTTTCATTAGGATGATGATGTCGAGAATCTTCAAAACAGGTCTATTTATATTTCCAACAATTTTAGAAAGCAAAAATCAATTCTTCAGACGTTTTATGTTAACTTTTTAATATTCTCTAAACTATAATTAATTTTATTCAATATTTTTTCTATATAATACATTTGAAATTTGAAAGTACTTTGAATTTAAAGATACATAAAATGTTATTCGGAATATTTTAAAAATCTTTTAAATTAAATTAGTTCAAATTTAAATAAAATAAATTAAAGGTACCAAAATTCAATGTTTTCTTATATATTTGAACTACATTATATTTTCAATATGAAAAATAAAACACAATTTTCAATGCCAAAACATTTGAACTTTAATGTTTTTCAAGAAGAAAGAGCTTTTACAAGGAAGTAGAAAAAAAAGAAATGGCATACAGAAAATTTGTTTGATTTTAAATCAAATTTAATTAAATTAAGGTTTTTATAAATCTAAGGAAGATATTTTATATAAAATAATTTTGTTATATATACAGAATGTATGAAAAACTCACATATGTTTATATTGAAGTTCCTGAACTAATACAATTAATTTTTTGTTCGTTTTATTTACAAGTAAATGACTTTAAATCATTGTAATTTTAAATACTTATTTATAGAATGTATTTTTATTGTGAAGCTTGTGAATCTAAAAATGTACGGAAAACTATGATTTTGAAAAGTAAATTCTGTACCTATACGATCTCTTATATCGAAAATTTATATAAATTTTAAGCAAACATTGAATCAAATTCATAGGGTGTAATATACACATAATACAATAATATTGTATTTCCTTTGGTTTAAATTTAGATATTTGAATAAAATATAAATACATATTTCAATAAAACTTATTTATTCGATTAACTAAAAAAAATTCTTATAGAAAACAAGTTAATTCCAAAAATAAAACCTATACATATAATTTAATTAAATTATGCTATTGTTGGACTCATAGCAACTTTTGTGTTATTTGGAAATTTTATCCAAAATATTATTTTTAAATATTTGTTAAATGTACTAGGTACTTGTACAATGTAGTACTTACATGCATATATATGGAATTTATATTAAACTGCTCGTGTATGGAATAAATTCCCTTAATAGAAATCTTAAATTGAATTTAAGTCCGTTTTTTCATTTACAACCAAAATTAAACTTGAACTAAAATGAAAGTAATATAATATGTACATAAGATAATATTTTTTTTGAATAAACGTATAGATAAATAATTATTTTATACAGATAACAAGTTTAATTTATACTATGTAATATTTAATTTAAATGCTTTTCATAGTAGCATATATACCTACTATAGTTTCTATTTTAATTTCTTTAAAAGTAAAAATCCAAAAAAAAATATACGTACATATGAGCCGTTTATTTTGAAAGTGGTTTAAGTCCATTTTTCAAAAAAAAATAGTTAATGATAACAATAAGCACAATAGTATATATTTTTTTTATTTATAAACAATTTTAGTCTAGTATCATTAAAACCGCTTTGATTTTGACACTTGAAAATTAGCTTGTGGAAATATTAATATGTATTTTTAAATCAATTCAAACACAAAACCTTAAATATCTCAATACAAGAACAAACGGACTTAAACCACTTTCAAAATAAACGGCTCATATGTGAAATAATAAAAATTTGCATACAAAAAATTTTATATGATAAAATTTAGTTGTTTTCGGGCTTTCAAAAACTGTTGGTACATTAAAATTTGATTCTTATTATAAAATAACAATCTTGACACAATTTATTTGTCAGCTTACGTAAAAAAAAATTTTTAACTCTTATAGTGTTTTCTGTAACGAACAATTCTTTAAAAATCTTAAAAGTTGAATTTCTTTTAATAGGAATTTCTTTTAATAGGTATAGATTTGAAGTAACTATTATATGAAAATTTAATGTTCATGAAATTTTTGTGCAAAAAAAAAGCACACATAATAAGGTTGTAATTTACATCATTTATTTGAATTGGGAAGAATGTCTCAAGAGACCATTCAAATTTTATTATTTCCCTAAAATAAGGTTACAAGTTTAGATTTAGGAAAAATGTATCATAAAATGAATAAGTATAATTAAGAGAATGTGTGTCTTAAACATTAAATTGTATTATTTTCAAAATTTTCTGCAATAATGTTTCTTACACAATTTGAATGAAATATATTTTCCGTTATCATAAATAAAATTCGTAGATATTATTATTAAAAAATGTAGACAGTTTGATAAAATACGAAGTATATTATGAAACCATTTCCTCATGTCGATTTAAAATCCTTATCCAATATTCATATATAATTTACTTATATGCATAAAAATTTTTGATATAAAATCTTTAAGAAGCTTACAAATTCATAGTATACATATGTAAGTGTATTTTCAAATAAAGTTTTCAAGTTTAGCTAAAAATTGTTAAAAAATATAAATTACTTATGTGATGTTATCGAGGATGTTATTTTTGTCGCCGAAAATTTCATTTCCAATTTTTTTTTGTCATTTAGTAGCAAAAAAAAAACTTGATGGAATATGGGCTATTAAATATGATAACTAAAACTGCGATCTTTTCTGACAATATATGATTATATGCTCGAAATCTTATTAAATGTGTTCGAAATCAATAGCAGAAAAAGTTGCTATACTGAAATCACAAATTTGAATTTTTTTTCTACCAAAGAATTAATTAAAAAAATAATTTTCTATTCCATCTTTGGAAACCTCAATAAGAAAAATTCTTCATAGAAAAAAAATTAATTTTCTTTATAACACTGTTCCGATGGAGCCTGGATCATAAAGCTGTTCATGGCAAACTGCATAAAACAAAATATATTGAATTTTTATTCTTTTTATTTTACAGAAATAATAAAACAATTTTTTTTATTGATTTTTATTTGTTGTGTAAGTATGCTTTTAAATCTAATCTTGTAATAAAGAGGTATATATAGACAATATACATATTTATATCACATGGGTATAACTACAAATTTTTCAAATATTCATTCTTTATTTTCACTTTATATTTTAGAATTCTAAAATTCAAGCAAATAAGTTATCGCACATAAAAAAAACACATAATGTTCACAGTGTACCATGTATTTAAATAGTAAGTATATATGTACAGTACAATGGTTAAATGCAATCTAGATTTTTTTTAATTTTTTCTCTTTAAAAAAAGGAAAATACTTGTTTTGAAAATAAGATTATTTAAAAAAAAAAAAAGAACACAAATAAATCTTAAGTGGGATATCGTGTTAAAATGAAAGATATAGACTTTGCAACACTTTATTTGTCTTAATTTTAAGATTTTATTCTTATTTTGATAGGATTTATAACTTGTAAATTTTTATTTATCTTTAATTTTGCGAGCTTAATATCAATATTTTCGTTATAGGTTTTAAACCAATATTAAACTTATAATTCCAAAATTATGTGTGATAGATAGATTATTACTTTAAATTCAAGCAAGATTCTTAATTTTTTGATAGAAAATTGAAATAAATAACATAAATAAGAACCATGTATAAAATTTTAATTTTTTTTCAAAAATAATTACATAATCAAAATTTTCAACATTAAGTATTTGAAGGATCTAATTCCACAGAGAGTTTTAAAATTAAATTTTCAACAATAATTTAATGAATCGATACTATTATGACAAATTGCTTAAATGATTTATTCTATGTAATTTTCGATACCTCGAATTTAATATTGGGCACCCCAAGCGCATTTGACTCTTATACTGATTACTGAAACATCCACGACAAAAATATTAATCCAAAAAAGTTTTGATCTTAAATGTGACCAGTCGAGAGAATTAACTTTACTGATACACTGGCTATTGATGGTTAGTATACCTAGATTAAAAAGTTACACTGGCTACTGATGGTTAGTACGTATACCTAGATTAAAAAGTAAAAAGGTAATATATCTCATAATTTATATTTTTTATAAACACAGATATACATGGTTATTTATTTATTTTAAAATAACTGTAAATGTAAGATTAAAAATTCACTATTGGGTAGGATAGCACGTCCAAACAAATAGATCAAGTAGAGATTGAAAAAATAAATTAATATTATAAGATGTGAATCCACTTAGATGTTATGTACAGTGTCATATTGTAATAAATATTTATAACAATTTATACGAAATGGAAATTTGGGATTAAAATCTTTTTCGTACTTTTTATTTACGTACTTAAAAAAAAACCTATTTGCGACTTTGCATACTCTATTTCTTTCTCTCTCTCTACTACTTAGGCATATATAGAAATTTTTATATGGTTTCATACTTTTGTTATTTTTTTTTTTCTACGAGATTCTTTGAATGCACTTTTTTTTTTTTGTATAGGGCTTGAAATTTATGTCGGTGCTTAGTCAAACCTATTTTTTTTTTTCACTTTTAACATTCTTACAGTATTTTATAGGTTTCAAGAAATAAAATAAAAAAAAACTTCAAATGAAAATGCAGGTTACATTTCCCAAAAAAAAGTACAAGAAAGAAACAATATTTTCTAAGAATGTATATCTTGATGTAAATTCATAATAATATGAAATGGATGAAGTATAATGTTTTTCCTTCTTAAAAAATATCACAAGACTTTATTGCTATAACAAAATTATGTCAAGTATATAATAATAGTCATTAGCCACTTGCAATATTATAATAGCGGTGATTTTATTTTTGTTCCATGTATTTTGTTTAGCTGCTTCTGAAGTGCATATGTATACTTAAAAATATGAAGTTTCCATGTCAAACTTATGTTATGACACTAAAATACATTGGAAAAATGGTACAAAAAAAAATTAAATAAAATAAAATACAAAAATTATTAACCATTTTATGCTTTTTTTGTGTTTTTAACTGTAATGATAATGTTATAAAAAAAATAATGTAGGTAGGTACTACAAAGTATTTATCTACATATGTACTTTTCCCAAAAAATAAATAAAATGTTTCATTAATTTTTTTTTTTAATTTAAACTTATGTGAATGTTTTAATTATTAATTGTACAAATTTTTAAATTGGAAACAATGGGTCCAAATACATAGCAGATGTATAAAATTTATGGAATAAGCGAGATTTTTTAACTTTTTTTTTTTTTATTATTAAAGTTACCAAATCACTAGGTGGGATACCTTTTATACTATAAGAAGTATGGATTTGGTAATGAGGACAGGAAGTTTAGACGGGATTAAAAAGTGGGACAGTTATAGTACGATTCAAATCACTTGACCAATGAGCTTTTAAGAGAGGGTAAAATTTGAATAAAATTATTATACAAAAATTGCATGAGCTTTTTTCTTAAATAATTTCCCCTAAATTTTGTATGCATTTTTTAATGGAAAGGGAAAGCTTTGCATAACGGATTGGTCAAGTAATTTGAATCGTACTATAGTAGATAATCATTTACACTCTTCTTAAAGCGGCGCAAGTCGTAAATCAAATTTCCGCCAGCTGTCGGGAACAATTTTGATGGGAGAGCATTCCACATTCTCGAGGTGCGAATTGAAAACGAATCTCCGAAGCTCGTTCTATCACATCTGGGAATTTTGACGAAGAAAAATATTTTCATATTTTATTAAATTGATATATTGAAGATTTCATTTAAAAAAAATAAAAATAAAAAATTTCATTTTTATTAACCTAGTTATTTACTTTAGATAAAAAAAAATCAACTTTCGATCCAGATATATTCTTTTTGAGTTGAAAGGTAAAAGAAATATGTCATCAGAGTTAGGTACCTATTTATCTTTTCACCTAATCTTAAAAACGAAAAGGAACTTTTTTCTTTGAAGAAAACAGAGAAGAATAATACGACTAATAGGTTTTAAAATAATTCACAAATAAAAATGAAAGTAAGTAGAACTTTATATTTTTTCTTCACAATATTTATTTTATTATTTAGGAAGGAAAAAAATGTTTAACAAAAAAAACTTATTTATTTATTTTTTTAAGAAAAAACTTTAATACAAGAAACTTATTTATGTATTATTATTGACTTATTTATTCCAAAGGAATAGCTAGATGAATTCTTTATTTGCTTACAGGCAGATGAAAAGGTTTTTTTTAATTTTTTTTTATTTTCTGAGATGGATTTCTGTATGACAGAAAAAAGATAAAGATATAATATAATCAAGTTCTTCTCCGCCAAAGTTCAACATCAGAAATGCTCAATAATAAATGAATATTCCAGGCAGGTAAGTTATAGAAATGATGGATGGCATTTAACTCAAACTATAGGTACTTGTACGTAATAGCATAGATTAAGAATACAGAAAGATGGGAAGCTTCATACAACATTATTTTTGGTATTTTTAAGTCAATGTGTTAGTAAAACAAAATAAAATACGTGATAATTATCAATGTATGAAAAGAATTTTATTTAGTTTTACTAAACCTTCACAATAAAATACCAAAAAAGACTGAAAAAATGTTATATGAAGCTTCCAATCTTTCTGTATTCTTAATCTATGGTAATAGGTAGGTATATTGGGAGTTTTTAAAATTTTCTTATTTTGTTATAATTTTCTCTTTCAGGATCAGGACCCTGTGTTTAAAATATTTCAAAAACATAATTAAATACATAATAGGTATAAATATAAATTATTATAATAAAAATATGTCAAAAATAGAAATAAAAAAATTTAATCCTTTTAATGTTTTTTTTTAAATGTTTTAGGTATGTATTTGTCTTCTAAATGAAAACAAATTTCAAGCTTTTACCATTGAACACAAATGGCAAATTACGTATTCCTTACACCTTGTAACCAAAAGTTAATTTTATTACAAATATTTTTGTTAACTCTTGTCACACCACACATTGTTAAAAAAAAATAAAATTAAAAAAAGTAAGATTAACATTTTTGTTTAATTAACCACAAGAAAAAAAATTTTCAAGAAATTATTTTTCATATCCAGTTTTACTTGAGTCCTGAAAGAAATTATTTTTCATTAATTTTTTAAACACAAGAAAAAAGAATAATTTTTTAAGTTTTCTTTCACAGCAGTTAATTTAATTTTAAAACGTGATTAACAGTATGATAAATTATAAAACTCAATTGTTGTAAATTAATTTTTTTTTTCTAATATCAAACACTTAAAATTTACCATCATTCCAGGCTTTTAAAAACTGGGATTCTTATATAAATAATTTAATAATTTGGATGGAACATGTAAATTACATTATAATTATTTATTAAATTACCCACATAAATTTAGAATGGTATATTTCTTAAAGTATCTTATAACTCACTTTATACTTAAAAAGGAAATTACTATAATTATTATAATCTAAATTTTAATTAATTTGCGCGAGAGGAAAGGGAAGAAAAAATTTAGTTTTATTTTTTTATTATAGTAAATATATTTAAATAATTATGTAATTGTTGCCAATTGTTGCAAATAACTTGCCTCGCGAGCTTATGAGAATGACGCTCATCGCTCACACAATTTTTTTTCGAAGTAGCTACCAATCGACCGGACAAATAAAATAACCCCCCATTTACACAGGCTGTTTTCGAAGATTTAAATGAAGATTTTTTTTGAATGTTAGTGCTTATCCCAGGATTTTTCTGAATAAAAATATTCCTAATGTATTTTGTTAGTGTAATTTAATGTCAAAAATATTTCAAGTTGAATTTTTTAATACATGCCCTAAGGCATGTATTAAAATTTTCTGTACAAAAAAACATCATTACTGTCAAATCAAAGTTGTTTTGATTTGAATTTTTAAAACATTTTTTCTCTTGAAAGAAATAATAAAAAAAAGTAAAAAAATTATTCTCCGGAGAATTTGTATTTTTTTGACACTATCAAAATATTTTTATGTTAAAATATTTTTATTCAAGAAAAATAAAAATCCTGGGAGAAGCATTGTTGTGTTTACAAAGTTGTATAAAATTTTTTCATTTTATACACCAATGCTGTGCAGGCTGCATAGAAGTTTCCAAAATGAAAAAAATTTATATAATCGTTTTTTTCGCAATTCCGAGAAAAAATAAATAAGAAAATAAAAATTTTAAAATTAAAAAAAAAGAACTTCAAATCAAAATAAATTTTTGATTTTCATTTTGGAAACTTCTCTGTAGCCTGCACAGCATTGGTGTATAAAATGAAAAAAGTTTATACAACTTTGTAAACACAACATTAAAAAAAATTTTCATTTTAATCTTCGAAAACAGCCTGTGTAAATGGGGGGTTATTATATTTGTCCCGGTCGATTGGTAGCTACTTCGAAAAAAAAATTGTGTGAGCGATGAGCGTCATCCCAGCGTTACCAACTTAGGGGTTTTCTCCCTAGATTTAGGAGTTTGTTTTGTTGAGGGGGGGATTTTTAGGGGGTAATTTGTTTCAGGGGTTTTTTTAGGGGTATGATGTATGATCTTAAAAGCGAAGATTTAGATGACATTTGTAATATTTTTGATTGCATTTCATAAGATACCTTATCTACTAATTTTATTATAAATAAATAATTTTATTAAACCACATAATTTACGATGTGCGTTATATATTTTTCTTCAAGCATCTATTTGAAATCCTCATAGGTATATAAGTATAGCTGTTATAATATCTATAAAAAAAATTTAGGGGTTTTTTAGGGGGAAATTTTATTTTTTTAGGGGGAAACATTTGAAAAGGTTGGTAACCCTGACGCTGCGTTACTTTTTCAGTATTTATTTTTCGAAAGGTTTCTTTTTCCGTTTTTTCGCGATTCCGAGAAAAAAAAAATAAGAAAATAAAAATTTTAAAATTAAAAAAAAAAGATCTTCAACGTTCAACTTCAAATCAAAATAAATTTTTGATTTTCTTTTTGGAAACTTTTCTGTGTGCTGTGCAGGCGTAAATCATACAAAAAATATGCGAACAAGACGTAGCAGTAGCAAACTTCAGAAGAGGTAAGCTTGCTTTGTTTTTCTTGATTTGTTCAAAATTTGAAAAATATGTATTTCCAAAAATAAAGTTGGACTATAAGTTCCTTCCATGTTTAATAGAAATCTTGGATTGTTATCAATCTTAAAAAAACCATTAAATTAGGACCTTACTAAGAATGAACTTATATAACCAACACCATGCACCCATAGATTAGATATCTAGATTAAAAATTGGATGTATGTAGGTACTTGGGCGGGGGAATAAATAGCATGGAGCGATTATCCAGATTTTAGCCAATTGCGTCGCGTCTTCGTAATTTTTACGAAAGATTTACCCGTCCCCGTCCGATAGATTTTTATGCCAGCCTACTCTCTTTAAGGTAGGTATGAGGAATAGAAATTTTGTTAAAGAAATGTATCTAGGTACCTAACCTAGCAACCTACTTCCTCTAACTAGGTATCTAGTAAATATGAAATACGAATCTACATAATCTTAATATCATCATGTCTTATTAAATTATTCTCTTTTTACTAGCACCGTCTCACCAAAACATTTAAATAAACACAAAAAAAAGGCTTATCAGTTAGTAGAACATCGTGAGCAGGAACTAAATATACAATTGGATGAGGTACGCATACGAAAGGAGGAAATCAACCAAAAAGAAGAGCAGTTCAACCACCGTCACAACGAGCTTGTAAAAAGTCAGCAGTTGGTCATCGAACATCAAAAAGAGTTCAACCAAAGGGCTCAGTTGTTAAGCCAACGTGAAAAAGAGATTAACGCTCGAGAACATTTATTAAGCCAACGCGAGCAACAGCTTAACTGTAGAGATCAACAACAACAACAACAACAACAATTGCAACAACAGCAACAACAACAACAATTGCAACAACAGCAACAACAGCAACAACAGCAACAACAGCAACAACAGCAACAACAGCAACAACAGCAACAACAACAGCAACAACAACAGCAACAACAGCAACAACAACAGCAACAACAACAGCAACAACAGCAACAACAATTGCAACAACAGCAACAACAATTGCAACAACAGCAACAACAATTGTACCAACAACCACAATTGTACCAACAACCACAATTGTATCAACAACCACAATTGTACCAACAACAATTGTATCAACAACAATTGCATCAAAAACAACAACAGCAATTACAATTTCAACAAAAACAAAAGCAAGTACGATTGCAACAAAAAAGGAGAAGATACCAGTATCGCCGCAAACTTAAGCTACGCAATAGATGTAGTGATTGTGGTGGTCGTATTGAAAACGAGTAAAATTATCTGAAAATATTTTTACGCCCTTTAGGCCATCCCCTTCCTGTATATCAAACACTTAACAGCAATAATTCAAATCCTCTATTTTATGGCTAAATAATTTTTAACATTATTTATAAAGATATTTTTCAATATCTTTTAAATAGCTAAGTTTATTAAAGTTCCAAATCCAAATAATTTTGAATCAAAAAACTTTGTAGCAATTTCTTTATTTTAAATAATGTTTTTTTTTCCTCCAAAATAAGAAGGTGTCTATTTATAAAATGACAGGATATTTTATTTTCAATATTTCCAAGATACGATCGAGATAAAGCTTATTTGTTTTTGAAAATATTTTGCGTCAACCTCAAAGTCTGTACTGTACTGACTATATTATATACCTTGACTGACTATATTATATACCGTATTTGTATGTTATTTAGACTTACATTAATGTTTTTGAAGTTGTCAAAATTCAATTCATTGAGTCAAACTCAGTAATTAAGAATTTCAACATTATATAGATGGAATAAAAAAAAATCTGATTTTAAATAAATTATAAATAAAATAATATTAAATAATGGAAAAGTTGGCCTACAAGACAACCATTTTCTCCTCAATCTTAACATAGTGTTTTTTTAAATAAAATACGGAATATGATGATTATTATTTCTTTAATAAAAAAGATATGTACAAAAATATGTGATCCGAATTTTTTATCAACATATATATATATATATATACTACATAAATATTGAAATAAATGAAGCTTTATATTAAAAAAATTTGTTTCAATAAAATTAAATAAATATCAAAATACCTATTCTGCTACAAATGTCATTCATTATGTAAATAATAACTGCAGTGTAAAAGAAAAATATTTTAAATAAATTGCTGGGAAATTATAAAAGTCGATGAATTAAAATTTCTTCCAATGGAAATTAATTAATCTGACATTAGAAAAATGAAAACATCTTTTTATGTAAATTCCTTATACTTACGAAAATTTTATATTCACACAGGCTTAGCCAAGCTTAATATAAAAAATCAATATAATTATAATATTAGAGAATTTCTTAAGTTGTAAATTTTTTTCACAACAATTCATCCTGATAATAGAAAACAAAATTAAAAATTAAATAACTCAAGCTATCAATGTGAAAATTCTTTACCTGAATATTGTCCTTGTCCTTACACTATTTTAATTAATTGTCAACAACATGAGAAGCAATTTGGTTAGAGTAAAATTAAAGAAATTAAAACAGGGTAATATTAATTGAAATTCGAAAAAAAAAAATTAAATTTGTTCGTTGAATGCGGCCAATGATTGGAAAAATTTGATCAACATCAAAGTTTTAATATATCTACAATTTATTAATTTCATTTCATATGATATAAAAATTTTTATTTATATATCTAAATATGCATATTTGCTTAACAAAAATGTTTGTACAGTATGGTACAGACACGTGATATGCCTTATTTCGTGCATATGCGTATAACTAATCAATTTCTTGTTAACATTTTAAAATTTTTAAAAGGAAAAAATCTCTACATATGTAAATATGATTAAGAAATTTTTTTTGAAAGTTTTTAATCCTTTAGCATTTAATCTCGGTGATTGAATAAAATAATCACAATTCTTGACATTTAGGTAGGAATAATCAACTTATAAAAAAAATTGTTCGTTATATAATGTTAAAATATGTTTATGAAAAATTCTAAACTGTTTTGAAAAAGAATTATAAATTTTCTTAAAAAAAACCAATTAAAATTAAAAGATCACATAATTCAATGAAAATTCTGAAATCTTCTTCGTTTTCAAAATCATTAAAGTTATTTTCGTTACTTAGAATAAAATATAAAATTTACTCATTAACTTGAAACTATCAAAAAATCATCAATATTAAATGACTTCAATTAATATAACAAAATCCTATTAGTGTGAATAAATTTTCTATTACAGTTCTAAAAATATATGGGCGTATTAAAATTTAAATATAATACAAACCGAGCACTTAATTACCTTAAATTATTATCATTTTATAAAGTTATGGTAATAATGAGCAGATAAACCAATATGGTTGTGATGAAAAATATCCTGAAAATTATTTTCAAAAATAAATCAATATCTATAATATTGATTATAATATAAAATTATACTTTTTTAAATGTTAACTGAGTGAAATAAATTTGTAGTTAAAAGGTAATTGTTCCCCAGTCAAGGTCTCAAGTTAAGAATTAAAAAAAAAAAGAAATTAAGTATTTTCCCGTAATTATGAGCATTTCAATAAAATGCTAGTATGAACTTATTATAAAATTAAATAGTAAAGAACGGTATAAAGTTTGGCATGTTATTGTATGATAGTGGAAACTGGAAGATACTATATTCGTAAGTGGATTTTTTTTATGTACTACATTTAGTATGTACATTGTACACACTATATGATACGTATTTAAACAAGAAAATCTTGCATTAATCTTTTAATTAGTGTAAGATGATCATCATCATATTTAGTGTAATGCTTCATTTTTGGTAATCATTATCATGAAATGATTCATATATAATTAAATTACTACAAAATATTGGCAAACATTTTGTGCACACACACACTGTTCATACATAATGTAAATTAAAAATTCATTTGTTTGCGGTACAATATTATAACTCTTTCTGAATTGACGGTTAATTTTTGGCATTTATTACTTAGAAGTTAAAATTTATCAACAAAGCACTAAAGTAGTAATATTGAAAATTTTTTATTTACATTTATATTTAAAGTACAAATTCTTGGAAATCAGTAAACCCCAACAAACTAATATTTTTTGCTTTCTACTTTTACTGTATATATAATGTATATAATATGTATAATAATAATAATAATATGTATATAAAATATATGTATGTATGAATATATATGTATGTACAATGTACAATGTTACAACTGAATTAAAACGATTAACAAAAAAAGATTAAAAAGTTCACAAAATAACAATATTGTTTATGTATTTTCTTTTGTACACAATAATATTAATAATGTTTTTTCATAACAATAAAATTTATATTCAACAGCGGAATTCTGTATATTTTTTTTTCTTGAAAAATTAAATTTGTTTCCACATTTTTATTTTGCTAAGCTGTTGAAAAACAAAATTTTCTTGTTTTTACTTCTATTATTAATTTAATAAATTATACAAAAATTTTTATTTTTTTTTGAAAAAACAAAGTATAATGAAACATGGTCTTAATTCACTTGTTTTTATAATTTAAATAAGGGCGATCGCTTTTAGGAAATTTTGTTTTCATGTTTTTATTATTTCTACATCAGCAAAAAAAGTGTACTAATTACTAAATTTTGAAATTTCTAAAATACTGAAGGTCGGTTGTGCTATACACCATTTTTTTTCTGATTCAGAATTTCAGACATTAGCTTCAGAAAAAAAGTTTTTTTTTTTTCAGAAGTTAATGTATTAAAGTTTGCTTCAGAATAAAAAAAAGTTGTACACCACAACCTACCTTGAGAAGAAACATTGTAAATTTTTACTATACGACCTCGTTTCAACATGGCGTTGGCAATGATACAAAAAATCTTCAATCCACATAAAAATCATTAATTATCAGAAAACATAATAAGGTCCATGTGTTAAAAAGATAATAAAAACCATTATTTGTATCAACAGTATTGTTGTTTAGATAATTAGAAAATACTAAAAATTCATTATTCTGAAGTACATGTCGACTGGCCCGAAGAGTACCATGGTAAATTGAGATACGATAGAAACCGATTTATATTAAAAATGATTCTCCGCACTCATATCTACGATTTTGGGTCATACTGACGTTCCTACTTAAAATAAAACACATTCAAAATAATAAAAATATTTTTATTGTAAGTAAAATCGACGTATGAGGTGAATTGTATATTCATATACAAGTACACTTTCCATCAGTCAAAAATTGTAAATGAAAATACCATCAGTAAAAATAAAAAAAAAAAAAAAATATTTTATCATGAGATACAATATTTTATCATGAGATACAATCTTAAACTTCCTTTAACCATCAACTTGCGATATTGGCACGAAATTCAGCGCTGTCGTATGTGAAAATGCGATTTTATTGTGCTTTGTTTTGTTAGACCTAAATAAAGATACGATGTCAACCGTACTTAATATCGTCAACTTACGATATTAAACGACAGAAAAAAATTTGCAATTATCGTATAACCATTTAGGCAATGTAAGTAAATTAAACGATCATCGTAAAAACTTAAAAATGTGAAAATTTGATAGAAATTTTCAAATTTTCCAATAAATATTAATTGTTAAAAATATAATATAATTTTTTTCATAAAACCATGTAAAAAAATGAGGACTCTTGAAGAAAAATTTTAAAACAAACAGTTTTTTGCTTCCTGTGAAAACTAGTGTTTTTGAGATATGATAGTACTCTTCAAACCCGTATATGTATTGAAAGAAAATTAAAAATATCGTGCCCTGTTTGGGGAGACAGTGCAAAAACACACATAACTAAAATCCAAAGGAAACAAAATAAAATATTAAAAATGATATTTAATCTTCCCTCTTTTTACTCCACCAGAAAATTACATGATAAGGCCGGTATGAATACAATAATTGAAAAAATTTAAAAATATAAAACTACTTTTGTAAACAAATGTTTATATTCGGATAATCCGTTAGTTCTTAGGTTAGCTTAGTTGTATACTAGTTTAAGGTTTTAGTCGTATAAGTTTTAGTTAATTACTTCATTAGGTTTTTTGTAAAATTTTCCTTAAGATTAACTATTGGTTTCACAATAGATACATTAAATTTAAACAATTATATTTCTTAGTAGTAAAGATAACGTTAATCTAGAACTCTAAAAAAAAAACACAAGAAAATTGTAAGAAAAATGTAACAGAATGTCGAAAATAAAGAATATTATTAATTAAAAATATTATTTTGTAAATATATTTTTTAGTGTATATTTAAAAAAAAAAAATCAAAAAAATGTAAAATTTTCACAAATAAATAAATCAAGAATTTTTACCCTGTTTTTGTAACAAATAATAATTAAACTAATGAACTGCCAAAGAAATTACTATTTCACGTTAGCGAGTTAGAGTCTATCAATCATTCAAGGGTCTAAATAATTTTCATACTTCATACTCCCTTTATGAGATATATCATATATATGTTTATATATTATATTTTTTTTATCTTATCCAATAATTTTAGAAAATAGATAGAATTACTAGAAAAACTGAATTGTTCTTATAATTCTATTAACAATGTATGGCTTTGAAAAGCAAATTTAAAAATATTAAGAAAAGTAAAAAATAAGTTTTATGAAAATTCTAAATATTATGATTACATCTATTAATAAATTTTAAAATTTTTACCTTAAAAAAAAAACAAGGAATCAATTTTTTTGATAACATTTTATTATGAAGTGAAAATCTTATAGAAATATAAATGTACATGTACATAATTTTTCTGTTGTGCAAAAAAAAATAATAAATTCTCAAATCTTAAATTTTTTTTTTTTTTTTTGTTTAAAATTGTTCTTTAAATTTATTTCCCTTTTTCTTTGAAAATTATATACATTTTTCACAGGTAGTACCTATAAATTGGAATTGTTTTTCACAACTAGCGGGCGAAGAAATCTTTATTTATGGTACTCCAAAAATAAAAAATTCTGCTAAAATGAAAATATAAAAAATTTAAATAATCATAAACAATAAATTTACATTTTAAAATAAAAATATATAAAAATAATAATAAATGTAGGTTCTTGTTTTTTTTTTATTCTGCTCCTTCAGAGGTACAGCAATTTTTCACACAATATTTTTCAAATTCAGTTGAATATAAATTTTTAAATTTGGGCCATAATTTTTCTGATTTTAGTGAAGGTTGATGCTGCATTTCTTTTTAAAAGGAGAAAATCAGGAAAGAATTATTAATTTATATACGTAATACGTGAATATGAATTCATTGAAAATATTATAAAAATAGTAAATTTATAAATTCGCTTCGTTGAGGCTCGAACTAAGTATAAATCAGGGATGGAAAATACAACGTTAACTTTTGGCTCTGCGGGGTCCAAAAATCAGAGTCGAATCTTAAATCGCAAAAAAGCTTCATCCAATAGATATCCAAATTTTCAATTAATCTTCAACTAATCTTATAAAATTAACTTTTATTTTTATCCACGAACGTGCCACAATCGTTCATTTTGAATTTAATTTACATAATAAAAATGTATATTTTAATTAATTTATGCTTTCAATGCTATAAATTGTTTTTAGCCTTTGTTAAAAAAAGTTTATGAAAAACATCCTTTTTCAGAATTCATTGAACCGTTTAAAAAAAATCTATTCAAACATTTTTTCAAGAATTAAGCATAAAACATTTTTATAGATTCATAAAAACATAGGTTTGGTTTTTTTTATTTTTAGATAATACTCGTAAGAAGTAGTAGTAGTTACAAAATTTCTTGATATAATTTGGAAAAAAAAGTAAATTCTAATATAATAATGTGTCCATATAATATAGTTGAAATAAAAGTTTAAAACACGATGTTGAAATAACAAAAATATGTGTGAGCCTCATCCTCATAAGCTCACGAAAGAAGTTTAACTTCTTTATTTACTTGCAAATATTTATTTTGCTACGGACTCTGATTGATTTACTTTTGTAAGTGGAAGAGGGGGCTAAATTATTTCTTACGAAGTTTGTAGGGTTTCTGAAAACTCGGGTTTTCAGGACTCGGTGAGTCCGAGTCCCAAATTTTGAAAACTCGTCGAGTCCGAGTCGAGTCCAGATCAACAAAAAAATTACTGAAAATTTGAGTTATTTATTATATTACAACGCCTAGAACCACAACGCCAAGAACCAAAAATCTCAGGTAAAACTCTTCTTATATAATAAATAAATCTAATTTTAACAAATTTTAGTAATTTATTTCATTTATTATTAAAAATTAACTTTAAAAAGAAATAATACCTAGTAGATTTATTATTTGGATAGTTATATTTTACTTTATTAATTACTTTTTCGGTCTTAATGTAGAAATGTTTCAGAAATATTAAAGATATATACATTTGTCCCGATCCGATTTTAATACAAAAACCACCATTTATTGCAAAGTTTTTTTTATAATTTTTCAAATAATGTAATCAAACAATAAAGTCACAATTAATTTTGTAATGACCATATAATTAAAATACTGCAGAAAACCTATTTAAATAAAGATGAACAATTAATTTAGAAATCCCGATTATAAGGGACAGTAAATAATAGGAACTAGTTAATTAATTCACTTATTTTTAAGTTTTTTTTATGTGAATAAATATTGTAATTTAATTTAATAAAATAAAAAACTATTAAAAAAAAAAAAAAAAATTTACAGCATATTAGGATTAATGTACGGATAGAACATTATGAATTTGTTCCTATAAGCTCCGATATTATTGTACTATTATTGTAGCTACATGCTTTCAATTTTATTCAATTATTACCTTTCTACATAATTTCATAATATAAAATTTATAACATATTAAACTTTTGAGATTGGAATTTTCATTTATTACATATAATCATAATTTTTTTTCGACTTGTTTATTAAATTAATTTTGTAATAATAAGCTTTAAATTTTCTTCTTTATTGTTAAAAGAATATAAATGTCCAAATGTTGTTAGAACCGCATTGAACACAAAATAAAGCTCGTTTTTCCCGAAAATAAAATTTATACAGCATTAGGTTTTAGATTCTTAATAGCATGCTCGGTAAAGACCTTTCTAGTATGTCTATAATGTAGGTATACTGTGAGAAACAATATCAACTTATAATTTCATCACAATTTACTAAGTTAATGAAATAAAGTAAACTTGACTTAAAAAAAAATTAACTATTACGAAATTTTATACATTATTCAATTATTGCAAAAAAAAAAACATAACAAAAAAATTCTTCAGCTGTTATTTTAATATTTATTTAACTTTTTCATTTTAAACAAGAAGGATAAGTTTTTCTTTCAAGTAAATATACAAAAAAATCCTTTTAAATTAGATTTGCAAAAAATTAATAAGAAGAAGATTATTTTTCTTCAAACCTAAAAACGTAAAAAATTTTTTTCATTTTTTTTTTTAAATAAAATCTTGTACTTGAAACTTATTTTTTTATTATGTTTTTGATTCAAAAAGATTCTGAGAGTTGTTAATTTTAAAATATTTTTATCCCCAAATTTCCAAGATTGCAAATAAAAGGTTACTGCGAGGTATTTCATAGTTACTAGCAAAAGAATGTGTAGAGTAAATTCATAAAAGGGAGAGAAAAGTTTGACAAAAGTAAGATATGTCATATTGACAATTTGAAATCTTGTAATTTGTAAAAAAAAAAAAAAAATAATGAAAAATTTCTTTAATAAAATAATCTGAGCAGAAAATCATGAACACTTCGGAAAATTCAAGGAAAATTATCTCACTTTATTTGGTTCATTAATATTTTTGTTTATTGGTTTTCTGTAAAAGACAAATTTTCAACATTTTAGCTTCAATAAAGCATTAGAAGCTTCATAAGGACATTAGACTATTGTGAATGGTCAGTGAATTTAAGTATACAGTTAAAGAAATAAAAGAAACTTTGAAAGTCAACGGCAATCGGTTCCAATCTTACGATGTGCGACAACAAAACGTCAATCAATTTTTCTTCAAAGGTTAAAAAATTACACTAATAATTAATTTAATAAATTTACTTGTTTGATATATATTTTTTATCTGATTTAAAAACAAGAAAAGTTTTTGAAAGAAGTTAAACTTTTTTTATTGTTTTATTTTTAAACATAAGAATAAAAGATTTTGAAAGAAATATTGTTTTGAACAAATCATAAAAATTAAAGGTTTTTTTTTAACATTTTGTTGACTTTTTTTACAAAGAATTATTACGGATAGCCTGTGGAAGAAATGAACTTATTATATTTATATAAAACTTACTTTTAATTATTATTACTTATTTAAAACTTATTTATTAAACCTCTTGTTAATATTATATTTTTTTATAAAGAGTTAGTCTACAACTTCAAACCACAAAAAAGTATTTAACTCACTTGTTTAAGGATATTTTTTGAAATATGTTAATTAAAAATTGTGAATAATATAGTACTTAATTTGAAAATTTGATTTCAAAATTTGATATGAAACTATGGTTTTTATTTCTAATATATGACATTAGAGATGTTTAATACCACGGAGTATGATATACATATACATACTCCATACTCTTTGTTAATATTTGCCTCACTGTTTTTTTATTATGACAACAGAATTATTATTTTAATGCCAATTTGGTCGTGACGAAAATTAAAAAAAAAAATAAATAAGAATTGAAAAAAAAAAATTAATTTAAATAAAACTTTTTTATTTTATTTTGATTATAAAATTCTTTAAATTGCCGACAGAATACTTTAATAAGTACAAATACTTTTTTTTTACTCTTGATAACTTGTTTAGATTTAACGCCATAAAAATACTTTTACTTTGTTTTAATTTCAAAATATTATGCATAAACTTTTCATTTAATTTAAATTAAAAATATATATTAAAAGTTATGGACAGATATTCATAATTCGACAGAAAAAAGTAATTTCCAACAATATTTGAAGCTTTCCATTTAAAATTTTCATTAAAGTCCTGACAGTGTTCTAATAAATAATTTTTTTTATGATTGCCAACATTTCTTTTTGTTTTATAAACTTCATCAGGACTTTAATATAATGTAACCTGTTATGTTTTGTTTTTATTTCAAATTTCTTGAAGCTCAATTTCATAAACAAATCTACATACATGTATAAATAAATAAATTTTTCGGATATTTAATTTTGTAAAAGGATTTAAAAAAAACGTGAGCTTTGGCGTCTTATATAATTATCTTGGGATCGAGATTACTTTTTTTTTTGGTAGTATATTAATTCTCAATTTTTTACTGACGATGGCAATAAAAATTTTTGTATTGATTGAATAAGGGTTTTGAAATGTTTAATATAATAAAAATGTTACGTACTAAGTATAACAATTTCATGCAAATTCTCTGATTCTTAAAGAATTAAAATAAACGTGCATATACACCAAGCAAAAACATAGATACTTAAGTAAATTTTTATGATTAAATAGTCAACATCGGACTTTTATGTGTGATGCATTTGAAAACGGGAAAGATATTAATATATGAAACTTTTCACATTTCCATTTATAAAAAAAATAACGCAACTATACACGACCCTAATAGGGGTAAGTGGCCTAAAACGGCATAGGCGGGTAAAACGGATTTTAACTGTTGTGACGTTCCTAAGCAATTAATCATCTCTTTGGACATCTTATCAAATTCTCTCAGTATATTCTTGATTTTTGACCTGTAAAGATCGGTGCAAACACGGAAGAAAAAAAATAGAAAAATAGAAAAAAAAAAGTAAGTTTTTGTTTGTTTTTTTGGGTGTTTTTTTTTTCTGATAGAACTACAGTAGTTATCGTTTTGTTTTTTCTTGTGCATATTATAGTCTTGGTATTATTAGCTTTCATACGAACACGGTCGTACGTGTTTATTAAACCTAAAAAAAAAAAATACGATGAAACAAACAAAACAAGTGAAAAAAGGCAAAACGGACTACGTAGTAGTTGGGCAAAATGGGATACTACTATACCCATATGCTTTAACACTTTGAGCCCCACGTCGTACGAAATAGTACGACAGATCACGTGATCTACTGTTTCAGCTATAGCTGAATCACGTGAACTTTTTCCGGGGCTTGAAGGCTTAAAAAGCATACTTTGGTTGTATTTTGTTTTTATATATATATTTTTGTTCAAGCTTTAGAAAAGCATGATTTATTTTGTTTTTTTTATATATTTTTTATATTTTATAAAACAAAAATAAAATAAAAAATAAAAAAAAATGTTTTCGATATTTTGTCCTTCATTTCTAGCAAAAAATGTCGTAGTCCATTTTTCCCGATCGTGTTGTCCGTTTTACCCGACTATTTTTTTTTTCCAAAAAGTGAGACTTTACGTAGAAAAATCGTTCCAGAGTAACGGCTGGATTTGATCCATTTTCTAGTTCTACAGATTGTAGACAAAAGATTTCTTTATCGAAAAATGTTCTAATGTCTTCGATTTGGCTTTATTTGAAAATTTTTCCAGATGAAAAACTTTGGGTATTTTGTTTTAGGCTACTTTCCCCTATACAATATTTTTTTTTTAAATAAAAAATTCGTCATCTTTTCTAATAAACAGTACATAAATTCAATAATAAATAATTAAATGTGAATTTCTTTTTCTCTTTGGAACTATTTGTAACTCTTTTTTATGATTCAAATATTATCGTTAATAAAAAGTTATATAGGTACGTACTTATAAAAAAAATGCAAATTCTTACTTTTCTAACGAAAAAGTTTGAAACATTTTAATACCTTTTTATTTATTCACTTGAATAAGTCGTTTATATTTTAGCTTGCTTTTGTTAAATTTTCCCATTTTCATCAAGTGTGCAAAAGTAAGCAACAATTGTAGGCAACAAAAAATTCCTTTTCGTTTGACAAAAATTAGAAACATTTTTTTCTTTAAAAAAGTACATTATATGTTTAGATAGCAAAAAAATGGGAAAGCGGAAAGAATGACTTTAAAACAGTATTTTTCCGTTTTAATAAGTGGATTTTCATTTAAATCGGTTGTAAGAAGACAAGCTATATCTCTGTCATTTGTATTCTATAAGATCTATCCCAAAATTCCAGAAATCATAAATAAATTTTCTTCTTTTTAATTTTCGAGGAATTTTAACCAAATTTAAAATATAAAAAATCTTTATTATTTCTCTGCTTTTTTAAAAATAATTTTATATGCTCCAACTCTTGCCATTATAGAATATCATATAATATATTCATATAAGAATATCACATAATATATGTTGCTCATAGCGGAATATTGTTTCAATGATCTTAAAAAAAAATAAAAAAATAAAAACAAAATTAGGAAAAATGATTAAAGCTTTAATTAAACTTCCAAATTAGTGTTACAATGCTATATCATTCGTCTTAAAAAAAAATTCATCTTATGATTTAAAAAATTCAGTCGGTATCCTTAAAATGATTAATGATAAAACTCATAATTGTGCTTGATAAATTAAAAAATATCCTGATTTTAATAATGCTTTTTACTAATTTAAATATACTAACATTATAATTCGAATTTATGATTAGATTTTTCAACCTAGTTTTTTTACATTAGTATAATAATTGGGCATCTACTATGTATAATTATTCAAACGTTTATCAAAATAAATTTACCAACAAGGGATTTAGAATTTTGCAATTAAAAAAGGTTAAAATGGGAATCTTAAAATTTTGGTACAAAAAAAGATACAATGAATAAAAATTAAAATATTTTTTGTGAAAATAATTTTTTGTTTGTACATTTAATTTATGTACTCGCAGGAGGTTTCTGTAGTAAATTTTAATAATTACGGTTCTGGTACATAATTACAAAAATAAATTTTGGGCTGTAGGGATTACAAAAGTCGCCTTTTTTTGCAGATTTCGTTATGATCTCAATTATTTATTATATTTTTAATGCTTTTTAAGGACGCAAATCGTTAACATTAGAAATTTTTAATTTGTTTTATATAAATTATCATTGCTTTTGTTCAAGACATGTTGATAAAACTTAATTAGTTTAAGATAATGCTTAAATTTAGGTGATTCTTCATTTTTTATAGAATTTTTGCGTTAGATAATAGTTGTCATTTGTCAATAATCTTATAATTGTCTAATAAAAACTTTTTGTTGTATATGTTTGTTGATTTGATATTCTTTAATCGGGTCCAAGATTTAATATTTGATTTTTGTACTTAATAGCACGAATTATATATACTACGGACGTAAATATTGCTCTCCTCTGAAACATATCGAAAATAAATTTCAACAATATACATTTTCGTCCATAATTTTAGTTTTTTAAAGTAACATTTATTTGTCTTAAGAAAAATTAAAAAAATTAAACAAATGGAATTCATGACGAATTTGATGTAAATATTTAGGAAAAACCCTATCTTCTGTTTCCAAATATCATTCTTTATAAATATAAAAGAAAAAATTATGAACATATTATGTATTACAGTCATTACAGAAGTTTTTTTTTTATTTTTTTTATATTAGTTAAATTATAGAGTTTTTTCTATTAAATTATAATTCAGTATATTGCGGTTTCAGAACAATTGTTTAAATATTTTCACAAATAAAAATAATCAACCTAATTCCTTTATATAAAATATAAATTTTAATTAAGGCAAGCACTTTAGGTTTATGTTTGTCAGGCTTTCTGAAACAATAAAATCTTTTTGTTCTTGAAAAATGATCTAAACTGAAACAAATTCAAATTTAAAATATTTCTTTTATTCCGGTATTATTGTATGTACTTCTATTCCCATTTTTTTTTTCGAATAATAGCTCAAATTTTTTCTTTCTTTAATTTATTAATTAATTTTGTATTACAAAAATCAACAAGGAAAGAATCACAGAATCTTTGCTTATTCCAAAGTATTAAAATCACAATTTTTGGCTGATCGAGTCAGTATGATATATTTGTTTTAAATCTAACAACGTTTTGAGTGCTAAGTTCCGAAAGAATGCCTACGATATAAATTATAAATTAATTAAACCCCATTATACAACTAGATAACAGTATATAATATCAATGAACTCGATAAGGACAAAACTTAATTAATTTTTTCCTTCAAAAAAGAAAGACGAATGCTTGGACCGACAGAAATACATACATAAGTTTTTGATAGAAAAAGGGCTAAAATTATGTTTTTTGAAGACACAATTCTTATTAACTTATACAGGAATGTGTCTGTATATTTCTTTACTATTTTCGACACTCTCGTAGACCCACTTTTCGTCATCACAGCGAGCTGAAATTTGGCACACAGGTTCATGTCGCGTGACAATTGAATCTATCAAAATTTGAACCTGAAATTTCCATGGAAAACCCGGAAAATCGGAAAAATCATTTGAAAATTAGGTACTAATTTGATTACTGATAAATCCGTTTCAGGAAAAATGCAAAGTTTTCCGATTTCTCCGAAAAAATTTTCCGGAATTTTTCGACTTTTCCGGAAAATTTTCCGTTAAAAAAGTTTTCTAAATTATGCAGGATTAAGTTCATTATCAACTGGCATCATTAATTTCTCCGACAATGGTGAAAACTTGCAGAAAAAAATTGAGGAAAATTCATGTAAAACGCTTTCCGGAGTTTTTTCGACCAAGGAAGCGTTTGAGCGCTTTGCAACCTGTGACAAAGTTGGAGAGCGAAATGAGTTACATAAAGTTGCTTTTGTGGAAAACTCGATGCAAAATCCGGAAAAGCGGGAAAATTATCGTAAAAATTTTCATCGATATGATTATGAAAACTTGCTTGATACAATCATGAAAACTTGCATGGAAAATCAAAAAATCTGAGTCCACCTCTGTGTGTGAAGAAAAAGTTATTTTCTACTTTTTCATGCGCTTGTCCTCAGTTTTTTTGAAAACTCGTTTTTTACTTATTTTTTTTTGAAAATAAGTTGCATTGGAATTTTTTCAATTTAATAATTTTACAAAGAAAAAGGATTATTTCGTTAACTAACAGGATGGCAATCCAAAAAAAATGTTGTTGTGGTGAAAGTAATTTTTTTATTTAATTTGAGAATTTATTGAACTGTTAAATTCAATTCACAAAGAAATCCTTAAGTGCCTTATTATCTTTTAATATTGTTACAAGAAAAAAGATTAATATTTGATAAGTATCTCAAGTTTTATCTGATTTTTATTGAAAACTTAGAATCGAACAAAGAAAAATAAAAAAATTTCTTTCTTTAAATTATTTGGCAGGAAGTTATCTGAAAGTTTAATTTTAAATCCATTTCCCAATTAAAACATTTTTGAAATTGCACCAATCGCAATCGAAATTTTATTTTGAAGAAAGGCTTTATTGTACATATACATACAATAAATAAAATTGTTATATAGTTATTATTTAATTTAAAATAAAAGTAGCCACAATATGTCAAAATTATTTTTACAATTTGGTTTATTAGATTAGACTTAGACATAGAGAATTAAGAGAATACAATTTTTTTTTAATCAAATCATTAAAATTCAAATTCAATTTTTTTCTTCCAAAATTGATTATTATAAAATTATTTTCGCCTTGTTTAATTTTAAACATAGCACCCAATTTACTAAGGTATTCGCTGGCATTCGCTGGCATTCGAAATTCGACCGAAAATATTTTTAATTCGATAATTAATTTTTATGAATCGTCCTTTTCGTAGTTGATTTGAAGGTGAAGTCAAAAACTTTAACAATTTAATTTTTTGAAATATTGTTATTATAATATTAAATATGATCATTATTTAAGGTTTATTTAAATGTTTGTCAATTTAATATAATAGCATTATATATTTAAAACAAAATACTCTGTGAAGAACAACTTTTCATAATGCCTAAATCGTGTTACAAATTGTATACTGACATGAGTTACAACAAGAGAGCATCATGTTGCTGTTGCGTAGAATAAATTGATATAATTATACATTAAATACATGTACTTGAACATTATTAGCTATACTTCATTTAAAATAGTAAAATATTATGAAAAATTTGTTTGCTTTATCTACATCATATATGCAAAACTATTAACTTCAAAGCAATTATAAAATTATGAAGTGTTTTTTTTGTTCGTATAAACTAAATTATTACCTAAAACCCCAATAACAAAAAATCGAAACATTTTTAAATTTTTTCCAAAAAAAAAATAAAAAGTGAAAAAAAAAAAACAAACTACATTAGTCTTTAAAATTAAAAAAAAATGTTGCCGATTATTTTGAATTTCAATTTTTTGCTCTAATATCCTTATGATACTTTAATTTTTTAATTTTACTTTAAATATTCCAGAACAAATGACAGAATTCGAAACAAAGATATAGCCTCCTAATTAAAATTAAGACATTGTATTAGGTTTTTATGTACAAAGTCCCTTTTTTCACTGTCATAACTTCATAAACTTACAATAACAAAATAATTACAATAATGCTAATCCACCCATTGTTCGTATTATATAGTTTTTATATTGCCCACTTTATTTAAAACAACACAAACACTTAGATCAAGTGGACAATTGAAAAATTCACACAAATTCCAGCCCGAGGTGGGAATCGAACCCACGACCGAACATACTGTAGGATAATGACAATACCACTACACCATGACGGCCGACAAATGCAAACATCCAACATATTGATAGTCACAAAATAATTGGTAAAAAAACAAAATTTTGACAATGTTAGCTTAGCTCTAACAATATATCTAACTAAACCAAAAAAATAAATAAATTAGTTTTTGAGCAAAATTTTGTTCATATTCATGGGTTTTCATATATCAATTATCTAAAAATTATGATAATTATTATTATCAACACTCAGCAGGAATTTTTAATGGAATTGATTTTTATTTTATAACTTTTTAATTCATTTTTAGCTCAATTTAGTTTCAATTAAATTTTTGGTATATACTAATTTATTGGGTTTGGATACCTGTTAAATGGAATTTATTATATACTGAATATAAAATAAAAAATATGAAAATTCATTGAATCCTTTTTATCCCTTTTAAAGTCAGTTATTTTCAAATTAATTTTATGCGTTAGCTATTTTATAAAAATAGTTTTATCGAATTTCCTCTATACATTTTTTTTTGAATCTACATTACTTTACTAGTTGTAGTTGTGAATTAAAATTAATATGGATGCTATATAATTTAAATTAGATTTAAAGATTATATTTTTTTAAACTTAACTTAAAGATATCACATTTGAATATGAAATTATAATTCAAATTTATTCAATTATTTAAATTATTTATTCAAATAATCATCATTGCAAATAATTTTAGTTAAGTGAATGGGGTAATTCGTTTTCGATTGATTGTTCACATTTAACGTTTAAATAATAAAAGAATATCAATATTAATATTAATAAAATATCCTTTTTAATTATTAAATTTTTCTTTATACATTATCTTTCTTTAGCTTAGTGTTATTATCCATGTATCATTTTTATAGTAATAAAAAATAAATTCCATCTAATGTTTTGTAAATAAATTTGGAAGAAAATTAAAAATAATTTGAAAAGGATATCCTTATATAATATTTTTTTAGTACACTATACACACATGAATTACTGAATATTTATTGAACCTTTTTATTGAAGAAAAAGAGAAATATGTTGTAAACGACTACTGTTTATTAATTTAGAATCCTATCAGTGTTGTTCTTACACAATTTATATGTGTAGTATAAGTATAAACTACACCTATACTACACATAATAATATAGTATTAATATTGAGTAGATGGTATGTACATTATTGTACATGACTGTAAAAAAAGAGGTCTTAGGATATAGTTGGTGTATACAGGATGCTAGAAATTATAGTCGGATACAAAATTTGATGTAATATTAAAAACGAAATTACTTCGAATAATTTGTAGTATTAAAATTTTTATAAGTGCAGCATTAATAACTATTTATTATTTATTAGAATTTATCTCCAACCATTGCAATTTGTCGATAAAATGGGCCTAAAATAATAGATTGCTATAACTAAAAAATTGATCTTACGTGCTTCTTTTTATTTTTTTGATAAAAATAAACAAATTCTTGAACACTCACTTATATTATCGACAATATCTCAATATAGTATCTTTTTGTTTTCCCGGAACAACGACTATGTACTCTCTAAATAAATTTTGGCTAGAATCCCTAGCTTTGATCTAGTTAAACGATTTTTACTGGGAAATTCAATTATTGAAAATAGTTTTATAGTTTCAGAAGCTAGTTTACGCAAAAATCTAGTTCTCAAAAGCTAGATTTCTAGGTAAAATTTTACAAATTATTTACCGAACATAGATTCCATTTCAGATCATTAATATTCCAGTTATTTTGGTAAACTAGATTACAAGAACGGAAATTTAAAACTAGAATATAGTTTTAAAATAGTTTTAGACAAATTTGAAAAATTATTAAAATCTAGTTTCTGCAATTATCATCTATTTCTCCTTGCTAGATTTCAATTATTGATACCAGATTTTTTTGCTGTCTTCATGATTTGAACCTGCGTCCTTAGAATTGCAAATAACTAACACACCACAAAGAAAATGTGTATACCAAATTTATATTTTCTATTTTATATACATTTTAAATTTCAATACCGTAGCTGAGTGGTAGTGTTGGCGAATTGCAATGTTAAAGAACCAGGTTCGAATCCGGAAGAAGGCGTAAGAAATAAAATTAGAATTTAATAAAAATCTAATAAAGAAATTGTAATAATATAAATAAAAAAAAATATTAGAATAATTTTTTTTTTTTTTTTATAAAAAAAAGTCACTAGATTCTAGTAAAAAAAATGGAAGATCTAGCCTTGGTAACTAGAATTCCACTAGGAATCTAGTTTGGCATTTTAACTAGAATCTAGGTAAATTTTGGAAGCTAGATTTCCAACTAGATCCTAGTTGCACAGAATCTAGTTGCTCAATCTAGTTTTTTTACCCACAATCTAGCCAAAATTTATTTAGAGAGTATAGAAAAATTTTTTTTCCTATACTCTGGAGCTTTTCTTTGCTGGAAAATTACATTTTTATTACATATATACATTATTCCCTAATAAATAAAATAATCTTATAAAGTTAAACTAAATCAGTTTTTATTCCTATATACCTACCTACCGTATTAAAAATTAAGTAAGTAAGTTTACGTATATTGTTATTATAATTCTGAAGATAATTACATATTATCCATATATTAATTTCTCTAAGGAGAATATTTTCAATGAAAAATCTAAAAGGTCCTTTTTTTGTTTCTAAGGTTTGATAATGTATTGCAAATCCAACAAAATATATTACCCTGTGGTTATAACCCTTGTCACCGGTTTTGTTTTGTATATATAGGTATCCTATAGAAACAAAATAAATATTCATTGCATTTTTATATGAATGCCTTTGAGGTTCGAATAAAAGTAGCTCGTAGCTTCTGGCTGATAGTACGAAATAAAAAAAAAATCCGTTTTCCATTTATATCATTATTTCAATGAACTTTTTAGCTTCAAACTCAAGGCTGAGAAACTAATTTTATATACTTGAATAATTGGCACTTTATGGAAAAACAAGAATTAGTTTGAAATTCCTAAAGCTGATATTTTTATATGTAAAACAAAAAACTTAAATTGCAATTATATAGTAATTTCCTTCCTAAGCATAAAGTACCTCTGGGACTATTAACGTATTAACGCATTATAAGATCCTTTAAGAAATATATATCATTCTTAATTTATGTGGGTAATAATAATTTACATGTTCCAAATTCTTAAATTATTTATAAGAATCCCAGTTTTTAAAAGCTTTTGTGGTAAATTTTAAATGCCTGTATGTATAAGATATTAAAAAAAAAAGTTTTTTGAACACAGGAGGACCTAAATTAATTTACATCCATTTTATATCATAATTTTTCAACATTATACATTTTAAAATTGAATTACCTGCTGTGATTGTGAAAAAAAAAAACTTTTATATAAAATAATTTTTTTTTTTGTGTTTTTATTAAAAAATTTAATGAAATATAATTTCTCTTGCAAAGTAAAACTGAAACAGGAGTTTTTTTTACCTTGTGGAGAATAAAATAAATGTTAATCTTTAACAATTTTTGTAATAAAATCATAAAATTCAGAATTTAATTTTGGTAACAAAAGTAAGTTATATGGTAATTTGTTTTCAATATGGTACTTAAATTCTTTTCATGTTTATAGAAAAGAATGATTGGAAAATGTTTGTTTGAAAGTATAACAACCATCTTTTCTTAAGTTTTTTTTGGAAAGGTGGTACTTTGGTATAAAGTAAAATGTTAATTAAAATTTAATGAATGTCTGAACAACGCATGTTATTGCAGAGATTGCCAAAGATAAAAAAAACTTTTTATATATTTGTTACCTATATTTTAATTAAAACCATTTTATGCCCAAATTTGCAAAATATATGGGGTAGAACATAAATTAATTTAACTTATTAAAAAAAACGTTATTCGTAATCTCATTGCAACCAATAACGTTTTTTTTGGTTTACCTTTAAAAAAGGAGTTAGGTCTAACTTTCCGAAAAGCACAAAGCTTATTAATTTTTTAAGTTTTCATTGCAGTAATACTTTCAAGTTTATACACGAGAATATGGGCTATATATTTGAGGTTGGAACTTTTCCATAAGTAGCTCATTAAATTATAGAAGTATTTCATGAAATTCTGAAACATTATAAACCACTTGGTTTTCGAATATCTTGTTACCATTATGTTTGCTTAAATGGATGAATCGACTCAATGCAGTATGGACCTGGACCTAAATGACACAGAATGAAAAAAGTTTCTAATTTTTAGTTTTTTAGGCAGGGATTTATCCAGGACCAGGAGTTGAGAGTCAAAAATCAGAATATCTCTTTAATTTGTTTTCCTATTTAGTTCTTCTCAGAAGATCAACAGATTTAAAATATTTATATCTGCCTACAATGTAATGCTTTCATCTAGCTGTTCATAAGAAATTTATTTTTTTCTTTTTAAAGGAAAAAGTTTGCATTTTCCTTGGAAAAATATGAATAAGAAATATTTTTTGAAGAGAAAATAAATTTTTTATATTCTTACCTAAAAAAAGAAAAATAAATATTATAAAGAAAAAAAAAATAGTTTTTCTTTCATTTTTATTTGTCAATCATCTTAAAACCTAAGTGGATATTTTTTACAAAGAAAAAAGTTTCTTTTCCCTTTTAAGGTGAGGTGAAAAGATAAATAACTCTGCTGAACTATTGTTTTTATATTTTACTTAAGAAGATTTATATTGGGGACAAAAGTTGAACTTTATTTTTTTAAAAATGTAACTACTTATTAAGGAAATAAAAAAATTGGAATATTAATTTTATATATAAAATATATCGAAATATAAATCTTTAATATTTAGTATTAAGAAAATATGGAAATATTTTCCTTCAAAAAATATGGTTTATTCCACAATTTAATATTTATGTCTTTGCGACTAACCGTACCCAACTTAAATTTGTACAATCAAATTATATTATTCAATTAAAAATTTTGATAATTTTTAGGGTTATACAATTCGCGCCGCCAGATTAATTTATTATTGCCTTAATGATATAAAAATCTTACGATCGGAATAAATGTTTCTTAATTGGAAAATACACAGGATTAATTGACATAGTATTTGGACTATATGATAGTCTGCAAGAAAGTTTCTCTTAAGTTTGAGACCGGTAGATGGCGTTGTTGTTCAGTTATCTCGATTTTTATGCATTAAAAAAGAAGCATAAATACATAAATAGTGATGCTTTGCTTTTGCTAATTGTTTCTAATGTTAAATTTAATAGAAATACCATGATATTAATTCATAAATACTAAAAAAATATAATATCTTTTTTATGTTTTATTTTATTAAATAAATTTTTTTAATAAAGTATTGTAGCGTCATAACAAGAGTTTGAAATTAAGTATATGCACTTCAAAAGCACCTAAACAAAATACATAAATAGAACGAAAAAAGAAAGCCACCAAAATTATATGACAAGTAGGTAATGACTGTCATTATATATACTTGACATAATTTTGTTATAGCAAAAAAAGTCTTGTAATGCATACACTTCTATTTCATATATTCTGAAATGCCATAAAAATATTTTATACATACAAAGAAAATTATGTTGTTTCTGATTTTTTTTTCTCGTAAATGTAGCGTATTTTTTAAAGTTTTATTTCTTACGATTCATAAAGTGGTGTTAAAATGTAAAAATACAAAAAAAAAATTTTTTGAAATTTTAATTATTTTTGTAGTTTTTTTTCTAGCCAAAATATATGATATTGTAATTAAATCGGCGAAATTCAGAAAATATCCAACCGCAATTTTCTTTCAAAAAGCAGAAAGTTAGTTTTTAGAAATATGTAATATCTTTTAAAATGCAAATACTAGTTACTTATATTTTACTTTTATTAGTAAATTCTACATAGATTTAAATTTAAATATATTTTTTTGGTCCCCACGCAGTATTTTGTTAGTGTTAATGAATCCGCAATGGTGTTCGCGTTACTTTTTTTTTTTGGAATGTTAAATAAAAAGAATAGATATTATTATCTCTCTAGTGTATTTCGTAAATTCGATTTTTTTAATCACTAATGTTATTGATTATATTAATTTAATTAGTACTACTAGATTGGGATTAGAATATAATGGAATGATTAACATTAGCTCTGTATTATCACATTTATTCAAATTTATCATTATCTAGTCAGAGAACCAGCTACATTAATTTATTTTATTATATGTGGTTTTGAGAATTAAAAATGACAAAATTAATTTATATGTTGTTATGCAATAAAAAATTAATTATCCATAATATGTAAATTGAATAATATAGAATTTCTAACTGTGTTAAATTTTAGATAAAACCATAAAATACAACTTTAAACTTTATTGAATCATTAAAATATGCTAACACTATATTTTCATAACAACATAATACATGAAAAATACATTTTAACTTTTTTCTTATATACGTTTCAAAGGGATTCAAGCTAAAATTTTATTTTAGAAAATATTTATCGCAGAAGTTTAACAGAAAAATTATTTGAAAAGAAATTTTATAAATACCTACATTGTTAATTTTAGAATTTTGATTTATATCTGTTGAATGAAGGAAAGCGTCGAAAATCTTTTATGAAAGTAAAAAAAACCGGTAATAATTAAATTTATTAACAAATAAACTATTCCTAAATATTCTATTAACTATAAAAAGGGTTTGCAAAATAAGTTAATAAGATAATATTAAAATATTTTAACACATTATCAATTTTTAATCATATTTTGAAATAAAATTCTCCCAAAATTTGTTAAATTTCAACATTACCATTCCAATTCTTTTTGGTAAATATTTTCAATCGAACAAACTTATTTTATTTTTATTTTATTTTATTGAAGTTAAAATATTTTGGGTGTAGATAATTTATATGGCAAAATGCAGATGAGAATAAAATAAAAATTTAAACTTTAAGAATCATTTTAACTTAGCTTCAAAGTTTATTTTGAACAATTTATTATTTTTATAGTTCTATTTTTTGCTTTATCGCTCTTCAACTTTTCCAATTAGTCCTCATTAAAATAGAAATACCTATCTAATTATTCGAATATTTTATATGCATATATTTTGCGTTCAAATGAAATGTCTAGACAGCATTATTAATCTTGGAAGAGAACAGAATAAATTAAAATTTTAATGAAAATTCATGAATAAAACATATATATAGTGTGTATAGTGTATATTTTTACATAACAAAGATGAAATTCTCATAAGGTCATGTTATAATGTCGCTAATTTTGAAATATATAAGTTTTTCAAGTTCTTAAATAAGATATTTGATATTTATGGATTAGTACACTTTTCTAGATTAAAATTCTACGGCAACAAAGTGTCAAGTCAATTACGCCACGAAAAAGAACAGCTATTAAATATAACGATCCAGGAACTAATTCTGTAGTACGGTACTAATTAAATCCTCATAGATATGTATGAACAGTTTCTAAACTACATATATATAATAAAAAAACAAGCCAATTCAAACGAGTACAGAATACAAATAAAAAATCGTCATTTAACTTATTCGAAATTAATAATCCTGAAATTGGTTGAATAAGCGGTTTCTTACCCTACAAGGATCAAAGTATGAATTACTATTTTCTCTCTTTTAATTAGGCTGAATAAAAAATACACTTGAATATTTTTTGTGGGTCAAAGATTTGTACAAATTAAATAAAAGTTCTTTAAATTTTCTAAAATTTTCATTCTGTTATAGAGGAAATCACTCAAGTTTTCAAATTTATGTTCTATTTTTTAATAATACTCGTTTATTTTATTTTAGATCAAAGAATTTTGTATAAAAATCAGGTAAGTTCTGCAAAATAGCATAATTATGTATTAACATAAAATACATTAAATAGTCCTTGTTTTTATATATTTTTATAAATTCCAGATTATTCAACGAAAGAAAAAAAAAGTAGGCGCCTATAGTGTAGCTTCTTGTGTGGTTAAATTTCGTATTTGGCGGGTATATAGTGAATATTAATATTGAATTTATTTTAATATTGACGTATCCCTGTCACAAAACCAAATTATGAGTTTTTGAACCAATATCAAATTTCCATTAATGTCAGATATTTGATTGTCGCTTATGAATTTCTAGATTAAAAACAGTCTTAAAATCGGTTAAAAATTGGTTGTGTAATTTTTGAAGAATTATTTGAAATTCCTTTTTGTAAGAAAATTAAATTTTTGTTAACCCTGTAAAACTAACATTATTCTGATGAAATTGTCAACCATATTTCGAAAAGTAAAATTAAAATGTAAATTATCATTTTTCTGATAATTTTGTTCTTTTATTTCTAATCAATACATTTGCACACAAACGTTAATAAAGATAATCTAAGGAATAAAATTCGTTGTTGTTCAGCCTTCACTTAATCTTCCTCGTTCCAAGTCCGTTGCATGCGTCTTCGATTATAACCCCCGGTTTTTTTTTTCCATTTGTCATCTGAAGGAAAAAGAAATTTTATTTTAAAATTGAAATAATTCAAATTTAATAATTTGATGTATTGTTAGAATAATTTTTTTTAGCAATGTTATTACTACGTAATTTTTAAATTTCAAAAAGGACTTAATTTTAAGCTATTTTTTGGAAAATAATGAGGATAGAAAAGAAATAATGTTATTATAGTAGACTGCTACTATTGATGGTTAAAATTTGTCGGAAAACTTTTCAAAATTAGCCAAATCAGTCAAGACGTTCTCAAGTTGAATTTTATGTTCACACAGCAGCTATGCTACATAATTAATATTGTTAAACAATAATGTTTAAGTTCAAATCATACATAAAACTTTCTAAAGTACGCACCTATGTTAATAATCTCCATCACAATGTGTTTCATTCACCAAAGTACCGACTATGAATTAATTTTAATGTTTATTAAACATTTTTGGAGATTCCTTTCAATTTTCGAAACTGTTAATGGCCAGTTAATGGTCGTCCAAAATTTTGATTTGATAATTCTGCTGAAGTAACATCTTTAAAAATATGCACCGTCTTTTTTGTTATTTATCTTTGATGATGACAAGGTTAATGGCGGCCATAATTTGTATTTGTTAATTCTCGTTACGTAACTTACACCTTGAAAAATATCCACTGTTTTATAACATTGACTTAATGTAATTTGGATAAATGTGGTGAGCCTGAAAAAAAAAATTTAAATTATAAAATATGTTGTTCGTTGGATATAAGATTATTCTTAATAATTTTTCATTTGTATAATTAACAGAAAATAATATTTCGACAGTATTCTAAATTACAGCAAACTACATTTTTTCTCCAAATGAATTTAAAATTCTCCACAGTTCTTGATTCCTTTAAATTTATTTTTAAAATTTATTGAAATTACATTCTGCTCTATTCAAAATTCATAAAAAATGGACTTAATCACATTGAATTCTGAATAGCTTAACATAAAAGAATTATAGTCATAACAGAATTTTGAATTTTAACATTCTTTTAGTTTCCAAATTGTATATAAAGCGACAAAAATTAAGCTCACCAAAATTACACAAAAAAGTATTGTGCACGATTTATAAAGAATGTCATTAACTTTTAGCATGTTTCAGGATAATGAAAAAAAAAGTCTACAATATTAAATTAAAATTATATTTTCCAATATTGCTTGCTTGCTAAATTCAAAATGCTAAGTTCAGAAAATGAATTAATCTGATAAAAATGAATTTAATAGCTATCAAATTGTATATACTTTTATTTTATATTGTTTCGCTTTTTTTTTATTTTTTCAATTTTATATTAATAGAGTTTATAGAGTTTAGATTTTGCAATGTTTCCAATTTTGCAATAAAACAACGATTTTCCACCAATATTATGCGAAAGTATTTTTTTTATATATATATTTTATGCTCGTTGCTAAAACGATTTAACAGGCCTAATATACAAACTGTAGTTATAGGCGACCTAGAAAGCATCCTAATAATTCATTTTTATTTTTAAAATTTTTTAATTTTTACTTTTGCTCGCTCTTTTTTTTTTTGCCACTTAACCCAAAAGTGGCACTTTTTTTTTAACTACCCTTGCCTTTAGCATTAGCTTGTAAGATGTAATAGTAAAAGTAGTGACGATAGTCAAATTACAGAAATATTCGAGAATTTAGATGATTTCACTGGAATTCCCATATTGCGAACAGATTTACAAAGTTTTTATAATAATTTAACAAAATTTGCCAATGTGAAAAAATTATTTTCTTGTTAAGTAAGATAGTTAAAAAAGTTAAGGTATTTAGTATATTAACTATTAAAACTACTTGTCGAATGAACCACTAATTTCAACGTATTTATTCTAAATGTATATTTAACTTTTTTTCATAAATACGTTGAATTATGTTTTGAATATAAAATTATGAATGCAGAGCTTAATATTCCCCCATATAGTATCTGTAATTAATAGTATTTTATAATACATATGTAGTGTATACGTATATGAACATATAATAAAAACTTGTGGATAAGTGTTTGTCCTTATATTAGTATATTGTTTCTTGTCTTACATAATATATGTTTTTATTCTTTGTTAAATAAAATTGGCAAAAATAATATGAATATTTTGTTTTAAATTTTTTTCCGCTATGAATAATGAAGCCAAAATCCTAAATTTGAAATTATACTTTTTTTTTTCCAAAAGTATTTAAAAATACCATTCTATATATAATATAAACATTCTATATATATAGTATAAACAACACATCCAAACAATAGAAACATCCATCTAAGGAATATAAAATAATTGTACGTTTCAAAATTTCTTTTTTATAAAAATATTTTATTGCAATTTGGCATTTTATATTTATAAAAAACAATAATGAAAATTGTAGATGCAAAAAAAATTCTAAGCCAAAAAATATGTTATTTTAGTTACAAATTTTCAACACTGCATTTGTTGCTAAACTGACCGAAGTAATTACAAGTCTGACTATCAGGCAAATCTTGCAATTTTGAGATAAATATTACTACACAATCGATCTACTTATAAAAAAATATTTGATGTTAAAACTGGATTCCGCAATAATATAAATAAAACTTAACTAAATATATATATCTAATTTAATTAAAATTCGATATTTTAAAGAAGTAAGATAGGAAGTAAATATTCTAAGCTCTACACATAAATGAAAAAAATCCTTTTTATGAATCCACAAAAATTGGTTGAAAAATGGTTAAGGAAAATTTTTTTTAACTTCAAACCAACTAAGGTTTTATCTTTTATAACAAAAAGAACCATTTTATATGAACATAAATCCTTTTTTTAAAGGTATGCCTTAAAATATTTTGACCATCAATTTTTGTTCCTTTTATAAATTTCTTCATGATAGTTTTTGTGGGTACTTTGAACCAATTTTACTATTCACAATGTGATATCAAAGAAAATAATTAAGAACTGACACCCACAACATATGCATTTGGTGTTGATTTTTTTGGTTTCTTAGTTTTCAAAGAACACTAGGGATTCTGACTATTATTATTGTGGGAAAAATAAAATTTAAAGAAAAAAAAAACTTTATATTATATGAAAAGGCAATTAAAATGCTTCTTCCTTTTTCAACTACATACTGATTTAACAGAAATTAGATTTTCAGCTCTAGCGGGTGCTAAAACTAAATACAGAAATGGACTTGACCAGCGTTTCTCAACCTTAGGGTCGCGACCCGAATTTGGGTCGCGAAAGATTTTCAATGGGTCGTTTAAATGGAACAATTCTTTTACAAATGCTACATATATTAAATCAAAAATAATATAATATTTTGATTATGTGAGAAGAATTTATCTATACATCTATTTTCCAATAGATTGCTCTGTTCATTCGCTTTAAATAAACAAATCGTACAGAAAACTGCTCTTTTTTGGTTCTAACTTATGTCAGCTTGGGTCCAAAATCCATTTTTAAAATGTGAAACCAATGTTTTATCTTCATTGAAGGGAGAAAAAATAATTGAACTGTCTTGCGATAAAGCACTTGAAATGGTATTTAATAATCAAGAACACTTGAACAAATTTTGGATCCAAATACGATGTGATTTGTGAATACCAAATATTATATGAAAAGGCAATTAAAATGCTTCTTCCTTTTTCAGCTACATACTGATTTAACAGAAATTAGATTTTCAGCTCTAGCGGGTGCTAAAACTAAATACAGAAATGGACTTGACGATGTGGGTAATAATACCATTGAGTAAATCAATTGAGCCAAGACTTAATAAATTACCAAATAAATGTCAACAACAAATAAGTCATTAAAATAATAAATAAAAAAACATTTTAAAAGTGTCTTTCATTTCTTGTACTTGTCAATGCATATACCATTTCAGATTGAGGGTCACGTTATTTTGTACTCATATTTTATAGGTCGCAATAGTAAAAAGGTTGAGAAACGCTGCTCTACAATGTATTAAAAATACATTCAGCTGACAAAAGTAAGATTTATCCCTTTTGAAAAAAGAAAATTCAAAACAACATTCATAATAGAAAAAAATGTTTAATGCAGTGCTTTTTTACGGGTCCGCGCAATAACTCATCGGTACTTAACTCATCGGTCGATTTTGGATAAGTTATATCCATTTTAACTCATCCGAAAATTTGCCGATGAGTTATATCCTTTGAAATGACATAACTCATCCAACTCAATGCTTATTTGTGATTTGTGACAAAAACTTGGGTATTTACTCATTGGCCGATAAGATAAATACATTACATTTACCGACCTGATTGGCTCCATTTTTGTGTTAGCAGTATTGGGAGTGTCTCAGAACGCGAGAAGGGGGCGAAGGGTGAGGGCTGCGGGCGGGCGGACTGGAGTTATTGCACTTCGCCTTTTACCATTATAAAATAATGTCGTATAAGTCCCCAAAATATTCTTAAAAATAAAATAAAAAGAATTATGAATACTTTTATTTTGCTTATTTATGTTAAGTTTGTTTTGCAATTTCTTAACAAAAAAAAAACTAACAAACACAAACATTAAAATATTAATATAAATTTTATGCACATTCATGCACATTCATGCACATTCTAACATATGATTTCTAAGGACACATTTTATAATGAACTGAGTTAAAGAGTGGATTCATTAAGATTATAAATAAAATTATGAATTTTTAGAATAATAAATATTTGGAAAAATTATTTTAAAATAAACTTTGCAGCACGTAATATATTATTTAACTTGAGAAGAAAACAAACCATTTTTAAAATAATAAAAAAACTTAATTTAATTCATCTCCAAGGGTAAATGAGTTACTTTCTACAAACCTTATTTCATGTTATAATATATTATTTCTTGTTAAATACCAAATGTTTTACCAACTTTTCATTACATAAAAAATAAATTTAATAAAATGTTATCAATTTATTATTTAAAATCATCAGGTATTATATATTTACATGTATTTGAGTCGAATCCTAAGCATCAGAACTACTATTTATAACCAAAATTCGGTTTTTAAGAATCTAAAATATCTGTGAGTGGATTTTTGTAGAATTTCCTGATTATATATAAGTTTATCTGATGATGAACCATGCTATCAAAAAATGATAAAAAAAATATTTCTAGGCTTCAACTGCTAATTGAGAATATTATTGAAAATTTTGTCGAACAAAATAGAATATGGCGTTATATTTGATTCTAATTTTGAACAGGTTAAATACTTTGTTACTCTTAAGATAACTTAAGATACTTAAAGATAATTCTGAGGATAATTCCTGAGTAATCTTAATTCATTGATGTAGACATTTTGGCTCTCTGAATCAATAATTTTTACTGTACTTTTTAATTCCCGCAATAAGGAAGAATACAATCACTGTCAACACGAAGTCTTGTTAATATGAACTGATCATTTCCATCTAAATATTTTTGTATTTAATTCAATCACCTTCTTTGGGGAGAACTTTCACAGTATCAGAATTTTATTTTCCTAGTTTAAGAACTATTATATAACTGTATATGGTTAGGTTACCCGGGCGGAGGGCATACCAGCCTACTTGCACGTAGGCCTGTTGGCCCTTTATATAACTGTATATAGTAAAGTATAGATTTATGTACCTATATTTTTGAATTGCTTTCAAATGTAAAAGATACAGAAAAGATGGAATGATAAATTTCTGATATTTTATATTTATTTCTTATTATTATGTAATGTGTGTATAAAATACCATTAAATTCTCACAAAATTTTCTAAAAAAAATTTTTTTTTCGTAAAATTGTCCTTTCTTTATTTGAATTGATATGAAATTTATTCAAATTTAATTTTATAAAGGAAAACTTTCTTTCGGATTATTTTATTTCTTTAAATAAAGGTGTTATTTTGGGATTTGGGTTATATATAATAGATAAATAAAATTATCTTCATTCTAAGATAAAATGCCCAGAATAAAATTTAATATCATAAAAACAAATTTCTTACATTTATAACTAACTAGAAAATATGTTTCCCACATTCGTTTCAGACAATTAAGAATTCAAAGTACGCATAGATAATAGTGATTTTAAGACAATATATTAAGTAAGATTTATGTTTCTCTGCTTAATTATAAAGAAAGAAAATAAAGGATTTTAATGCGTTGGGGATCGTTATGTTGTATTTAGTGCTATAGAATTTAGATCACTAAATGGAGTATTATATGCGTCAATACACATGCAATCATTTAGATGCATCTGCGTAAATAATGAAAAAATTTAGATGCATCAGCGTATATAATGAAAAAATTTAGATGCATCAGCGTAAATAATGAAATCATTTAGATGTTTCGTATTGAATATTACGTAATACCTAAACAAACATAATATCTCTCACAATATTTCAATACAGCCAAATACAAAAAAAAAAATGAAGAAAAAATATTCTCTCTTTGCAACTACCTCTCCCCTACGCATTAAAACAGTATATTGGATATGTAAACAAAATTTGTTATACAACTCGTTCTGTATTTACACAAAAATACATTGACACTTGTCAATTTATATCACTCGACCTTCGGTCTCGTGATATAAGTATTGACTCGTGTCAATGTATTTTTGTGTATACAGAACTCTTAATTAATAACAAATTTAGTTTACATATACAATAATCTACTATTATAACCACATAATAATTATATCCAATTTAATATAATATATCCCATTTGACGTTTTAAGATAATTTAAGTCGGAATTGTAGTAAATAAAACGTAGAAATTCATTTATTTCATCAATTCTAGAAAAACATGTGTATTTATTATAAAAAAATTATTTAAAAGAAAAACTTTTAATACTTTGTTGTTGCTGATATTTTTAATGTTTACTATGTATATTATTTTTGTATTGCTGAGCATAAATTTTATACAAAATAATATAGTAAAAACTTTTAATGCGCATGGCTTCGGTAAGTTGTATTTACATTCGCAAATTTAGCTCGGTAAATGCTCCATTACATGCATCAATACACATGCAATTATAGAGGAATGTAAATTGTATTTACATTTCCCTGTGATGTAAATTGTATTTACATTGCTCTATATTGTATTTACATTCTTCATTTTGAACTGCGTAATACTATAAACAAAAATAATATCACTCACACTCACAATATTTCAAACAGACAAATACCAAAAAAAAAAAAAAATTGCAAATGTATACCTCTCACATGCATCATATCAATGTCAATCAAAGCTTAGTTTATAATGCTAAAAATCTATATTTTCCCTCTGAGCTAATCTATATTTTCCCTCTGAGCAAACAAAAAAAAAAAAAAGAACCAATAAAAAAATACGCGGCTATTTTTTTTTTTTTCCTAAAAAGCGGCCAGTCGATGAATTTTCTTAACATGTGTTTCAATCTACTATTTTTAAAGGATCTTCGAACCTCTACTACTAAATTTTTAAACGAGTGTGGTTGGATTTTAGTACAAAAATTTAAACCATACTTCAAAAATTGCACTTATTTTTATTCAAAAAAACAAAATGAATAAAAATAGAACAATGGTAACCCTGAAAATATCTTTGTTGTCATTATAAAGTTTGCTGTCAAATGTCAAGTAAGAATTTTTTTTTCTTTTATCAACAAACGAGGAAAATGGCAGCAACAAGGAGATTATTTATTGTAAATATAAATTATAACTATATATTTATTATTTGATTTTATTTTTAATTATAAAAAAAAATAATTATAAAATTATTATTATTTTTTTTAATAATTAAAAATAAAATTAAATAAAATTTAAGAAGACCATTAGTTCCTAAAATAATAAAAAAAAAATTAGTAATTTTTCTGAAAAAAAATTATTCGATTTTTTTTTTTGCAAAAAAGAAAATGAATAATTTTTTTTGGAAAAATTACTAATTTTTTTTTAATATTTTAGGAATTTTTTTAATATTTTAGGAATTAGCTGATCTTAAATCATCCGGTTTGAAATCATTTCGAGAAATAAATTTACTTCCGTATTAATTAAATTTTATTTCCTTGCTTCATTTTGAACTTTTTTGTTTATTTTTTTCATTGTAAATGTATTGTTTTCAACTCCCTCTCCCATGCACATTAAAGCAGTATACAATACATGTTAATCAAATTTGTTATACAGCTCGTTGTGTATACACACAAACATATAGACACTCGTCAATATTATATCACTCGACCTTCGGTCTCGTGATATAAACATGACTCGTGTCTATGTGTTTGTGTGTATACACAACTCGCAAGAATAACAAATTTTCTTACCATGTATTGTAATCTACTATTAATTTTATGAAGTTTTAAAGATTACCTGTCAAAATGAAAAAGGCAAACTTCACCTAAGTACCTTAATAAACTTTAAATAATTATGATATAAATAATCTATTTTCACTATTTCCACAGAAACAATTGGACCGTTGTCAATAAAATCTGATTGATCAGCATTTTTAGAAAGATCAAATATATTTGACTTATTTTATGAAGCTCTGCTGATGCCAAATTAAAGAAATTATTTAAAAAAAAAAAAATCTATTTTTAACAGATTGCTAATCTTTTTTTTGTGGTGCTGGTGGTGAGGTGAGGATGGTGTTAAAGAAAGTTTTAAAAAAAAAAACTCAACTAATGTAATTAAGTTTATTTTTAATAATCGTCATAATATATTATTTATTTAGATATTTTAAAGATAAATGTACATTCATCCTGTGATTTAATAATATCTTGTAGGTTAATTAGATTTTGTGAAATGAAATAACTTAATTTGTTTCTACTTTAATTTTTTAAACTCAGAATACAGTTTTAAATTTTAATTCATCTATTATCACTTATTTTAATTATAAGCTGAATTTTCGTTATATCCTTAAGGTTCGTAAACTATGGTAAACTGCATAACCACAATCGTTTTTTAAAACCACTTAGAAATTTAAAGAAATTGTATCCACTTCAATGAATTAATATTTTAAAAAGAATAATAATAAAGCCCAATTTTCTGTAGATAAACAAATATTTAAACTTTAGTGTGAAATAATGTTTTTTATTATTTTACTACAGATTTTCTTTTAATTCTAATTTATTTTTGCTTCTTTTTTAAAAATAAGCTCAAAGTAATTGTTTAATTTTCAAGATAGTTTGAGATTATTCTTTCAGTTTTTAAACTCAAATAATACTTTTTGATTCTAAAAAAAAAAATGTATAAGGATAATATATCAGGGGTGTCAACTGATTTTTCTATAAGATCTACTTCGCATAGTAAAAATCCTCTGCGATCTACTTTTTCTAAAAGTAGGAGTAAGAGGAAAAGGCAATATTTAGGGATTAAAATTCTAAGTGTTCGTCTGTTAAATTAGTTCGGTACTTCGACTCTATTATTTTCATTTGTGAAAATGCTGATTCGTCGAACCAAAACAGGCGTTTAATTTTCAGCACATTTTTTTATATTTGGATATTTATCTTCTGCTAAATATTTTGATATTTGAAAGCTCTTGCTTTAATATAAATATCATTTTGTAAAGTAATAATTTCTGCTTCAAGTGTAATGTTATCCATATATCAAAAATAGTTGAAAGGTTTTCTGCAATTGTTTCTGCTTTAATATTGCTATCAAATGGAAAACTCATAAATAAAACTACATTATCAAGTTTTTTAAATATTCGAAACACAAATTCTTCAATAACGTTCTTAGTTTCTTAGATATATTTATTTTCATCATAATTAGTAGAAGCAGAACTTTTTAATTGCGCCAACATGTTTGGAAAATTAGATAAATTTTTTTGATTCTTGAAATTGAAATTGGCAATTTGAAAGGAAATAAATATCTGTAATATAAATATTTATTGGCGATCGACCTAAAGTCATTATGCGATCGAACGGTAGACCGCGATCGACGTTATTGACACCTCTTGTTAATATTGATTTAACAATTTGAACTTTTTACAATTTAAATTGATTATTCCGACTCATCCATGTATGTAATTCTCAATTGAACGTATTGGGCTTTTTAAACTTGCACTAATGCATGTGATTCTTTAACCTTTGTCTCGAGGGAATTTTTTGTGGACAAGCGTGAGTGAAACAAAGAGAAGGAGGTAAAAGAACCAGATCCACTAGTAGAAATGTAAGAAGCCTCATTACAATTAACCAGAAACAAGTTCTGCCGTTAAATCATACCAGCGTGTCATACTTAGCAGCAGCATCTAGCCGAGAACAGAGTCAATTTTTTTTTTCTTTCATTGCATAATAATTCAAAATTAAAATTTTTTTGTCCCATTTTTAGTAAATTTCATTTTCTATTTACGTGTGGTTAAGTTTTCTTTTTTTTTTTCAAAGAAATTTCATTGATTTTCTTTTGTGATTTTCTTTTTATTGTTTTTTTTTTTAAATTTCAATAATTTTTTTTTTGAAAAAAAAAGGATTTATTTTTATTCTCTTTTTGCAGAAATTCTCATTTAATTTTTTTTCGTACCTAGAATTTTTTTTAAATTTTTTTTTAAATTATTATTGTAAATTAGATTTGTTCCAAATTTAATTTTATTCAATAAATTTTTTGTTCGAAAAATCAATTGAATTTTACAATAATTATATATATGTACCTATATATTTATTTCAATGAAACTATGTTGTTAAAAACTCGGCGATCGACCTTATTGAGACGAACAACCTAACTGAATGAGCCCAAAATACGAACTGAATAAAAATAATATTTATTCGAAAGAGAAATAAAAATAAAAAAAAATAAAATAAAAGTTGGAAGCTTGTAAATTTTTTTCTTAATTTATTTTTAAGAGGGAAGGGAATCTATGTACGACAAGCTTTAATTTTGTTACTCTGATTGAAGAGAGCCTTATTAATTAAAAGAGCAATATTTTTCTTGGTAAAGAGCTTTTAATATTTTGTATTTATTTTTTTTTGTGAGAAGACTACTAAATAAATAAAACATAAAATCAAGAAAAAAAAATGAATAAAAGCTTCTCAAATACCACGTGGATTAACATTTATATTCTTTTCCAAATCGAAATTTATGTAATCATTTTTTATTTAGTTCAAAAATTTTAGCATCATTCTCTTTATGTTTGTTAGAGTGAAATCTTGTAAACTGTCATATATTTGACCCACTTTCCTCTATCTAATTTTTCTGAAATTCTGCACACAAATTTATCATATGAGGACATCATGAAGATATTAGTGGACTGAGTCCAAAATTTACAAAAATGCGTTAATCATGCCAAATAATAATAAATATGTGACCTAAACTCGGTCACAACAATAAAAATATGATTGTGCTATATGAAATCTAAAATTTAGGCATACTTAGATAATGTACAATGTACACAAAAAACGTTAAATTCTACTCATAAATAAGTTTGTGCTTTCACTTGACAATAAACATAAGCTTGAGAAATAATAATAAAAAAATACAAATTTCCAAATAAAATATAATATAATTTTTTATATTTGTATTACATTTTTTAACCTATAAATGAATAAGATTTTTCTTTAAAATATCTTCGAATTATTTGCAGAAAAAGTAATGGCATTAATCTAAAATTCATTCTTTTTTACAGTTTTGCCATCAATTTATTACATTTTTTTTGTAATTTTTTAGCTTTATCTTTTAACAGAGTATATACAAAATGCTGAAACTGAAAAACAAGAAAGGTAATTCTATATTTATTCATAAAAAATGATGTTCTACATTTTATCCATTGCTTATAAAAAATTATGTTCGTTTTTCTGAATAATTTATTATATTAAATTAGGTATGTTTTAAAAAAAAATTAAAAATTAGTCATGTTGAAATAATATAGAACAGTGAATTATAGGGCTCGTTATCTAATTTCGATTAAAAAAATTTTGTGGTAAATTTGTGGAAAAATTTTTCTTTTTAAGTTTTCTACAATCTCTTTTTTTTTACATTAGTTGAGTTGAGGGTGTATCTTAACACCACTGCACTTAAAGGCAATAAATTGCCCTGAAAACTTTACCATCACTCTCACATACATGCTAATATGAGAGGAGAGGGCTCTGTAAGAAGCATGCAATGGAAAATTAGTATAACCACCAAACGATGCTTAAATCAAGCATCAGAAAAAAAAGACTTATAGAAAAAAAACATTAGACACTAAGAACAAGTCTCGTTTCTGATAAATAACTAAATCACTAGTGACATAGCACATAAAACAAAGAATAGATTCCCTAGTGAAAAATTTTAAAGGAAGAGAGTGAATATTAGAAGAAAGAGTAAATTAAAAAAATTAAAAATATAAATAAGAAGAAATATTAATTAAAGTCTTCCAATGTGATTAGAGAAAAAAGAATTAGTCTTTAAACCAGCTTTAAGGGATGCCTTAGAGATATTAAGGTTAAAAACATGATGATTTTTATTAGCAAAAGCAAGCATTCGAGAAATGGGATCATTGCATCCATATTCGGTTCTATGGAAAGCAACTTCAAATAAGTTAGTAGTACGGAGGCTTCTGTTTTTAACTCGAAAGTTGATTTTGTCCAGAATAAAGGGAGAAATAATTTCACCAATAATAATTTTATGAATGAAAACAACATCGGCAAATTCACGTCTGTCTTGAAGAGATTCAAGCTTAATGAGATTTAAGCTCTCTCTATACGGTGGAAGGATTAAGTTATCCTCCCAAGGAAGATGCCTCAATGCAAATCTAAGAAATTTTTTTTTTGACGAATTCGACTCTATTGATGTCGACAGAAAAAAAGGGTGACCATACTTGAGAGGCATATTCTAACAATGGTCTTACAAGAGATGTAAAAAGAATACTAGTTATAAATAGGTCTCAGAACTCTCTTGACCAACGTTTAATAAAACCTAGAGTGGAATTTGCTTTATTTACAATTGAATTAACATGTGGTTTAATGTCAATTGGTAATCACATAAAAATTAAAAATTTCATATTTCACTTTTTATCCAAATCCGTTACAGCACCTAGTTCGAATCCACAATTGGCCTCCAAAAGTCAGGACAAAAGTTTGAAAAGTTTTGAACAAATGATAAAAAGAAATTTATTAATTTTATTTTATGAAAATTTTTTAAAATATATTTTTATATATAAAAATCTGACCCCAAAAAAAATTTTGTATAAAACAAAGTTTTAAAAGGATGTAATGAATTTGAAAAAGGATGTTCTTCATGAAAAGGTAAGTTTTATTTAACATCGTCGTAAAAAAAAATAAAGGAAAAAAAAAAAAAAAAAAAAGTTTAAATTATTTTTCTTTATGTAAATTATTTAATTTAAAGATGAAAAGGTTTTTTGATGAATAAATAAATTGATATTAACATTAGAATTATTTTTGGAATAAGATTGTTATTTGAATTTGAAAACGAAATAGTAACATCAAAATGTTTTGAAAATGTCATGAATATTAACTTTGTAATTTTAGTATAATATTTTTCTCGTAACACAGACATAATAAAACAATTCTCTAATTAAATATTAGATTAAAAATTGTTTTTTAAGAAATTTTGAAACCACAGACAGTTTGTACACTCAAAATTCTATAATTTTTCTAAGACACAAACACAATACATCAAAATAATAATATTAATATTCTAAAAATATTAAATAATATAATTTGTATTTTCTGTTTAATTTTGAACACAATATATTCAAAGGAAATTAATAGGAATCGGTTTTCTTTTGCCCCATAAATTTATTATATTTCATTAAATAACAGAATTTTTTTTAGTTATACACATATTCATTCACAAGTGTTAGAATCATATTTTGTATTTAAAATATTTCCTTGAAGCTTTAATGAAATTTCCTTACACTTAATCAAAATAGTTTATTTAAATTATTTTTTGACATAAATTTACCTAAATCTTTTCTATAAAGTTTTCTATACATCAATTTAACTTTGTTACAAAAATTGTTTACAAAGATTTTTATATATGACATATGTTATAATTTTAATGATTGACATAGCCTTTAATATATTTGTGGATATTTATTTTTGTATATATAGGTGTTTTACTGTTGATCAAACTTGATGATTTATTTGAAAACTGCAACTTTAACTCATTAAGTAATTAAAACTTAGTGCAAAAAATTAGCTTTCACATTATTTTGCCCGATTTTCCTACTATCTACATCTAAAGCAAAAATTTAATTTTGTGTTAAATATAATAAAGTTACACATAAGAAAACTAATACATAACTTATAAAATTGACATTATTATCCACCTTTTCTATTTTCTTATACAATGATAGAGATTGAAACACACATAATTCAAGCCTATCAAATTAATTTCCCTACTTTCTTGTAAGTTCTTTGAAATAGCGTTCTAGTTCTACAATGCTTAGTTCGACTAGTGTTATTATGGCTGAGTCACCAAACTATTAGACATTTATGATAGTACGATCCGTTTAATCATAAAAGTTATAAAATGAAAGGTTTTTAATAATAAATAACAGAGCGAATAAACTAAAATTTATTATTTTTTAAGCAATCTGTTGTTCATATCTTATTCTCAGCTGTTATTAAATTTGACCTTATCTCTTTGTGAACAATTAAAATGAAATTAATTTTGTTTTTCCTTTTATTATTATTTAGTGGTGCTGAAATTTCCTTTTTTTTTTTCATTTCAGGGGTAAAAAACTATATCTTCTTTTTTTTATTTTAATCTTTTATCAGAAAAAAAAATTAAAATTAATAAACTTTCCTATTGTTCTAAAAACCATTGTTTTTCAAATAAAATTAAAAAAAAAATTTATTTGTGTTTGTTTTCTGAAACTTTTCCACCATCAACATACTGTAAAAATTGTTATGCTCTTGCTTCTTAACTTTATTGAATTTACATATTTATTTAAAAAAAATAAATTAAACAAAATACTAAGCCCTGCCACTGCGGAAATTTTGTTTTGGTTATGCTTTTATTGTAGACTTAATACAATCTCGAATGAAGTGATTTTTTGATATGTTCGAAAATATAGACCTGGTCAGTGAGCCGATTTTCTTAAATTGTGAGTTTTTTTTTTTTGGCTTAAATTGACATTTAAAAACTTTCAACAGAATATATTATAAATTATACCTTTATATTAATATTTCACCTGAAAGTTCAGTCTACCTTGGTATAATGAAAAAACAAGGACAATGTTTTTCGATAAAATTTTCATTTCATAACATAACGAAGAAAGTTAACAGATGATATATTATATACTTAACAAAAAATATTGAAATCACTATGAAATTCCAAGAATGAAGACAAAAGTTTTAACTTTTATTTTTGGTGTAATTTTCTTGCGTTTTATAGATAGTTTAAGCCAAGGGTCGGCAACATACGGCCCGCAGGCCAGATACGGCGCATTCGGTGTTCTTGTTTGGCCCTCCAAGATTTTTATTGCCGCCTTGTTATTCGGCCTGATTTATTCTTCTAGGCCTTTTTATAATTTTTTAACTTTTTTACAGCAAAAAAAATTAAAACTCTCAAAAATTCCATTCAGAACCTCATATTTATATAATTCAGCTTTTAAAAAAATTCTATTACTACAACTTTTTGCATTATTCAATAAATGTTGCATTAAAAATATTGTTTTCTGCTAAATATTGATCGCCAAATTTTCTGAAGGGCTGCTATTGTTGTAGCATTACGAATTGTAAATTAAGTAAATGAAAGAATTAATCCCACAAAAAATTGAAAAATCTGCATCAGACCCAGTTGATGAAAGTCTTGCAGACGCTTGGTCTAAGCCAGGGGTGGGGAACCTTTTTAGATATAAAGGCTGCATTGACTATGCCCAGTTTCCAAGAAGGCCGCACATAGTAGTTTTAATGCTGAATATAAGTAGGTATGATTAGATTCTTAGCGATACTTTTTATTTTAATATGTATATATTTGCATAATAAAGAAATACAAGCACAATAAAAAGTATTTTGTAAAAAAAGATAAATAAGAAGTATATTGTTTAACTTTAATGAAGTTTAATGCCAAGAAAGCTGCATTTTACCCTTTTTCAACCGGAGTATAAGGCCGCCTTTTATCCTCCAAAAGGCCGCATGCGGTCTTAACGCCGCAGGTTCCCCACCCCTGAGGTTCCCCACCATAAGCTATACTAGAGCCAAAATAATATTTTTTTTAGATTGAAACACATTATAGACAGAAATTTTTAGGAAATTTTTAAATTGGAGTATCTCATTTCTTAAAATTCACTCTACAAATTTCCAAGAAAATTATTTTATTGTTAAAGCACAAAAACCTAATTGCTTGAACCAAATTTTTTTACGTAAAAATATTCTAATATTCAAAAACTGTTGATACCGATGTAGGTATTTGCAAACTAAAAATATAGAGTCATTTAAATTTTTTTTTATAAAAAGGATACACTTATCTGCATAATGATTTTATTAATTGAATTTTGCATTTATTTAAAAAAATTTGATGATGAGAATAAATTTAAATATTTTTGGGTATTAAATTTTCAATGCTGCTTATAAGATGCAGTACACATAGTAAAAGTAGACATAAAAATGGTTTATTTTTCATTCTGCTACGATACAAAAATTTACTATATAAACATATATTTATTTATATTATATCATATAAAAAAAATAAAAAACAGGAATAAAATAAGTTGTCAATTGTCATATGAAATGTTCACGAAAAAAATATTTTTTTCAATATAAAATATAACGTTATGAAATTAAAAAAAATTAAATCAGATATTTATGAGATACAAAAATTAATGACAATTTAAATATTGTTAAGTTTTTTTTCCCCCCAAATGTCAGTAAAGAAATTAATAATAATTAAAAAATAATTTATCATTTATATGGGAATTGATCGTTGATATTTAAAGTAATAAGTATTTCATATTGATGTCCTTCTTGACAAAGAGAGATAAAAAAATCGTTTAATGCTTTAAAAATCTATATTGAAAATGGTTCAAAATGTGTTATCAAAAATTATTATAATTTAATATGAGACTTTTGATAATTTGTTAATGTTTGTTCTGAAAATATTTTTTCAGTTTTAAATGGGAACGAGAATGTTGTAAGCTCTATGATTTTTTTTTTTTTTTTACATTGTTAGACTTTTTGTTCTTTGAAGAACTAATTTAAAAATATGTACTTAAGTATATTCATATTTCACTTTTTTTAAAATCAGGCTAAATATTTGTATATGCATGACGTGAAAGAAAACTTTTCTTAACACACGGTTTCTTTGCAAAAGGAACGCGTACAAAAATTCGATTTGGCTTAGATTACGATTTCTATGAAAACATTATCCTGTTGAAAAACGTAATCTTTAACATCAATGTTGGCCAAAACATTGATTAAAACTTTGTTTGTTGATTGTCTTTAATAATACCATAGATTAAGAATACAGAAAGATTTATAGCTTCATACAACATTTTTTCAGTCTTTTTTGGTATTTTTATGTGAAGGTGTTAGTAAAACTAAATAAAATTCTTTTCATACATTGATAATTATCACGTATTTTATTTTGTTTTACTAACACATTCACATGAAAATACCAAAAATGATGTCGTATGAAGCTAAGAATCTATGTATATTCTTAATCTATGATAATACTTAAATATAAAAACATTTTTCCAAAATAAAAATTATATAAATTTGTATTGTGTGTTCACAGTATAATAATTTCATTAAAAAAAAAAATCTTACTAGAATTTTGCTCCTAACTAACGAACATATATATATCTTTCAAGAATCCTTAAAGATATTCTGATCCAATTAGGAGCCCCGAAGGTATTTAATAATTGTCATTTCATTTGCAAATAAAAAAGGATATTTTTGGGAAATTGATTACGACGACTACTATATTTTGTTTCTATAACTAAAAAACCCTTACAAATATAAAACAAACAATCAAACCCACTATGTTCGTAACATATCTGTATTAATGTAACAATAAAACTTTAACTTTTTTAAATATTGTTTCATGAAAATATACAATTTAAATAGTTTTGTTTATTGATACACTTTCATAATAAAAGCTTTTCCATGTAAATGAATAATTTAATAGAACAAAAAACTTAATTTTTTTTTAATTTTTTTATTTCAAGAAATTGCTAATATGTTGTCCTTTAACAATAAATAAAGATTTTAAACAAAAAAAACACGAAGCAGTCATAGAACTGCCTACAGAAGTTTATACTTAAAGATTTAAAAACTGTGAAAAAAACTATGAATAACAGTGGCTACAAATGATGGGCTGCTCAGTAAAAAATGTAAATTAAAATAAAAATCAGTCCATCAGTCCAAAAGCAGTCCATTATTTGTAGCCACTGTTATTTCATAGTTTAAATCTTAAGTATAAACTTCTGTAGGCAGTTCTATGACTGCTTCGTGTTTTTTTTATTCGTTTTTCGTTTTTTTTATATGCATGCATACTGAAAGATGTAATATCTTCTATTGTATATTTTTATTGTTTAAATAAATAATTAAACAAACACAAAAAAATATCAAAATACTATTTACCATAACCCAAAACAAAAAATTTTTCTATGGCTTTTTTTCTTTTCTTTTTTATTTATATATACATAAATAACTAAAAAATGTAATATCTTATATCGTATATTTTTCTTGATTAAATAAATAAAAAAATAAAAAACAACACAAAAAAATATCAAAATACTGTTTACTATTACCATAGATTAAGAATGCTATTACCCAAAAATTATGATTCATGTGTTTTTTTATTATATTTTAGAAATGCAAAATCATATGGGTTGTATGGCTTAGTGGCTAGAACATCGGACTATAAGAGTGAAGGTGTCAGGTTCGATTCCCCAATGAATACATTTTTTTTTCATTTTTTTGAACATAATAATTTTTTTTTTTTGAACATAATTTTTTTATTGGTAGAATATGTAATTTTTTTGCTTGTAATATTGGGCCCTATATATACATATATTTGAAATTAAAAAAGTGTACGATAATTATGAATTCCTACCCAAAATTTTTGGTCTGGTAATCTTTATTTCACCAGAGCTACCTATTTTGAAATTTTTTTTTTTTGCATATTTTGAGCCGGGAAAACCTATAATGATAAATTTCTTGATCGATATCTATACTATCAATGCCAAAATATACCTATGTTGTTTGTAACGAGTTTAGTGCGTCCAATATTATAAATTTGTTTTATAGGATATAATGTTTATAACTTTAGTGGTTACATGATCTCTGTAAAAAATAATCTAGAGTGTGTAAAAACATTTCCCAGATGTTTCGAAAATTATTTTATTTGATGGAAAATCAGCTCGAATAACTAATTTAAATTAAACATTATGAATTATAAATCGAAATTTTGTTCATATAAATCGAATTTTAAGACATTTTACTAAATTTTTGTTCATATTAATCAATTGTTAAATAATTTTATTAAATTTTGGCTTTAAATCTATTTTATTGTATTTTGTTTATATAAGTCTTATCTGTAAAAGTTCATCATCGACTGGAAATAATATTATTTGTCTAGCTAAATCTATAATTAATTTGAGACGTTAAATAATATGAAGTTAAAAATATTTTATATTTTTATATTTAATCATTCGTAACTGCGTGAAATTCCGAAGTTTTCACAATCTGCATGTCAAAATAAAAAATAGACGAAAATATAAAATTGAAATTAGAATCGAATTTGGCAAATAATATTTAAGCTATAAATTAAAAAATATAGGATCAAATAATAAATGTATATTTCTATTCCTAACTATTACTTTTTAATTATTTCATAGTCCCTTATTTTATTATACATATATAAATAAATCGACAATAAGTTCCGTTGTCACATGAGAGATTTTTTTTGGGGACCCACAAAGAAAAGGATTATTTAATTTCTTTTTTTTAATGAAAAACTATAAATCATATTTTTATTTTAATTCAAGAATTGTTAAGTGGTGCAAAAATTTAATTTTTATCATATATCATATGAATATTTAACGTTTTCCAAAAATACTAAAAGGATTTGTTTCTTTATTAAAAAAAAAAAATCCTCATTGGGAATCGAACCAGGCACCTTCAGACTTACAGTGTGATGTTCTACTATAATACTAAGCCATATTGCCTATATAAGTTTAGCTTTCTAAACAAATACAAAAAATATTTTTGATTTATTTTCCTAAATAATATTAAATCTCATTATATGGCAATGAGATTAATTTTTTGATTGGTTAGTTAATTTTTCAAACTCGTTTTTTGAGTATTCTAATTCTTTTCTTATTTTTTTTTTTGAGTATTATTTTTTATTCCCCTACAATAAAATAAAAACAAAAAAATGAATGGTTTATTAGAATTTTTTTATTATATTTTAGAAAGCAAAAATTATATGGCCGTATGGCTTAGTGGCTAGAACATCGGACTATAAGAGTGAAGGTGTCAGGTTCGATTCCCCAATGAATACATTTTTTTTTAAATTTTTTTGAACATAATAATTTTTAAAATTTTTTGAACATAATTTTTTTATTGGTAGAATATGTAATTTTTTTGCTTGTAATATTGGACATATATTTGAAATTAAAAAAGTGTACGATAATTATGAATTCCTACCCAAAATTTTTGGTCTGGTAATCTTTATTTCACCAGAGCTACCTATTTTGAAAATATTTTTTTTTTTTGCATATTTTGAGCCGGGAAAACCTATAATGATAAATTACTTGATCGATATCTATACTATCAATGCCAAAATATACCTATGTTGTTTGTAACGAGTTTAGTGCGTCCAATATTATAAATTTGTTTTATAGGATATAATGTTTATAACTTTAGTGGTTACATGATCTCTGTAAAAAATAATCTAGAGTGTGTAAAAACATTTCCCAGATGTTTCGAAAATTATTTTATTTGATGGAAAATCAGCTCGAATAACTAATTTAAATTAAACATTATGAATTATAAATCGAAATTTTGTTCATATAAATCGAATTTTAAGACATTTTACTAAATTTTTGTTCATATTAATCAATTGTTAAATAATTTTATTAAATTTTGGCATTTAAATCTATTTTATTGTATTTTGTTTAGGTATATAAGTCTTATCTGTAAAAGTTCATCATCGACTGGAAATAATATTATTTGTCTAGCTAAATCTATAATTAATTTGAGACGTTAAATAATATGAAGTTAACAATATTTTATATTTTTATATTTAATCATTCGTAACTGCGTGAAATTCCGAAGTTTTCACAATCTGCATGTCAAAATAAAAAATAGACGAAAATATCAAATTGAAATTAGAATCGAATTTGGCAAATAATATTTAAGCTATAAATTAAAAAATATAGGATCAAAAAATAAATGTATATTTCTATTGCTAACTATTACTTTTTAATTATTTCATAGTCCCTTATTTTATTATACATATATAAATAAATCGACAATAAATTCCGTTGTCACATGAGAATTTTTTTTTGGGGACCCACAAAGAAAAGGATTATTTAATTTCTTTTTTTTAATGAAAAACTATAAATCATATTTTTATTTTAATTCAAGAATTGTTAAGTGGTGCAAAAAATTAATTTTTATCATATATCATATGAATATTTAACGTTTTCCAAAAATACTAAAAGGATTTGTTTCTTTATTAAAAAAAAAAAATCCTCATTGGGAATCGAACCAGGCACCTTCAGACTTACAGTGTGATGTTCTACTATAATACTAAGCCATATTGCCTATATAAGTTTAGCTTTCTAAACAAATACAAAAAATATTTTTGATTTATTTTCCTAAATAATATTAAATCTCATTATATGGCAATGAGATTAATTTTTTGATTGGTTAGTTAATTTTTCAAACTCGTTTTTTGAGTATTCTAATTCTTTTCTTATTTTTTTTTTTGAGTATTATTTTTTATTCCCCTACAATAAAATAAAAACAAAACAATGAATGGTTTATTAGAATTTTTTTATTATATTTTAGAAAGCAAAAATTATATGGCCGTATGGCTTAGTGGCTAGAACATCGGACTATAAGAGTGAAGGTGTCAGGTTCGATTCCCCAATGAATACATTTTTTTTTAAATTTTTTTGAACATAATAATTTTTAAAATTTTTTGAACATAATTTTTTTATTGGTAGAATATGTAATTTTTTTGCTTGTAATATTGGACATATATTTGAAATTAAAAAAGTGTACGATAATTATGAATTCCTACCCAAAATTTTTGGTCTGGTAATCTTTATTTCACCAGAGCTACCTATTTTGAAAATATTTTTTTTTTTTGCATATTTTGAGCCGGGAAAACCTATAATGATAAATTACTTGATCGATATCTATACTATCAATGCCAAAATATACCTATGTTGTTTGTAACGAGTTTAGTGCGTCCAATATTATAAATTTGTTTTATAGGATATAATGTTTATAACTTTAGTGGTTACATGATCTCTGTAAAAAATAATCTAGAGTGTGTAAAAACATTTCCCAGATGTTTCGAAAATTATTTTATTTGATGGAAAATCAGCTCGAATAACTAATTTAAATTAAACATTATGAATTATAAATCGAAATTTTGTTCATATAAATCGAATTTTAAGACATTTTACTAAATTTTTGTTCATATTAATCAATTGTTAAATAATTTTATTAAATTTTGGCATTTAAATCTATTTTATTGTATTTTGTTTATATAAGTCTTATCTGTAAAAGTTCATCATCGACTGGAAATAATATTATTTGTCTAGCTAAATCTATAATTAATTTGAGACGTTAAATAATATGAAGTTAACAATATTTTATATTTTTATATTTAATCATTCGTAACTGCGTGAAATTCCGAAGTTTTCACAATCTGCATGTCAAAATAAAAAATAGACGAAAATATCAAATTGAAATTAGAATCGAATTTGGCAAATAATATTTAAGCTATAAATTAAAAAATATAGGATCAAAAAATAAATGTATATTTCTATTGCTAACTATTACTTTTTAATTATTTCATAGTCCCTTATTTTATTATACATATATAAATAAATCGACAATAAATTCCGTTGTCACATGAGAATTTTTTTTTGGGGACCCACAAAGAAAAGGATTATTTAATTTCTTTTTTTTAATGAAAAACTATAAATCATATTTTTATTTTAATTCAAGAATTGTTAAGTGGTGCAAAAATTTAATTTTTATCATATATCATATGAATATTTAACGTTTTCCAAAAATACTAAAAGGATTTGTTTCTTTATTAAAAAAAAAAAAAATCCTCATTGGGAATCGAACCAGGCACCTTCAGACTTACAGTGTGATGTTCTACTATAATACTAAGCCATATTGCCTATATGAGTTTAGCTTTCTAAACAAATACAAAAAATATTTTTGATTTATTTTCCTAAATAATATTAAATCTCATTATATGGCAATGAGATTAATTTTTTGATTGGTTAGTTAATTTTTCAAACTCGTTTTTTGAGTATTCTAATTCTTTTCTTATTTTTTTTTTTGAGTATTATTTTTTATTCCCCTACAATAAAATAAAAACAAAAAAATGAATGGTTTATTAGAATTTTTTTATTATATTTTAGAAAGCAAAAATTATATGGCCGTATGGCTTAGTGGCTAGAACATCGGACTATAAGAGTGAAGGTGTCAGGTTCGATTCCCCAATGAATACATTTTTTTTAAATTTTTTTGAACATAATAATTTTTAAAATTTTTGGAACATAATTTTTTTATTGTTAGAATATGTAATTTTTTTGCTTGTAATATTGGACATATATTTGAAATTAAAAAAGTGTACGATAATTATGAATTCCTACCCAAAATTTTTGGTCTGGTAATCTTTATTTCACCAGAGCTACCTATTTTGAAAATATTTTTTTTTTTTGCATATTTTGAGCCGGGAAAACCTATAATGATAAATTACTTGATCGATATCTATACTATCAATGCCAAAATATACCTATGTTGTTTGTAACGAGTTTAGTGCGTCCAATATTATAAATTTGTTTTATAGGATATAATGTTTATAACTTTAGTGGTTACATGATCTCTGTAAAAAATAATCTAGAGTGTGTAAAAACATTTCCCAGATGTTTCGAAAATTATTTTATTTGATGGAAAATCAGCTCGAATAACTAATTTAAATTAAACATTATGAATTATAAATCGAAATTTTGTTCATATAAATCGAATTTTAAGACATTTTACTAAATTTTTGTTCATATTAATCAATTGTTAAATAATTTTATTAAATTTTGGCATTTAAATCTATTTTATTGTATTTTGTTTATATAAGTCTTATCTGTAAAAGTTCATCATCGACTGGAAATAATATTATTTGTCTAGCTAAATCTATAATTAATTTGAGACGTTAAATAATATGAAGTTAACAATATTTTATATTTTTATATTTAATCATTCGTAACTGCGTGAAATTCCGAAGTTTTCACAATCTGCATGTCAAAATAAAAAATAGACGAAAATATCAAATTGAAATTAGAATCGAATTTGGCAAATAATATTTAAGCTATAAATTAAAAAATATAGGATCAAAAAATAAATGTATATTTCTATTGCTAACTATTACTTTTTAATTATTTCATAGTCCCTTATTTTATTATACATATATAAATAAATCGACAATAAATTCCGTTGTCACATGAGAATTTTTTTTTGGGGACCCACAAAGAAAAGGATTATTTAATTTCTTTTTTTTAATGAAAAACTATAAATCATATTTTTATTTTAATTCAAGAATTGTTAAGTGGTGCAAAAATTTAATTTTTATCATATATCATATGAATATTTAACGTTTTCCAAAAATACTAAAAGGATTTGTTTCTTTATTAAAAAAAAAAAAAATCCTCATTGGGAATCGAACCAGGCACCTTCAGACTTACAGTGTGATGTTCTACTATAATACTAAGCCATATTGCCTATATGAGTTTAGCTTTCTAAACAAATACAAAAAATATTTTTGATTTATTTTCCTAAATAATATTAAATCTCATTATATGGCAATGAGATTAATTTTTTGATTGGTTAGTTAATTTTTCAAACTCGTTTTTTGAGTATTCTAATTCTTTTCTTATTTTTTTTTTTGAGTATTATTTTTTATTCCCCTACAATAAAATAAAAACAAAAAAATGAATGGTTTATTAGAATTTTTTTATTATATTTTAGAAAGCAAAAATTATATGGCCGTATGGCTTAGTGGATAGAACACCATACTAATAAGTCTGAAGGTGCCAGGTTCGAACCCAATTATGGTTTGTTTTTTTTTTTAATTTTTGAAAAATGATGACGGTCGATTCTCAGAAAAATGATGACGATTCTCAGAAAAATTTTATATGAAAATAAATTTTTACCCTCTACCAAATTTCTTCCATCGTCGCTAAAGAAGTATAAACTTCAAAAATAAATTGAAGAAATAAAGGAGAATAGTTCAGACAAAATAATAGGTATTTAACTTTAAAAAGCTTATAAGTAATACTTCATTTAATAATGTCCATTCTTAAGATTATTGGATGTATTTTTATGAGTATCTACAAAAAAAAAGAACTAAATTTGCAATCTTGTTAAATTAATAAAGAGAAATTTAAAATTTTTTGAACTATTTGTTTCTGATGTCAAATCTGTCTTACTAAGCATTTATTTGATTTTGAGAATCTAAGTTTTCAGTTTTTTTTTTAGAACATTTATATGGAGTTACATTCTCTATATTTTCAAAAAAGCATTCTGTCAAGAATTTTAACATTGTTCCAATTTGAAACTGGTTTATAAGTTGAATTTTTGCTTACTAAAACTCAGAAATGTTATATATAGATTTTATACAAGAGAAAAGTTAAATATTATAAAAAAATATATATATAAGTGACACGTGCATCCTTTTTGAAGTGAACTTAAATGTCGGTAGAATCTCGAATCTGTCTTCTTTCTGTTTTTTTTTTTAATCTATTTTTATTCTATTAAACCTGAAAAAAAAAAAATAAATAAAAATAACGTTCACATAATAATAAATGTACACATTTCTACTATAGATACATTTATGATAAATTACTTTAACAAAATGCTGATAGTTATCCTTTTAACAAATGCGCTTATGGTTTTTTAATAATAATAATAACAATTAAAACAAAAACTTGTGTGGCTTCAATTATAGAAGACAATTAATATTTTTGATATGTTTAAGAGAAAATGTAATTAAAAAATACTAAAATTCATTGAACTATTTTTTTAATATAACTTTTCTATAATATATTATATTTTTAAAGTGTTTATGTGCAATGTTTTGCTTAATGTCATCATAATGTTCCATTAATAAAATGTATAGAAAATATAAATTTTTTCGTTAAATCGGAAGAAGGAAATAAATTTTATTTTTTCATAAAATAATTTTCGCATTAAAATACGTGACCAGAATTTTCACCCACTTCCACTTTGCAAACTAATACATACATATGTAGACGAATGAAGCTAGAAAGTGTTTTTTTTTTTACATATTCAAACTTTTTGACATTCATTTTATATGCGGAACAATTTTTAAATAAAATGATTTATTTTTCAATAATTATGAAAATTTGTATACATTTTGAAAATAATAAATGTTGTTACGAAAAAGATTTTTAACACTATTATATACTTTGAAAAAATATAAATTCATAAATGAAACTCAAATTTGACGTATAGATAATTTATGTGTTTGAATTCGAAAGAAAAATCTTTGCCAAAAATGAAACATGAATATAATTTTAAAGTTTGATTGAAGGAAAATTTGCTTGTATTTCTTCATTTTTTCACTTAGAATTGTTTGGCTTCTCGACGAAATATAGAGATATTAATCATTATATTTCAAAAGTTTAAGCTGTATTTAAACATTCACTTCACGAGGTGTAGAAATTATTTAGGAAACCACACAGTGAAAATGCACAATTATATGCAATTTCTGCTTTTGTTTTTTTTTTTTCACTTATTAAATTTTTTTTTCATATTATAATTACCCTTGAGGGTTAAATACACATAAATTTACTTTTAAATTCTCTAAATAGACGATGATATAAACTTATAAAATTATGTATAATGTAAGTATTTTCATTTTATTAAAATAAGTATTATATAAAAGAGTTTTCTTATTTTATCTATCCTCTGATTTTTCAATCAATAAATTAGAGTCAAAATTTCCTGATTCTAATATTTTTGGAACAGTTCCAAAACTTTAGTATTTAAAACGGAAATGAAAGCTCAAAGAAAATGTTTATACATTTTTGCGTTTCGTTTAGACAAAAAATCCATATTTTCAATGGTTGCAATATGTTCATTATGTGTGAATCGCGTTTAAAGGATAAATTATTTATTCGATGAATTATTAGTATGAATTGCAAGTTCCGGGCGATTTGCCTACCTCTCAACATTTTCCAATTCTTTATTAAATCACAGCGATTTTTTCTTAGCATTGTTTTTCCATACAAAATTTTTAAACATAATTTATCCTTGATACTCATAAAATCTTAACAACATAATGTATTTTTAATTTTTAATAATATTTCTCTGTTGTTAGTTAAAAAATAAAATAAACAAAAACTGAATGAATTAAGACGATTATGAACATATGTTTCAATATATGGTTTTCAAAAAAAAAATCTTTGGTTTTTATTAAATTAATAATGTAAATAAGTGTAAAAAAAAGAAATATTTTGTTTTTTTTTACAGCTCAACAAGAAATAAAAATAGTTCATAAAAGTAAAAAACGGATAAATAAATATTTTCTTTCTCAAAAGCAAAAAAAAAAAAAAATAAAATTTACAACATAACTTTTTTTTATAAAATTAATTGCTGTAACACAAAAAATATTAAAAAAAAAGGAACGTGTAAGTACATATTGTTATAGTACGATTCAAATCACTTGACCAATCCGTTATGCGAAGCTTTCCCTTTCCATAAAAAAATGCATACAAAATTTAGGGGAAATTATTTAAGAAAAAAGCTCATGCAATTTTTGTATAATAATTTTATTCAAATTTTACCCTCTCTTAAAAGCTCATTGGTCAAGTGATTTGAATCGTACTATATTGTTGAAGAAAACTTTTAATTGACAAAGCTTTTTAATGTGCATGTGATCGGTAAGTTCTATTTGCAATCGCAAATTTAGTTCGGTAAATGGTATATTACATGCGTCAATACACATGTAATTATTTAATTGAGTAAATTTTATTTACATTCTCCGTATTAAGTAAATTTTATTTACTTTCTTCGTTTTGAACTTTTGTTTATTTTTCGCATTGCAAATCTATTGATTGCAACTACCTCTCACATCCACATTAAAACAGTATACAAAACATGTTAATAAAATTTCTTATACAGCTCGTATATACACAAAAACATATTAACACTTGTCAATTTTATATCACTCGACCTAACGGTCTCGTGATATAAGTATTGACTTGTGTACTATGTGTTTTTGTGTATACACAACTCGTTGTAATAACAAATTTTCTTAACATGTGTTGTAATCTACTATTTTGTTGGCTTGTTTTTTCATAAAAATTTTAATGCTTCAGTTATACATATTATGTATGTCGTAATGTTATTAAAACAAACTGGGGTAAAGAATTCATTTTTTTTGGGGTGTTGCTTATTTGTTATTCAAAATTTTGCCAAATTTTTACATTGTGTGTGAATTTTTTGTTACGCTGATTAAACCTATAAACTGGAATCGTATAGTAATATAATCTATATAGTATATTTAAATTTTTCATTAAGTTTTGTTATTACAACTAATCGTTGTAGGAATCAAGACGGAATATTCAGTGTTTACGGCTCACGCTATATACAATTTCAAATTTACAGAATTAATAAATCAGTTTTATATAGTATTTAAGTGAATCCTCGGACATTTTGAACTGAAGAAATTGAGGAAAAAAATCGATCAATGTACCAAATTCGAAGTATTGTTTTTGTAAACTTTCGGATGCTTTTGAAACGAAATTCAAACATATTACATATAACCAAGTTATAAAAATTTTTTTTTCGTTTACTTAAAACTTCCTTCACCCAGCAAAAAGAGTGAAATAATTTAAATTCTTATTTACGTTATATTTATGCAAATTACATGATGAATCTTAACCTAAAATATAAATATACATTAGGTATAGATTATGCAAATTTTATTTAATATCTTAAATAATGAAATACAAATATTTATTTTTCTTTTATACATCTATATCCCACTATATATCACCATAGAGAAATAGCACTTTTATATATATATTTATGAGGCCTAAAAATACCGAATAAAGATAACAATTTCTCATCCAACAATGAAAGTAATTCACAGTTTCCCTTTCTTTTTTTTTAGATCCTGGACAAAAGACTTGACCTGACATCCTTTAACATTATTAAGGTTATGAAAACAGGAAAATGTTTGACATAATAAAATTTAATATATTCATCTATTAAACCCATCTGTCTTCATTATCCTGTTAAATAAATTTTTGCTATAATATATTGTATTTATTCATTTTGTATATATAATACTTATGTTTACCACATAGTCATCAACATTTGGATTTTTGTTTTGTGACATGGTGCACAATTTCCCCAAATGGGACTGCCAAAGGTTAACAGGCTTTGGAAGATACTTTTATACAGTATAGTATAGTATTAATTTGTTGTATCGACAAAGTTTAGAATTTCTGTTTATCAGTACTAGTTCTCCATTGGGTAGGTCTGTTGGTTTGCGTTTGCGAGTGAAAAATATTGCCTGGGTTTTGGATGGATTTATTATAATTTTCCATTTTATAAAAAAATCATCAATTTCATTATATGCTTTCTCTAGGTTTGTAATTATTACTAGCGGATCTTCACTTTCGGTGTATAGGGACATGTCGTCCGCGAATAGTCTAAGATTTGTGTTAAATGGAGTTGGAATGTCGTGAGTGTAAATATTATATAGTGTTGGGCTTAAAGTGCTACCTTGTGGAACACCGGCAGGTATACCTCGTAATTCTGAATTACAAGAATTTATTTGAACTGAAAACTTAATGGAGAAGGAAACTTTTGATTATTTTAATGAGAAAAATTTGAAACTTTTTTAGTAGCATTTTGTGCAATAGACCTTTTTTAAACACTTTTTCGACGTCGAGGATTATCATACCTACAGATTTTTTTTCTTTTAATTTATTTTTGATACTATTTATAATTCTGAACAATTGATGATTTACCGAATAAAATTTTCTAAAACCGAATTTTTCAGGGGGTAGTATATCGTTATCTTCAGTAAATTTTTCTATTTTACTTTTGAGACATTTTTCAAAAATTTTGCCTATACAGCTAAGGAGGCTTATAGTCTATAATTTTCCACTTCCGACAAATTTTTATTACGTTTAGGCACGCACACATACAATATTTGCAAGCTTCCAACATTGTGGGAAATAGCTTTTTGTAATGCATGGGTTGAATAAGTTTACTAGAAATAAGACAGCTTTTTTGGGTAAGTTTTTCAGTAGTTTGTTAGTAATTTTATCTTTTCCAGGGGCTTTTGAGTTTTTTAATAGTTTTAAGTAGTGTTTACAAAAATTCGAGAATGCTATTTCTATTGTTGTAACAAAAGTCAATAATTTATATGTTAAAAAAGGAGAAGATTTAGTTTTGGTTTCAGATGAAAAAATAATTCAAAACATTGCAAAATTTTTAAGGTCTCATTAGAAAATTTCATAAATGAAGAAAATGAAATTTCCAAACAGGAAACATTTAAAAGTGCTATAGAATTTGTATATTTTATTACAAGAAGAAAATAGTAAATTTGAAAAAATTTGGTGTATTTCGTCGATCAGACGAAAGTGGTCCTGTAAGTAATATACAACTTTTACAAGTCGAAAAATTGAAACTTCAAAATTTATTTGACTAAGAAATTAAGTACGAAAATCAGAATATTCAAGATTTTGGATATACTATTTCAGAAGAATCCAATTGAGATAATAGTTGATCAAAACTTCAATACTCAATATCTGGTCAATAAATTGAGAATATAGTACAATATAACAATTTCATAGAATTTATGCAGTTGGTAACTTAAAAAAACTACCTTTGAAACGTTTACTCATGATTCAATCATTTGAACATGCTGTTTAAGTGATTCAAAGGCAATTTATACATTTCTTGTTGAATTTCACATTAAACTTTCCGATTGGAGTGTACAAATTAATCATACTGCATTTAACATAGAAAACTTTAAAAATCAAATATTTGAATTAGAAACGCAGAGCGTGATTATATCTGGAAATCAAATCAAATATTTTCTTGATCAAATTTATTACGCAGAAATTTCAAATGGATATACAATTCCGGGATTCGATAGTATTGAAAATGCTGATTTTAGTTCCGTTAAATTGAAAATACTTTTTGAAATTTTAGAATTAATACTTAATCCTAAATTAGAAATTTACTGCGAAAATAACAATATTTTGATAACTAAAGGTAATTTTCTTAAACTAATTTCTGTTTTAACTGTTAACCCTTGCCCAGAAAAAATTCAAAAAATAGAAATTAACGGTCTGCGTAAAATATTTTTTGATCAAGATATACAACAATCAAGCATAGAAGTTTTAATGGCTACGACAATTTGGGAAATGATTGACATTAGGCAAGTTAATTTGATTGGAGATAGTTCCGGGGGATATACTGAAAAAAAAGCCGCAAATGGCCCAAGTGGTGCAGGTGGGGGTATTGAGTGAACTGTCGGGGTGCAGGGTATTTATGGGTTACCTGGAATCCGTGCAGAGTCTGGTGGTGCTTTTTTTCGGTATAAGTGCTACAATGATTAATGGCAAAAATTTGGTGCTAAGATCGGGAACGGAGGATAAGGTCAAAATTGGGGTGTAAGGGTAATGGTGAGAATATCCAAACGGACCCTCATTTAATGGATTTTGGATTATCCAAACTGGTGGAATGGGTGGAAAAGGCGGAAATGGTGGTCATGGAGGTAAAGGTGGTTTTGCTGTGTTATAGAAAATCCATCTGTTCGAGTAGAAAATCAAACGACAATCCGGATTAGATGGAATGGGAGGCCAGCATGGGAATGGAGGAATGAGTGGAAACCAATGCACAGGCACTTTCAACTAATTTTTGTTATTGTCTAAAAATTAAACTAATATTATTTTGCCGTTGAATAGGTTTTATGTCAAGACAACCGCCCATACCTCCAATTCCTATGAATATAATAAAATGATGATGGGTCTGATAAAATTGTTGGTGGAAATCCTTCCTCTTATTCTCAAGCGGACTCAATTCATGTGGATAGAAGAGTAGATTTTTTGAATACTTTCAAAAATTTAACTTCCCCCAATTTGAATAATTGGATTATGAAGAGTTAACAGATTATTTATATGCCTTTAATTCAAATGAAAACCTTATAGCCTATTTCCATTCACGTAATAAATTCCACATAAATTCCGATATTTCAGTGGCCGTTTACATTAGATTAAGTAGAATACGAAGTGGAATATATTGACATTTAAAAAATAAATAAACTGAATAATTTTTTTTTTTTGTATATAGAAAAATTTATTTACGTTTTTTTATTTTTCTTTTGTCACTTTTACAAAAAAATTTCTGACCAACCAAAATATAATTTATAAAAGCATCTAAAAATGTACTACTTTTTTTGATAAATTTGGAATGCGAACCCTAACTTAAGTGGAATATGAAAAAGGGAAATAGAAATACCGGATTTTATTTTTATATGGGCATTTACCTGAAATATTCCGGAAAACTGAATATCCCACAAATATTCCACTAATGGAAATAGGTTATTAATAAAATAATTTAAATCAAAATTTTTATTTTATTTTGTTTATTACATTACCACCACTAAGCCATGGTCAGTCCACTAAACAAAACGTTTCATAGTGATACCAAATACAAAATTACGACTAGGTTTAAAATGTTTGTTGACCTGAGTGTTTTTTGTGGTCGTTTTTTATGTAATTATTGTTAAGATAAATAAATTCCAGGGTCACAATTTTTTTTTCTAAGGTGGAATTTTGCCGAAAGTAACCAGATTCGCCCGGGAGTTTCTTAAAATACGTAAATTAAGAAACATTCTTAAATTACGAAAATAATCAGATTCGTAAAATACGAAAATTGGAAATTTACGAATTTTATAAAATTCCCGTGCGAATAGTAAAAATCAAACAAAATTATCTAAATAAAAAAGAGCGAATGTGAATCAGAATCAGAATTTCCACATAATTTCATACATTAAGGATTTTTATGCCTTCTTGATGCTTTCGATGTATTGCTTTGTTTTTGTGGGGAGGTTTAAATTTAGGTTGGTATAGATTCAAAATGCCACTTTTAAAGCTGCAGGACACTTTTTAAGTGTAACGCTAACGAACGCGCTATTTTTATTAAAGCAACTTAAATGACGAGTAGGAAAAGAACAAGACTTTAGATAAAGAATAAATTTTATTAAAAAATATATTTTAATCTGACCAATATTTCGAATAATTGTACTTATACAATACATCAATGGCTTAATTAATAAATTTAGGAAGGAATAAATACTTTTGAAGTGCTTCTTCAATTAAGAAAGTTCCGATTGTGACTTGATTATAAATTTGCGACAGTATGTGAGTTGATTACGCATAAAATTGATAAAATAATAAGCTTGAATAATGTTTTGAAGTACGCATTTTCTTATCTATTTAGATTTTTTATTAGTATTTATTTCTATAATAATTTCAAAAAATTTGAGGATTCTATTGCTATTGTTGTAACAAAAGTCGATAACTTATATGTAAAAAAAGGGACAGATTTAGTTGTGGTTTCGGATGAAAAAATTATTGAAAACATTGCACAATTTTTACAAAAGGGAAAGGATTCCTTAAATGATTTTATAAAAGAAGAAAATGACATTTCTAAACAAGAGACGCTTAAAAATGCAATAGAATTAATAGATATTTTATTAAAACAAGATAACAGCATATTTGAAAAAATCGGAATTTTTCGGCGACCAGATGAAGCAGGTCCTGTAAGCAAAATTCAACTTTTACAAAATGGCAAATTAATTCTTCGAAATTTATTTGATACAAATATCAAGTATGTTAACCAAAATGGTGAAGATTTTGGATACACAATTTCTGAGGAATCTAAAGCGGATATAAATTCAATTGTTGAACAAATTAATGTCAAAATCAGCAAATGTATCACGGAAGTTGCGGACTTTTTGAAAATCAGCTTTTTAAAGTTGGAAAACGAGTTTACTGACTTGTTAGCTTTAAAAAATAGTTTTGTTATGGTTTTAGATACTGTTTCCGAAATGGTTAAAAGTTTTAATTCATTAGAATCACCGAAAGAACTATCTGCTATGTTGATTGATACTTTTAATAATAAGCTTCACTTGCCAATATCTGATGAAATAGTTTCAAATATAATAAAATATGACAATTTCATTAAATTTTTGCAATTGGTATCTTCGAAAAAACTGACTTTAAGGCCTCTACTCATGACTGAAGCATTTGAACATGGTATTAAGTATTTAAGTGATTCGAATGCTATTTACACTTTTCTTGTTGACTTTCACATTAAACTTTCCGATTAGAGCGTACAATTGAATCCTACTGCATTTAATGTAGAAGTTTTTAAAAACCACATGTTTGAAATTGAAAAACAAGGCTTGGCTGTGACTGGAAATCAAATTAAAAGCTATCTAGATCAGATTTACGACCAAGAAATTAAGAATGGTTATACAATTCCTGCATTTGATAGTATTGTTAATGCTGAATTTAATTCTATAAAACTGATTGTACTATTTGAAATTTTAGAAATAACACTTAACGCCAAAATAGAAGTATATTGCTATATAATAACAATATATAATAACAATATCTTGGTAGCTAGAGAGAATTTCGTTAAATTAAGCACTATTTTGAACACCCAGATTTGTCCTGAAAAAATTCAGAGAATAGAAGTTTACGGTTTACGTAAAATATTTTTTGATCAAGACCTACAACAAATTGGCCAAAACATAAGAGTGTTAATGGCTTCGTCCATTTGGGAAGTAATCGATATTCGGCAAATTAATTTGATTGGAGATAGTACAGGAGGATATCCTGAAATTAAAGCTGCAAATGGCCCAAGTGATATAGCAGGTGGTGTTAACGGTGTTGACGGTGGCCATGGCACGAATGGATTGCCTGGAATCAGAGCCGAATCTGGTGGTGCTTTTTTCGGAATAAGTGCTGGAATGATTAATGGTCATAATTTGGTAGTAAGATCTATAGGAGGAAACGGGGGAGCAGGACAAAATGGTGGTGACGGAGGTAATGGTGAGAATGGAAAAGACGTGGGTTGGATATGTGACCCTGATGAACCCCCAACACCAGGATGTTCAATTGTTCAAAAAGGTGAAATGGCTGGAAGGGGGGGAAATGGTGGCCATGGAGGTAAAGGTGGGTTTGCTGGTCGCAGTAGTGAAGTAGAAGTGATAAGTGTTGTAGAAAATCCCTCAGTTCAAGTTGAGCAAATCAATGGACAACCTGGGTCTGATGGAATTGGGGGCCAGCATGGAATTGGAGGAATTAGTGGTAACCAGTGCTCAGTTAATTTTAATAAATTTTTGTTTTGTTATTCAAAGTAATCTGATAACTCTATTTTATAAAATAGGTTATTTTGCAGACCTGCCATGTCCTCCGACACCCGTACTTGGATGTACACAAATAAAAGCAGATGATGGGCTTGATGGAACTGCTGGAGGAAACCCCTCCAATTATCTCCAAGCAGACGTTATTGATATAGACAGAAAATTTGATTTTTATAATAGTTTCCAAATTTTTATTTCTTCTGACTCGAATAATCGAATAATGACAAGTGTATTAACAGATTTCTTGAATGCGCTGAATTCAAATGAAAATCTAAGAAAAATAACTTAATCGCAAATACATATAATATTATGTTCACACTCGCATATACACATATATTTAGTACTCGAATCATTTGTTTGACTTTCTAAACTTAAAACAGTGAAAACACATTCCATACTCAACTTTCCAATAATAGTATTCATATTCATATAAAATAAAAATCTTTAAAATAGTTGAATTAAAAATCTGGATTTAAATTTAGTATTTTACTTGAAAATAAACGTTTCAAATCTAGATGAATTTGCGACTAATTTATTTTCTTGTTTTTGCTGTGTGACTTCTGTAATAAATAAATAAAAATAAAAATATTTTGACTTCTTTAGTTTGGTTATTAAAATGAACAGGGGAAAATTGGTGAAAAAATTTACTGAACCGCAGTTTCTAGCATTCTTTTCAAAATTTCAATCTCTCTCTCAGTTCTACATTGTTCGTAATTATTTTTTTATTATCAATCTCTTCCTAGAGATGTCTACTTCATAAGTAAAACTATTCTTGATTCTATACGAATAAATTCATAAAAAATATTTTTCCATACAATGATGATCGATGTTTAGTATTTTATAGAATATTTCAATTTGTAACATAATTCAAGTTTTCTATTGCCAATACAAGCTCTAACAAACAACGTATTCCCGGCAATTGTACGTTATTAAACTCTTAAGCCACAGTTATTCCTCGATCACAGCAATACCGCAAAGCAATTTTTGAAGGAATGTTCCGGAAACTTGTTCACAGTTATTTTTACCTGAAAGCAAAAAAAAAAACTGCAAACAACTGCTTTTGTTTTTTTATAATATGATTGTGACAGAAAAATGCAGCAAAACTAAATTTCGATGCAAAGTAAACGCAGTGAAAAAGAAACAAAAAAATTATTTTGTGATGTAGTCAATTCTTTCAGGAGCAAAAAAAATAAATAAATACAGTTTTCTAATTAATTATTAAATAATTTTAAGAAATTCTTTTTACAAAAAATCAATAAAATTAATATCTTGCGTTTTTTATAATTTTTATTTAAAATAAATAAGAAATAACGCAGAAAAACGGTTTTTACGGTAGCTCTTAATTGCTTTGCGGTATTAGCTGTGATCGATGCATCACACTTATGACAAACTGCTTCTTTTAAATTTTTTTTACATTTTTAAATATATTGTAAATCGGTATGAAAAATATTACATAATTTTAACAAGTATAAAGGTAATAAAAAGGTTTGATCTGGAGGAGTTGGAAATGTGGAACAACTAATTTCACCTAATTGTTAACATGTTAAGATTCAAAAGTTGTGACTTATAAACCTATATTTTTGATAATTTGTGACTAATGCCGATTCTAAGTGAAAATTCTTGATAATTAAATTGAATTAAATGCTAAAAACAAATTTATATAATTTATTTGCTTTGAAGAAAAGAAATAAAAAATACATTAAAAGTTTTTCAGTTGACGAGGGTTTCCTGTTAATTAATATTATAGATAAGAATGTACACAGTTTTGTTTATTTTAAATACAGACTCAAAGTATTTGTTTTCCTTATCTACATTTTGAAGTGCTGTTATCTGACATAATTAAAAAAAATTAAAAATACAGAATTTATTTGAAGAACTTGATTAAAAGATAAAGGCTTAATTCCACTGTCTGTTCAATGCACAGATATTTGCTCAAAAAATTCTCAAACATTGCACAGATAGTGGAATCATCAAATTCATAAATATAGTATAATAGATTCGAAATATGAAAGAAAAATTCAGACAAAAATTGAAAACAGCTGTGTGTACGTTGGTATGTTGTTGCTTTAGTTTCCATTCGTTATATTTTCAATTTTTTATAACCAAAAATTAATGTTTTAAAAAATTCAATCTAAAAAAAAATCAGTTTTATATAGGATTTAAGTGAATCCTCGGACATGTTTAAGTTGAGTTAAAATTAAGAAACTTGACATCATCTTGGTCACTGTTAGAACTGAAGAAATTCTGAAAAAAATTGGTCAATATAGAAAATTGGAAGTATTGCTTTGGTAAATTTTCGAATGCTTTTTCAACATAATACATATAACGAAGTAACAAAATATTTTTCTTTTCGTTTACTCAATAGGCTTTCCAAACTTCGGGTTTAAATAAAGGAAGTTTATACAAAAAATTTAGTTGTTTTAAAGTTGAGTTAAATATGAGTTAAATCAGGTTCACCTGATAAATTAAATGAATATGTCCTGATATGTTATGATTACGTCAAAAAATTATCGGTTGGGCATGTACGTTTGAATAAAAAAAGAAAAAACAAAATGGCTAAAAAAAACATAAAAATAAAATAATTTTTTTTTTTTGTGATTTTTATTTTTCGAATTTTAATTTTAAATTAATTAATTCACTTATAGAATTTTTTTATATAATTTTTAAATTATTTTTGATTAAATTTTATTCACTAATTTAGAAAATTAACAAAAAAAAAAATAAATAAAAAAACAACAAAATTAATCCTGGTTAAAAAAAATCATGGTGTGAACAGCAATTTTCAATTGAGGGATTTAATTTATGAATAAAATTCTAAGTTTGGAAAGCCTATAAAACTTCACCCAACAAAAAAGATTATAATTTAAATAATTTAAATTATTTGAGAGAAGACATTTTTATTTACGTTATATCTATGCAAATAAATATGTATGCCAATTACATGATGAATTTTAACCTAAAATATAAATATACATTTTATACAGATTTATAGTAGAATTATGCAAATTTTCATTTAATATCTTAAATAATACAAATATTTACTTTTCTTTTAAAGTTTTATACATCTATATCCCACTATATGTTACAATAGAGAAATACCACATTTGTAGCAATATATATAAGTAAATATAAGGTTTCAAGAGATAACAACTTTTCAACCAACAATGAAAGTAATTCACAGTTTCCCTTTCTTCTTTTTTTTAAATCGTGGACAAAAGACGTGACCTGACATCCTTTAACATTATTAAGGTTGTGAAAATAGGAAAATGTTTGACATAATAAAATTTAATGTATTCATCTATTAAACCCATCTGTCTTCATTATCCTGTTAAATAAATTTCTGCTATAATATATACCTATTGTATTCATTTTGTTTACCACATTCATTTTATTAAGAATATAAGAAGAATAAAAAACAAAAATTTGAATGAAATAATTATTTGAGATTGGATATTGATAATAAGAAATATAATAATACTTTTAAGACTACATTTGTTCGAAAATTAATCAAAAACCATGTCGTCAATTTAAACCATGCAGTCAATTGACAATGATCCAAATCGAGGTCTTATTTATTTGTAGAATCGCATGAAATAATCTCACCAAATAATTTATCTTAATTTAAATTAGAAAAATTTTCAAAGGGGCACATGTAAACAGAAATTGTATTCACTTTTCAAGATTAATTCGTTATCAGGTCTGCCGGATTCAGAAATATTCAAATCACTTTCGATTATGTTTGCAAACAAAAAAAAAATTACTTTTAGTTTTCCTCCGGGTACAAGGGGTAATCATCACAAATTCACTAAAGTAAACCCTATATATGTATGCCCTTTAACCTTAATTATGTAATTTTAATTTATGATTTTATATAATTTATGTTTTATGATTGAATCACTGTTATTCAAATTAAATAAATAATTTTTAAACCACAGGTTTTTTTTTAATAATTCAATAATTAGGAAGTAATTTTTATATATAAAAAATACTGATTGCACTTTTTATTTCGGATTTAGTTCAATTTTATTTTAAATTGAATTAAATGATTAATTTTATTAACTTTTCAAAATCCAATTAAATTTTTTTTTTTAAATAATTTTAGAGTAATTACGGGTAATGTGGACCGGTCGGCTAATGTGGACCAGTGCATTTTCTCAGCTATTTAAATTCAAGTAACAAATCTGAGCATGTGGAAAAATGCACAATATTAAAAAACTAAAAGAAAAAAATTTTCTCATTAAAAACTCATTCAATAAAAAAGTTTTAGTTTGATAGTTGAATTTGGCAAAAAAATTGTAAAAAAAAAGTGAAAACAATTTTTTGGCTTAAAAGTTCATTTATTATTTAAATTTAAAATTTAATATTTTTTTGAACAGAGTAAAACAAACAGCATTCGAAGAAGTCAAATAAGTATAATTAAGTCTAAAAAATTTTTGCATATTTTTCAAATTTTTTTTTGTGACAATAACCAATGCGGGTAATGTGAACCACCCAATTTCGGTACTGTGGTACACTGGTCCGCATATTTTGTATTTTGAAAATGACCAGCAAAACTCTAATTTAAAGCTAGTCCACTTTACCCGATGCTATGGTCCAAATTAACCGCACGTTATCTAAAACTGTCGTTTTGGACTTTTTCCACATTTTAGGTTATAATTATTGAATAACATGAGATATTTGGCTTTTCAACTAATTTTTGTAAAGGAGAAAGACCAAGCTTCAATATGTATCTTTCGTTAAAAAAATTGACAAAAAACAACTGAGATATATTCGAAAACAGTTGCAGTGGTCCACAATACCCGTACTTCCTCTAACAAGTTTAATTTGATGTGGTTTATAAAACTAATAGTAAATTTTAATTAGCATTATATTGCCAAATAAATTATTAATGTCGATAATCCCTGACCGCATAAGTGTATTTTCTAAAGTAACAATTTAGTCCTTTTTAAAGTTTGATAAGAAGTTTCTATTCTCTCTTGATGTACTCATAAACAAGACATAATTTCCTTTGTAAAAAAAAATAAAATAATAATAATAATAAGTGGGTGAAAACATTGAGGAAAAGAAAAATTTATCTTTTGTTCGAATTTTCTACAGTAGAAAAAATACAGAAAATATTTCTTTTGCGGTCACTAAAATATAGGATAATAATTTTGTTTATGATGGTTTGTTTCTATATTCCTCTGAAATTTGAAGCAAAAAGGATTTGTTAATTACCAAGGAAGGACTATATTAAATTTTAGTTCGAGTTTCTGTTTTTAAAATAACTAAATTCTAAAATTATTGCACAAAAGGAAAGACTTTAATATTTTTAAAAGTTAACGTAGCTCATTTTCCAAAGAAAAAATGTTTGTTGTCTTTATAGATCAGCCCTAACTGAGCAAAAAAAAAAAAAAGTGAAAAAAGGGATTTTTTTAAAAGGATATAAGGCTATGCAAATGCAAACAGTCTAAAAATCTCACATGATGAATTTTAACGTAAAATATTTTTTGATGGTTCTACTTAATCAAATTCGTGCTGTTGCATAAAAAGTTATTCAGATCTTCATAATGAAGATGGATATTGAAAAAATATTGATCTTTAACATCTAAAAAGTTCAAATACGCATATCTTTTGCTTACTGAAAGAAAATTAAAATATGATACAAAAATAATTAATAAATGCAATAAAATGAAACCATTTCAATAATTTTTCCCATAAACGTTAATTATTAGAATTTAATATACAAATACATAATACATATTATACATTATATTTTTTATTCTTTTATTGAACAATAAAAAAGTAAACTTGAGTGACTTCCATAAATAACAACGTTGATGAAAAATAAGAAATTTCTTAGATTGAAATATTAAATTAAAAAAATTTATTGATCCATTTAAATCTATACAACTTAAAATAAAATAGCCCTGAGTTATGTTATTTATTATAAAGAAAATTGAAACTTAAGTACAAATAACGAAATTATAGGGGAGAGGCTTGCAGGTTGCCACCCCATAGCTTTTTTTATCATAACTCGTCAAAAAATGAAGGTATTGTACAAAAAGTATATGCGTTGGAAAGAGGAAGTAAAAAGCTACAATCCTGGCCTAGAAATCATTTGAAATCGCGAAAAATAAAAATTCTATAGCAAATTTTCAAAAGTATCTTAAATCGAACTCTTAAAATTTAGGCATGCAGGTTGCCACCCTTTGGAAAATTGCTGAATATGTTGAAAAGCTGAAACTGAAAGATGTCTTATTTAGAAATTTATTCAAATTTATTGAATTTCACTTGCACACTGTGGCTGTAAACATAAAGAAATTACTGAAAATTAACATAAAAAATAAAATTGCAATATGGTATGGAATAATTCCAAATCTCGGAATCAGAATTCGGGCCAGTTAAACACTGAAACACATTTCGCGTGAACGGCTCTTTTACATTCGTGGCACATAATAGAGTTCTGTCTACTTACGAAATTTTCTTCAAACAAATCATACAGTCATCAGCGCTTTCATCAAGGTGGCAACCTGCATTCTGACGCAATTTTGTATAATCCATTTAAAAAAATTGTCAATTCATAATATATTTTTAATATGTTAATTCACTGTTTTGACAAGCCCTCTGTGGCCATTTATGGAACGTAGGAGAACATATAAAATTTTTATTTTCGTGAAATTTGTATGAAAATATACGAATTGAAATTTTATTTAAGTTATAATTAATTAGTTAATTAATAAAAATTAATAGAAAAAATTTTAAGCTCTGCGGAATATCATTGGCAAACAATTCTATAGGTAGAAATATTTCCATGCATTACTTTTTCATCCAAAATAATTCAAAATCAAAAAGTGTATTTTTACACCTAACAAAAAAAAAAACACACGAAGCAGTCATAGGAACTGCCGAAAGAAGTTTATACTTAAAGCTTTAAACTATGAAATAACAATGACTTCCGCCCTCACTTCCGCCCTCACTTCCGCCCTCACTTCCGCCCTCACTTCCGCCCTCACTTCCGCCCTCACTTCCGCCCTCACTTCCGCCCTCACTTCCGCCCTCACTTCCGCCCTCACTTCCGCCCTCACTTCCGCCCTCACTTCCGCCCTCACTTCCGCCCTCACTTCCGCCCTCACTTCCGCCCTCACTTCCGCCCTCACTTCCGCCCTCACTTCCGCCCTCACTTCCGCCCTCACTTCCGCCCTCACTTCCGCCCTCACTTCCGCCCTCACTTCCGCCCTCACTTCCGCCCTCACTTCCGCCCGCACTTCCGCCCGCACTTCCGCCCTCACTTCCGCCCTCACTTCCGCCCTCACTTCCGCCCTCACTTCTGCCCGCACTTCTGCCCTCACTTCCGCCCTCACTTCCGCCCTCACTTCCGCCCTCACTTCCGCCCTCACTTCCGCCTCACTTCCGCCCTCACTTCCGCCCTCACTTCCGCCCTCACTTCCGCCCTCACTTCCGCCCTCACTTCCGCCCTCACTTCCGCCCTCACTTCCGCCCTCACTTCCGCCCTCACTTCCGCCCTCACTTCCACCCTCACTTCCGCCCTCACTTCCGCCCTCACTTCCGCCCTCACTTCCGTCCTCACTTCCGCCCTCACTTCCGCCCTCACTTCCGCCCTCACTTCCGCCCTCACTTCCGCCCTCACTTCCGCTCTCACTTCCGCCCTCACTTCCGCCCTCACTTCCGCCCTAACTTCCGCCCTCACTTCCGCCCTCACTTCCGCCCTCACTTCCGCCCTCACTTCCGCCTTCACCTCCGCCCTCACTTCCGCCCTCACTTCCACCCTCACTTCCGCCCTCACTTCCGCCCTCACTTCCGCCCTCACTTCCGCCCTCACTTCCGCCCTCACTTCCGCCCTCACTTCCGCCCTCACTTCCGCCCGCACTTCCGCCCTCACTTCCGCCCTCACTTCCGCCCTCACTTCCACCCTCACTTCCGCCTTAATTCCGCCCTCACTTCCGCCCTCACTTCCGCACTCACTTCTGCCCGCACTTCCGCCCTCACTTCCACTCTCACTTCCGCCCTCACTTCCGCACTCACTTCCGCCCTCACTTCCGACCTCACTTCCGCCCTCACTTCCGCCCTCACTTCCGCCCTCACTTCCAACCTCACTTCCGCCCTCACTTCCGTCCTCACTTCTGCCCTTACTGCCGCCCTCTCTTCAGCCCTTACTGCCGCCCTCACTTCCTTCCTTTTTTTTGGGCAGGTAATCTTTATTTCTCACCCGAGCTACCTATTTTGAAAAAAAAATTATTTTGGTATATTTTGAGGCGGGAAGACTCTAACTGTAGCTCCGTATCCAAAATTTTTGGTCAGGTAATCTAATTATTTCACCGGAGGAAAAAATTTTTTTTAACATATTTTGAGCCGGCACGACCTAACCGTAGGTCCCGGCCGAAAAAATTTTCGGCAGGTAATCTTTATTTCACCGGTCCTACCTATTTTGAAAAATAAATTTTAGTTGTTAAATAATTTGTAAACGAAAGATTTTTAAAAAATAATTTGAATTTAAATTTTCCGCGCCAAATTATTTTGTTTTTATAAATGACAAATGATTATTGAACTACCTAATTTGAAAAAAAAATTAAATTTTAAAAAATTTGTAAACGAAAGATTTTTAAAAATAATTTGAATTTAAATTTTTCGCGCCAAATTATTTTGTTTTTATAAATAACAAATGATTATTGAGTTGACTCATTTTTTTTGAGTATTCAAACGGTACAGCATGTCGTTTTTTTTTTTAACTCAAATTCGAATGAGTAAAAAAATTTTTACCCCCTACAGAATTACTCATTTATATCATACACCGCGCCAAAAGAAGTATAAACTTCAAAAATTCAGTACAATTTTCAGTTCATAACAAATATAAAAATGTAAAAAAAAGTTATTATTGGAAATTCTCATACATTTGGAGTCTAAATAATATTGGTAAGTTTTTTAAATTTAAATTAAAAATAGTTCTTTTTTTTATACACTTTTTGATTTTGAATTATTTTGGATGAAAAAGTAATGCATGGAAATATTTCTACCTATAGAATTGTTTGCCAATGATATTCCGCAGACCTCAAAATTTTTTCTATTCATTTTTAATAATTAACTAATTAATTATAACTTAAATAAAATTTCAATTCGTAAATTTTCATACAAATTTCAAGAAAATAAATATTTTATATGTTCTCCTACGTTCCATAAATGGCCATTGGCGGCGCTATTTGGACATTTAAACAAGTGAATTGAATGAAAAAGCAACGCAACCCAATTATTTATATTGATTTGCTAATAAAAAAGTTCACTTTACGAGCACAGGACAAAAACACAATTTTTAATTTTTAAAGTTTTTGAAAATAATAATTCACACTTTGCTCAGTAAACACTGTGTTATTGTGTCTGTCCGCTCCAAAAGTAGATTAAAAGTGACAACTGTTCTTTTGACTTCGATGTCAGTTGGAGTTTAGTTTGTGAGACTGCTAGATTGTCAAAATACATCAGTGGTGGCAACCTGCAAGCAGTGGAAACCTGCAAGCTTCTCCCCTATAGAAACTATATTTATTTTTGTTATTTTGGATTTTGAAATTAACCTGAATATAATTAAAAATATCTAAGGATTTTTGAATCAAACGTTAAAGCGTTAAAGTATAAGAATTTTTATATAGCAGATTTGTTTCAGATCTATTTATATGCGTCAAAACAAATCAGTTTTAATACTAAATAATGTAAAAATCATATTCTTCTTGGAAAAAGAAGAGTACGGAATATTAAAATCTATCAAAATGAATATTTATACAGATACTGATTATTGATAAAATATGTTTATTATTGGCATTATATTTTTCATTTCAAATCTACTATCAGTAGCTCACCAGTACATTGGATAATCGCTTTATTAAATTTTCATAACATGGTTGTTTGTCATTAAGTTATATTTTATGTTCTACTTATGATTAAAAAAAAATTATTTTCATCAATCAAATTCTAATAATTGTATTTTAAAAAATATATCTACATAATTATGTACGTGTTATTTATTAAATGATTTTTATTCTCCCTATCAAATTTGAAAGCTAAATATAGAAATTTTCACGAATGCATTATTGAACAATTATGTTTTCAGGCTATGTAAGTGAAAAATAAAATTTAATTACCTTTTTTTTCCATTGAATAACTGCAAAATTATTATTGCAGAATTAATTTTACGCACTATTAAATGTTTGATGATTAAATTAATTATGTTAAGGTAATACATCAAAATAATGTTTTCTCATTTGTTGTATTTGGATAGAAAACTATATTCAAAAATAGAAAACTACTTAGTACAAAAAGTATAGACATTATATTTGAGACGTTTCTTCTGGATTTTACTAAATTGTAATTATACTAGCTGTACCCGCACACACGTTGTTGTGGAACACACGTTTTAAGTGAAATTTTTGTTGTCAGATTGATGAAAAATTATAAGAGCTAGTTATTTTATAAATTTGGAAAAATATCTAAGAATTAATATTTATCATTTCTACTTATTCAACACTTAAATTGTATGAAATCGAATGATATCCTTCCCTTAAACAGGTTTCCAAACCAAACCAAATTTGTGTTTTTATCCATTTCCTCTTTTTATGAATCAAATTTGAATGAAATCGGAAGAACTTTTGCAGAGGCATTTCTGGGTAGGGTGCCATTCAAATTTAAAATAGCCTATAACGATCCCGAGACAAAGAGACGGTGTAAATTTCGAAACGATCGGTTGAGTGGTTTAGTTTTTAATATTTTGTAGTTATTAGTAATAAAGAAATTGATTTCTATATATTCGAAGAGGGATCCAAACTTTTTGTTACGAAATTCGTGTGTTTAATCATTTTTATGTACTTTTGAAATCCTCTCCTAGGGTAGGAAGTCAATAAATTTTTTGTTACGAAATTTGTGTGTAATTATTTCCTCTTTTTACATGCCAAATTTGAATGAAATCGGACGAACTTTTAAAGTCCGCCCCCAGGTGAGGTCCCTGGGTAGGAGGTCAACAAATTTTTTGTTACGAAATTATGTTTAATCATTTCTTCTTTTTACATACCAAATTCGAATGAAATCGGACGAAATTTTGAGGTCGGCCCCCCGGAGAGCTCCTTGGGTAGGAGGTCAACAATTTTTTTGTTACGAAATTGTGTGTAATCAGTTCT
>OZ023274.1:61920515-61993502 GCA_964007475.1 Hybos culiciformis | reverse complement strand
TGTACGTCCATAAAGTTAGCAAACCAAAATGAGCACAAACGGTCGGGATTATTACCATAATTTTGTGCTCTTTTTGTGCTAATTATGTGTGCAATTCGCGATTTTTGTGCTCATTTGAATTTTTTTTATACAATGTTGTGCTAGCTTAAATTTAAGCTAGCACAACTTCTTAATTTATGAACCGATTTGAATGCAACCTTGACCATAATTTTGTGCTTTTTTTGTGTTATTCAATCCAATTATTCTCGATAAATTCGGATTTTTAGTTTTTTTTATTTATAGTGTTGTGCTAGCTTAAATTTAAGCTAGCACAACTTCTTTATTTATGAACCGATTTGAATGCAACCTTGACCATAATTTTGTGCTTTTTTTGTGTTGTTCAACTCAATAATTCTCGATAAATTCGGTTTTTTATTTATAGTGTTGTGCTAGCTTAAATTTAAGCTAGCACAACTTCTTTATTTATGAACCGATTTGAATGCAACCTTGAACATAATTTTGTGCTTTTTTTGTGTTATTCAATCCAGTTATTATCGAAGAATTTGGATTTTTAGTTTTGTGCATTTTTAGTGTTGTGCTAACTTAAATTTAAGGTAGCACAACTTCTTAATTTATGAACCGATTTGAATGCAACATTGACCATAATTTTGTGCTTTTTTTGTGTTATTCAACCCAATAATTTTCGATAAATTCGGATTTTTAGTTTTTTTTTATTTATAGTGTTGTGCTAGCTTAAATTTAAGCTAGCACAACTTCTTTATTTATGAACCAATTTCAATGCAACCTTCACCACAATTTTGTGCATTTTTTGTGTTATTTAACCCAATATCTTTCGATCAATTCGGATTTTCCTTTTTTTTATTTATAGTGTTGTGCTAGCTTACATTTAAGCTAGCACAACTTCTTTATTTATTAATTGATTTCAATGCAACCTAGACCATAATTTTGTGCTTTTTTTGTGTTATTCAAACCAGTAACAAAAAAAAATTAAGAAGATCCTTTTCTAATAAAAATAACAAATAATTTGAAAATTGAGTCATTTATATTCAAGAGTCGAAGAAAGTCGGATCATAGTCGGATCTAAGTTGTACCGGGTGTACAAGTGTGTTTAACGTTTAATAGTAGTTAGTAGAAGGAAATACGCGTTTTATGTAAATACATACATTTGGGTACAATTTTCATAAAAAACTGTAGGTAAGTAAAATTTTTCATTTATAAACTATAAGTAGGTACTTATATACTTTTTTATAAACTTTTTTGTACAATAGTAAAATAAATATTTTTAAGCTAGATTCTCCTCCTAGTATATTCTTTAAATATTGTAATATTTTCGTGCATACCTCCTTTTTTTTTTTTTAACTTCTATGACTGCTAGCGATCGCTTTCACCTAAAAATTTGTCGCTGCTGCTAACGCCAATAAAGGCCGATGCGTCGCATGTTCAAAATCGTTGATCGCGTCGGCGTCTGTTGGCTAGTTATTCCAAATACTACAAAAAAAAAAGTTATGTATAACCTTTGGTAATTTGTTTTATTATGGGCAAACTCGACGCGACAAACCATATAATCGCGTAATTACGTTAACGTTGAGACTGTTCGCGTTCATATATTTTCATATTTTTAATATTTCTTCCGTCATTTGCATCGCGTCCGTCGCGTGCGTCGAGTCGAGTTTAACCTAACCATTACAGTTCACATCCCGCGGTGTTCCATTCCTATTAGAGTCTGCCCGGTTTTAAAAACAAAAATATTAGCGTCTCATTCCATTTATAATAATAATAATAATAATCTTTAATAATCGTCTATTCGGGTGAGTGCCATTTGTACAATTACCAATTGTACAATTTTTCAATTTGTATGGCGAAAAAAAATTGTACAACTGGCATTTTTCTCTGTACAACTGGTAAAAAATAATCCAGTTGCACAATTGACCAGTTGTACAATTTACCAGTTGTACAGACAAATTTACCATTTGTACAATTCAGTTATCACCACTTGTACATTTTAGATCAGTTGTACAATCCTTTTTTTCTCAAATTAACCACTTGCACAATGTTTGACCAGATGTACAATATTTATTTTTATAAAATTAACCACTTGTACAATTTTTGACCAGTTGTACAATTTATCTTTTATCAAATTAACCACTTGTACAATTTTTAACCAGTTGTACAATCTCTATGGTAAAGTTATAACCGTGAAAAACTAAGCAAAATGTATGGAAAAGCTGTTGTGCATAATGGGTGACCGTGCCCTAGCGGGGGATGAAAATAAGGCCGCTAGGATTTTTTGTTGCGGTCTTATTTCATTTTGAAAAATGAAATTAGACCGCAAAAAAAGTCCTCGCGGCCTTATTTCATTTTGATAAATGAAATAAGACCGCGACCAAAATCATCGCTGCCTTATTTCATTTTGAAAAATGAAATAAGACCGCGACAAAAAAAAAATTTTTTTGGAGGGCTAATTCCATTTTTATAAATAAAGTAAGGCCGCTGCCCCCTGCCCTTTGTGCTCACCTCACAAGATTTTTTATCGAGGTACTATTTCATTTTGAAACATGAAATTACTACGCGGTATATAAGTACCTACTTATAGTTTATAAATGAAAAATTTTACTTACCTACAGTTTTTTATGAAAATTGTACCCAAATGTATGTATTTACATAAAACGCGTATTTCCTTATACTAACTACTATTAAACGTTAAACACACTTGTACACCCGGTACAACTTAGATCCGACTATGATCCGACTTTCTTCGACTCTTGAATATAAATGACTCAATTTTCAAATTATTTGTTATTTTTATTAGAAAAGGATCTTTCTTAATTTTTTTTTGTTACTGGTTTGAATAATACAAAAAAAGCACAAAATTATGGTCTAGGTTGCATTGAAATCAATTAATAAATAAAGAAGTTGTGCTAGCTTAAATGTAAGCTAGCACAACACTATAAATAAAAAAAAGGAAAATCCGAATTGATCGAAAGATATTGGGTTAAATAACACAAAAAATGCACAAAATTGTGGTGAAGGTTGCATTGAAATTGGTTCATAAATAAAGAAGTTGTGCTAGCTTAAATTTAAGCTAGCACAACACTATAAATAAAAAAAAACTAAAAATCCGAATTTATCGAAAATTATTGGGTTGAATAACACTAAAAAAGCACAAAATTATGGTCAATGTTGCATTCAAATCGGTTCATAAATTAAGAAGTTGTGCTAGCTTAAATTTAAGTTAGCACAACACTAAAAATGCACAAAACTAAAAATCCAAATTCTTCGATAATAACTGGATTGAATAACACAAAAAAAGCACAAAATTATGTTCAAGGTTGCATTCAAATCGGTTCATAAATAAAGAAGTTGTGCTAGCTTAAATTTAAGCTAGCACAACACTATAAATAAAAAACCGAATTTATCGAGAATTATCGAGTTGAACAACACAAAAAAAGCACAAAATTATGGTCAAGGTTGCATTCAAATCGGTTCATAAATAAAGAAGTTGTGCTAGCTTAAATTTAAGCTAGCACAACACTATAAATAAAAAAAACTAAAAATCCGAATTTATCGAGAATAATTGGATTGAATAACACAAAAAAAGCACAAAATTATGGTCAAGGTTGCATTCAAATCGGTTCATAAATTAAGAAGTTGTGCTAGCTTAAATTTAAGCTAGCACAACATTGTATAAAAAAAAATTCAAATGAGCACAAAAATCGCGAATTACACACATAATTAGCACAAAAAGAGCACAAAATTATGGTAATAATCCCGACCGTTTGTGCTCATTTTGGTTTGCTAACTTTATGGACGTTTGAGATTGATGTCTAAAAATTCTACAGTTCAAATTATTATATATATATATTAACAATTAATTTAATAACTATCAAAATGTTGTGGATTATTCAATTAATTTTAATAGCATCATTATTGTTTTGTAAAAAGCAAAAGCTTATGAGAGAATATTCCTATACTGAAATTAAAACTTAATGATTATAAAAAAATAAATAAAAAAATTAACATATTCCAAAGAAACAAGATTCAAATAAAATTACTCCTAAAAATTAATGTATGGCTTTAATGTAGATATCTATGATAATAAAAGTATAAAAATAGTAATTTGAAAAAAACTATTAAATATTTAACGATTATTTTAATTAATAAATGTGTTCTATATAGGTAGTTCTTGAACTGAATAGATGCAATAATCATTTTTAAAATAATTTATTATATTCTTTTTTATAAAATTTTCTTCATTATGCTCGCTCATATGATTCACATATAATTCTTTACATACTTTTAGATCGTAGGAGAATACATTATTTTTTATTTTACAAATAGGTCAATAAATGGTTTCCTTGAGCTTTTAAGTTCCAAATAGATTTTGAGAAAAAATTAAGCGAATATTATTTTTTGTTCGAATTTCGTTATAACTTTTTCTTCTCATTAGTAAAAAAAAATTAACAAAAATAACATTCTTTGATACCATCTTGTATAATATAAAATGTGAAATCCTGTATCTAAAATTTTACATGGATTAGATTCAATATTTGTAAAGAAGAAACATTGATGAAGTATTTTTTTTAAATACATACTGCAAATAATGAAATTATTAAATCTATGAATAAAAAATATCCAGTTAAAAAATATTTTTATTCATGTTTGAATTTTGACAACTTGATTTTCTTTTGAGTTTTGAGTCTAGATCGAACGAGTAAAACAAAAGCAGAATGGCTTAAAGTTGAAAATTAGAAAACTATTAATTCATTTTAAAAAATTGTGTTGTAGTTTCATTAGGATGATGATGTCGAGAATCTTCAAAACAGGTCTATTTATATTTCCAACAATTTTAGAAAGCAAAAATCAATTCTTCAGACGTTTTATGTTAACTTTTTAATATTCTCTAAACTATAATTAATTTTATTCAATATTTTTTCTATATAATACATTTGAAATTTGAAAGTACTTTGAATTTAAAGATACATAAAATGTTATTCGGAATATTTTAAGAATCTTTTAAATTAAATTAGTTCAAATTTAAATAAAATAAATTAAAGGTACCAAAATTCAATGTTTTCAAACTTATATATTTGAACTACATTATATTTTCAATATGAAAAATAAAACACAATTTTCAATGCCAAAACATTTGAACTTTAATGTTTTTCAAGAAGAAAGAGCTTTTACAAGGAAGTAGAAAAAAAAGAAATGGCATACAGAAAATTTGTTTGATTTTAAATCAAATTTAACTAAATTAAGGTTTTTATAAATCTAAGGAAGATATTTTATATAAAATAATTTTGTTATATATACAGAATGTATGAAAAACTCACATATGTTTATATTGAAGTTCCTGAACTAATACAACTAATTTTTTGTTCGTTTTATTTACAAGTAAATGACTTTAAATCATTGTAATTTTAAATACTTATTTATAGAATGTATTTTTATTGTGAAGCTTGTGAATCTAAAAATGTACGGAAAACTATGATTTTGAAAAGTAAATTCTGTACCTATACGATCTCTTATATCGAAAATTTATATAAATTTTAAGCAAACATTGAATCAAATTCATAGGGTGTAATATACACATAATACAATAATATTGTATTTCCTTTGGTTTAAATTTAGATATTTGAATAAAATATAAATACATATTTCAATAAAACTTATTTATTCGATTAACTAAAAAAAATTCATATAGAAAACAAGTTAATTCCAAAAAAAAAACCTATAGGTACATATAATTTAAATAAATTATGCTATTGTTGGACTCATAGCAACTTTTGTGTTATTTGGAAATTTTATCCAAAATATTATTTTTAAATATTTGTTAAATGTACTAGGTACTTGTACAATGTAGTACTTACATGCATATATATGGAATTTATATTAAACTGCTCGTGTATGGAATAAATTCCCTTAATAGAAATCTTAAATTGAATTTAAGTCCGTTTTTTCATTTACAACCAAAAATAAACTTGAACTAAAATGAAAGTAATATGTACATAAGATAATATTTTTTTTTTAATAAACGTATAGATAAATAATTATTTTATACAGATAACAAGTTTAATTTATACTATGTAATATTTAATTTAAATGCTTTTCATAGTAGCATATATACCTACTATAGTTTTTATTTTAATTTCTTTAAAAGTAAAAATCCAAAAAAAAATATACATACATATGAGCCGTTTATTTTGAAAGTGGTTTAAGTCCATTTTTCAAAAAAAAAATAGTTAATGATAACAATAAGCACAATAGTATATATTTTTTTTATTTATAAACAATTTTAGTCTAGTATCATTAAAACCGCTTTGATTTTGACACTTGAAAATTAGTTAATGGAAATATTAATATGTATTTTTAAATCAATTCAAACACAAAACCTTAAATATCTCAATACAAGAACAAATGGACTTAAACCACTTTCAAAATAAACGGCTCATATGTGAAATAATAAAAATTTGCATACAAAAAATTTTATATGATAAAATTTAGTTGTTTTCGGGCTTTCCAAAACTGTTGGTACATTAAAATTTGATTCTTATTATAAAATAACAATCTTGACACAATTTATTTGTCAGCTTACGTAAAAAAAAAATTTTAACTCTTATAGTGTTTTCTGTAACGAACAATTCTTTAAAAATCTTAAAAGTTGAATTCCTTTTAATAGGAATTTCTTTTAATAGGTATAGATTTGAAGTAACTATTATATGAAAATTTAATGTTCATGAAATTTTTGTGCAAAAAAAAAGCACACATAATAAGGTTGTAATTTACATCATTTATTTGAATTGGGAAGAATGTCTCAAGAGACCATTCAAATTTTATTATTTCCCTAAAATAAGGTTACAAGTTTAGATTTAGGATGTATCATAAAATGAATAAGTATAATTAAGAGAATGTGTGTCTTAAACATTAAATTGTATTATTTTCAAAATTTTCTGCAATAATGTTTCTTACACAATTTGAATGAAATATATTTTCCGTTATCATAAATAAAATTCGTAGATATTATTATTAAAAAATGTAGACAGTTTGATAAAATACGAAGTATATTATGAAACCATTTCCTCATGTCGATTTAAAATCCTTATCCAATATTCATATATAATTTACTTATATGCATAAAAATTTTTGATATAAAATCTTTAAGAAGCTTACAAATTCATAGTATACATATGTAAGTGTATTTTCAAATAAAGTTTTCAAGTTTAGCTAAAAATTGTTAAAAAATATAAATTACTTATGTGATGTTATCGAGGATGTTATTTTTGTCGCCGAAAATTTCATTTCCAATTTTTTTTTGTCATTTAGTAGCAAAAAAAAAACTTGATGGAATATGGGCTATTAAATATGATAACTAAAACTGCGATCTTTTCTGACAATATATGATTATATGCTCGAAATCTTATTAAATGTGTTCGAAATCAATAGCAGAAAAAGTTGCTATACTGAAATCACAAATTTGAATTTTTTTTCTACCAAAGAATTAATTAAAAAAATAATTTTCTATTCCATCTTTGGAAACCTCAATAAGAAAAATTCTTCATAGAAAAAAAATTAATTTTCTTTATAACACTGTTCCGATGGAGCCTGGATCATAAAGCTGTTCATGGCAAACTGCATAAAACAAAATATATTGAATTTTTATTCTTTTTATTTTACAGAAATAATAAAACAATTTTTTTTATTGATTTTTATTTGTTGTGTAAGTATGCTTTTAAATTTAATCTTGTAATAAAGAGGTATATATAGACAATATACATATTTATATCACATGGGTATAACTACAAATTTTTCAAATATTCATTCATTTTTCTGAAAAACTTTATTTTCACTTTATATTTTAGAATTCTAAAATTCAAGCAAATAAGTTATCGCACATAAAAAAAACACATAATGTTCACAGTGTACCATGTATTTAAATAGTAAGAATATATCGTCTGCTCAGAAATGAAACAACGTATGACATTTATACGTCATTATTTGACAATAGCACCATTCGATTCCTCGTACTCGATTTTATAAGTACAACTACTTTGCAATATTCTTAATGTTGATTAAAATGTGTTTTTTAGATGAAAATTGTACGCTACTTGATATTTTTTCATACGTTTTTTTTTAATTTTCAAATCTTTAAATTCAAATTACTCGAAACTATACTTTTCATTATACGTTGTTTCATTTCTGAGCAGGCGATATGTACAGTACAATGGTTAAATGCAATCTAGATTTTTTTTAATTTTTTCTCTTTAAAAAAAGGAAAATACTTGTTTTGAAAATAAGATTATTTAAAAAAAAAAAAAGAACACAAATAAATCTTAAGTGGGATATCGTGTTAAAATGAAAGATATAGACTTTGCAACACTTTATTTGTCTTAATTTTAAGATTTTATTCTTATTTTGATAGGATTTATAACTTGTAAATTTTTATTTATCTTTAATTTTGCGAGCTTAATATCAATATTTTCGTTATAGGTTTTAAACCAATATTAAACTTATAATTCCAAAATTATGTGTGATAGATAGATTATTACTTTAAATTCAAGCAAGATTCTTAATTTTTTGATAGAAAATTGAAATAAATAACATAAATAAGAACCATGTATAAAATTTTAATTTTTTTTCAAAAATAATTACATAATCAAAATTTTCAACATTAAGTATTTGAAGGATCTAATTCCACAGAGAGTTTTAAAATCAAATTTTCAACAATAATTTAATGAATCGATACTATTATGACAAATTGCTTAAATGATTTATTCTATGTAATTTTCGATACCTCGAATTTAATATTGGGCACCCCAAGCGCATTTGACTCTTATACTGATTACTGAAACATCCACGACAAAAATATTAATCCAAAAAAGTTTTGATCTTAAATGTGACCAGTCGAGAGAATTAACTTTACTGATACACTGGCTATTGATGGTTAGTATACCTAGATTAAAAAGTTACACTGGCTACTGATGGTTAGTACGTATACCTAGATTAAAAAGTAAAAAGGTAATATATCTCATAATTTATATTTTTTATAAACACAGATATACATGGTTATTTATTTATTTTAAAATAACTGTAAATGTAAGATTAAAAATTCACTATTGGGTAGGATAGCACGTCCAAACAAATAGATCAAGTAGAGATTGAAAAAATAAATTAATATTATAAGATGTGAATCCACTTAGATGTTATGTACAGTGTCATATTGTAATAAATATTTATAACAATTTATACGAAATCGTCGGTCGAGAATTTAAGTGCTACATTTGCAAAAACCACTTTTTTGGGAATCAGCAAAACAAGTTAAAACCATTATATTTTCATTGTTTTATGGATTTTGTTCAGTTTTTTTTTGTTAAGACTCACTAAAATTAAAGTAATTTAAAAAAAAATTGAAATAACAGTATCTTTTCAATCTTTTTTTTTCAATTTAAAATTGAAAATTTTTCCATATATGTGCCACATACCATACATTATACGGATTATTTTTATCAAAAATGTAAGGTAAGTGGCATTAAGTTTTTGTTATGGAGCATTTAAGAATTGAGCGCATTTTCATACAAAATTAGCAAAAATTATGATTTATTATTTTTATTTTTTTTCTATAGAAAGGAATTTTTTTTATATGTAAATGGCATAAAAATTTGTTGAAAAAAAACAAAATATAGAAATATGTAGCATTTAGTGATTAAAAATACATGGAGGATTATTTTATAGCAGATAAGAACTGATAGATAAGCTTCAAAGTTGCGTATGCAGCAAGTCAGCTCTCTGTAACTTTTGATTGGAATGAGATGGGACAGCCCCGACAACAGCAATCGAAAGATAATTTTTTTTTCTATATTGTTATGGCAGTAACTCAAAAACGCCAAAAATGCGTATGTAGCACTTAAATTCTCGACCGACGAAATGGAAATTTGGGATTAAAATCTTTTTCGTACTTTTTATTTACGTACTTTAAAAAAAACCTATTTGCGACTTTGCATACTCTATTTCTTTCTCAATTTTTATATGGTTTCATACTTTTGTTATTTTTTTTTCTACGAGATTCTTTGAATGCACTTTTTTTTTTTTTGGTATAGGGCTTGAAATTTATGTCGGTGCTTAGTCAAACCTATTTTTTTTTTTTCACTTTTAACATTCTTACAGTATTTTATAGGTTTCAAGAAATAAAATAAAAAAAAACTTCAAATGGAAATGCAGGTTACATTTCCCAAAAAAAAAGTACAAGAAAGAAACAATATTTTCTAAGAATGTATATCTTGATGTAAATTCATAATAATATGAAATGGATGAAGTATAATGTTTTTCCTTCTTAAAAAATATCACAAGACTTTATTGCTATAACAAAATTATGTCAAGTATATAATAATAGTCATTAGCCACTTGCAATATTATAATAGCGGTGATTTTATTTTTGTTCCCTGTATTTTGTTTAGGTGCTTCTGAAGTGCATATGTATACTTAAAAATATGAAGTTTCCATGTCAAACTTATGTTATGACACTAAAATACATTGGAAAAATGGTACAAAAAAAAATTAAATAAAATAAAATACAAAAATTATTAACCATTTTATGCTTTTTTTGTGTTTTTAACTGTAATGATAATGTTATAAAAAAAATAATGTAGGTAGGTACTACAAAGTATTTATCTACATATGTACTTTTCCCAAAAAATAAATAAAATGTTTCATTAATTTTTTTTTTTAATTTAAACTTATGTGAATGTTTTAATTATTAATTGTACAAATTTTTAAATTGGAAACAATGGGTCCAAATACATAGCAGATGTATAAAATTTATGGAATAAGCGAGATTTTTTAACTTTTTTTTTTTTTATTATTAAAGTTACCAAATCACTAGGTGGGATACCTTTTATACTATAAGAAGTATGGATTTGGTAATGAGGACAGGAAGTTTAGACGGGATTAAAAAGTGGGACAGTTATAGTACGATTCAAATCACTTGACCAATGAGCTTTTAAGAGAGGGTAAAATTTGAATAAAATTATTATACAAAAATTGCATGAGCTTTTTTCTTAAATAATTTCCCCTAAATTTTGTATGCATTTTTTAATGGAAAGGGAAAGCTTTGCATAACGGATTGGTCAAGTAATTTGAATCGTACTATAGTAGATAATCATTTACACTCTTCTTAAAGCGGCGCAAGTCGTAAATCAAATTTCCGCCAGCTGTCGGGAACAATTTTGATGGGAGAGCATTCCACATTCTCGAGGTGCGAATTGAAAACGAATCTCCGAAGCTCGTTCTATCACATCTGGGAATTTTGACGAAGAAATTGATATATTGAAGATTTCATTTAAAAAAAATAAAAATAAAAAATTTCATTTTTATTAACCTACTTATTTACTTTAGATAAAAAAAAATCAACTTTCGATCCAGATATATTCTTTTTGAGTTGAAAGGTAAAAGAAATATGTCATCAGAGTTAGGTAATTTATCTTTTCACCTAATCTTAAAAACGAAAAGGAACTTTTTTCTTTGAAGAAAACAGAGAAGAATAATACGACTAATAGGTTTTAAAATAATTCACAAATAAAAATGAAAGTAAGTAGAACTTTATATTTTTTCTTCACAATATTTATTTTATTATTTAGGAAGGAAAAAAATGTTTAACAAAAAAAACTTATTTATTTATTTTTTTAAGAAAAAACTTTAATACAAGAAACTTATTTATGTATTATTATTGACTTATTTATTCCAAAGGAATAGCTAGATGAATTCTTTATTTGCTTACAGGCAGATGAAAAGGTTTTTTTTAATTTTTTTTTATTTTCTGAGATGGATTTCTGTATGACAGAAAAAAGATAAAGATATAATATAATCAAGTTCTTCTCCGCCAAAGTTCAACATCAGAAATGCTCAATAATAAATGAATATTCCAGGTAGGTAAGTTATAGAAATGATGGATGGCATTTAACTCAAACTATAGGTACTTGTACGTAATAGCATAGATTAAGAATACAGAAAGATGGGAAGCTTCATACAACATTATTTTTGGTATTTTTAAGTCAATGTGTTAGTAAAACAAAATAAAATACGTGATAATTATCAATGTATGAAAAGAATTTTATTTAGTTTTACTAACACCTTCACATAAAAATACCAAAAAAAGACTGAAAAAATGAATGTATGAAGCTTCCAATCTTTCTGTATTCTTAATCTATGGTAATAGGTAGGTATATTGGGAGTTTTTAAAATTTTCTTATTTTGTTATAATTTTCTCTTTCAGGATCAGGACCCTGTGTTTAAAATATTTCAAACACATAATTAAATACATAATAGGTATAAATATAAATTATTATAATAAAAATATGTCAAAAATAGAAATAAAAAAATTTAATCCTTTTAATGTTTTTTTTTAAATGTTTTAGGTATGTATTTGTCTTCTAAATGAAAACAAATTTCAAGCTTTTACCATTGAACACAAATGGCAAATTACGTATTCCTTACACCTTGTAACCAAAAGTTAATTTTATTACAAACATTTTTGTTAACTCTTGTCACACCACACATTGTTAAAAAAAAATAAAATTAAAAAAAGTAAGATTAACATTTTTGTTTAATTAACCACAAGAAAAAAAATTTTCAAGAAATTATTTTTCATATCCAGTTTTACTTGAGTCCTGAAAGAAATTATTTTTCATTAATTTTTTAAACACAAGAAAAAAGAATAATTTTATAAAAGTTTTCTTTCACAGCAGTTAATTTAATTTTAAAACGTGATTAACAGTATGATAAATTATAAAACTCAATTGTTGTAAATTAATTTTTTTTTTCTAATATCAAACACTTAAAATTTACCATCCAGGCTTTTAAAAACTGGGATTCTTATATAAATAATTTAATAATTTGGATGGAACATGTAAATTACATTATAATTATTTATTAAATTACCCACATAAATTTAGAATGGTATATTTCTTAAAGTATCTTATAACTCACTTTATACTTAAAAAGGAAATTACTATATAATCTAAATTTTAATTAATTTGCGCGAGAGGAAAGGGAAGAAAAAATTTAGTTTTATTTTTTTATTATAGTAAATATATTTAAATAATTATGTAATTGTTGCCAATTGTTGCAAATAACTTGCCTCGCGAGCTTATGAGAATGACGCTCATCGCTCACACAATTTTTTTTCGAAGTAGCTACCAATCGACCGGACAAATAAAATAACCCCCCATTTACACAGGCTGTTTTCGAAGATTTAAATGAAGATTTTTTTTGAATGTTAGTGCTTATCCCAGGATTTTTCTGAATAAAAATATTCCTAATGTATTTTGTTAGTGTAATTTAATGTCAAAAATATTTCAAGTTGAATTTTTTAATACATGCCCTAAGGCATGTATTAAAATTTTCTGTACAAAAAAACATCATTACTGTCAAATCAAAGTTGTTTTGATTTGAATTTTTAAAACATTTTTTCTCTTGAAAGAAATAATAAAAAAAAGTAAAAAAATTATTCTCCGGAGAATTTGTATTTTTTTGACACTATCAAAATATTTTTATGTTAAAATATTTTTATTCAAGAAAAATAAAAATCCTGGGAGAAGCATTGTTGTGTTTACAAAGTTGTATAAAATTTTTTCATTTTATACACCAATGCTGTGCAGGCTGCATAGAAGTTTCCAAAATGAAAAAAATTTATATAATCGTTTTTTTCGCAATTCCGAGAAAAAATAAATAAGAAAATAAAAATTTTAAAATTAAAAAAAAAGAACTTCAAATCAAAATAAATTTTTGATTTTCATTTTGGAAACTTCTCTGTAGCCTGCACAGCATTGGTGTATAAAATGAAAAAAGTTTATACAACTTTGTAAACACAACATTAAAAAAAATTTTCATTTTAATCTTCGAAAACAGCCTGTGTAAATGGGGGGTTATTATATTTGTCCCGGTCGATTGGTAGCTACTTCGAAAAAAAAATTGTGTGAGCGATGAGCGTCATCCCAGCGTTACCAACTTAGGGGTTTTCTCCCTAGATTTAGGAGTTTGTTTTGTTGAGGGGGGGATTTTTAGGGGGTAATTTGTTTCAGGGGTTTTTTTAGGGGTATGATGTATGATCTTAAAAGCGAAGATTTAGATGACATTTGTAATATTTTTGATTGCATTTCATAAGATACCTTATCTACTAATTTTATTATAAATAAATAATTTTATTAAACCACATAATTTACGATGTGCGTTATATATTTTTCTTCAAGCATCTATTTGAAATCCTCATAGGTATATAAGTATAGCTGTTATAATATCTATAAAAAAAATTTAGGGGTTTTTTAGGGGGAAATTTTATTTTTTTAGGGGGAAACATTTGAAAAGGTTGGTAACCCTGACGCTGCGTTACTTTTTCAGTATTTATTTTTCGAAAGGTTTCTTTTTCCGTTTTTTCGCGATTCCGAGAAAAAAAAAATAAGAAAATAAAAATTTTAAAATTAAAAAAAAAAGATCTTCAACGTTCAACTTCAAATCAAAATAAATTTTTGATTTTCTTTTTGGAAACTTTTCTGTGTGCTGTGCAGGCGTAAATCATACAAAAAATATGCGAACAAGACGTAGCAGTAGCAAACTTCAGAAGAGGTAAGCTTGCTTTGTTTTTCTTGATTTGTTCAAAATTTGAAAAATATGTATTTCCAAAAATAAAGTTGGACTATAAGTTCCTTCCATGTTTAATAGAAATCTTGGATTGTTATCAATCTTAAAAAAACCATTAAATTAGGACCTTACTAAGAATGAACTTATATAACCAACACCATGCACCCATAGATTAGATATCTAGATTAAAAATTGGATGTATGTAGGTACTTGGGCGGGGGAATAAATAGCATGGAGCGATTATCCAGATTTTAGCCAATTGCGTCGCGTCTTCGTAATTTTTACGAAAGATTTACCCGTCCCCGTCCGATAGATTTTTATGCCAGCCTACTCTCTTTAAGGTAGGTATGAGGAATAGAAATTTTGTTAAAGAAATGTATCTAGGTACCTAACCTAGCAACCTACTTCCTCTAACTAGGTATCTAGTAAATATGAAATACGAATCTACATAATCTTAATATCATCATGTCTTATTAAATTATTCTCTTTTTACTAGCACCGTCTCACCAAAACATTTAAATAAACACAAAAAAAAGGCTTATCAGTTAGTAGAACATCGTGAGCAGGAACTAAATATACGCATACATGAGGTACGCATACGAAAGGAGGAAATCAACCAAAAAGAAGAGCAGTTCAACCACCGTCACAACGAGCTTGTAAAAAGTCAGCAGTTGGTCATCGAACATCAAAAAGAGTTCAACCAAAGGGCTCAGTTGTTAAGCCAACGTGAAAAAGAGATTAACGCTCGAGAACATTTATTAAGCCAACGCGAGCAACAGCTTAACTGTAGAGATCAACAACAACAACAACAACAACAATTGCAACAACAGCAACAACAACAACAATTGCAACAACAGCAACAACAGCAACAACAGCAACAACAGCAACAACAACAGCAACAACAACAGCAACAACAGCAACAACAACAGCAACAACAACAGCAACAACAGCAACAACAATTGCAACAACAGCAACAACAATTGCAACAACAGCAACAACAATTGTACCAACAACCACAATTGTACCAACAACCACAATTGTATCAACAACCACAATTGTACCAACAACAATTGTATCAACAACAATTGCATCAAAAACAACAACAGCAATTACAATTTCAACAAAAACAAAAGCAAGTACGATTGCAACAAAAAAGGAGAAGATACCAGTATCGCCGCAAACTTAAGCTACGCAATAGATGTAGTGATTGTGGTGGTCGTATTGAAAACGAGTAAAATTATCTGAAAATATTTTTACGCCCTTTAGGCCATCCCCTTCCTGTATATCAAACACTTAACAGCAATAATTCAAATCCTCTATTTTATGGCTAAATAATTTTTAACATTATTTATAAAGATATTTTTCAATATCTTTTAAATAGCTAAGTTTATTAAAGTTCCAAATCCAAATAATTTTGAATCAAAAAACTTTGTAGCAATTTCTTTATTTTAAATAATGTTTTTTTTTCCTCCAAAATAAGAAGGTGTCTATTTATAAAATGACAGGATATTTTATTTTCAATATTTCCAAGATACGATCGAGATAAAGCTTATTTGTTTTTGAAAATATTTTGCGTCAACCTCAAAGTCTGTACTGTACTGACTATATTATATACCTTGACTGACTATATTATATACCGTATTTGTATGTTATTTAGACTTACATTAATGTTTTTGAAGTTGTCAAAATTCAATTCATTGAGTCAAACTCAGTAATTAAGAATTTCAACATTATATAGATGGAATAAAAAAAAATCTGATTTTAAATAAATTATAAATAAAATAATAATAAATAATGGAAAAGTTGGCCTACAAGACAACCATTTTCTCCTCAATCTTAACATAGTGTTTTTTTAAATAAAATACGGAATATGATGATTATTATTTCTTTAATAAAAAAGATATGTACAAAAATATGTGATCCGAATTTTTTATCAACATATATATATATATATATACTACATAAATATTGAAATAAATGAAGCTTTATATTAAAAAAATTTGTTTCAATAAAATTAAATAAATATCAAAATACCTATTCTGCTACAAATGTCATTCATTATGTAAATAATAACTGCAGTGTAAAAGAAAAATATTTTAAATAAATTGCTGGGAAATTATAAAAGTCGATGAATTAAAATTTCTTCCAATGGAAATTAATTAATCTGACATTAGAAAAATGAAAACATCTTTTTATGTAAATTCCTTATACTTACGAAAATTTTATATTCACACAGGCTTAGCCAAGCTTAATATAAAAAATCAATATAATTATAATATTAGAGAATTTCTTAAGTTGTAAATTTTTTTCACAACAATTCATCCTGATAATAGAAAACAAAATTAAAAATTAAATAACTTAAGCTATCAATATGAAAATTCTTTACCTGAATATTGTCCTTGTCCTTACACTATTTTAATTAATTGTCAACAACATGAGAAGCAATTTGGTTAGAGTAAAATTAAAGAAATTAAAACAGGGTAATATTAATTGAAATTCGAAAAAAAAAATTAAATTTGTTCGTTGAATGCGGCCAATGATTGGAAAAATTTGATCAACATCAAAGTTTTAATATATCTACAATTTATTAATTTCATTTCATATGATATAAAAATTTTTATTTATATATCTAAATATGCATATTTGCTTAACAAAAATGTTTGTACAGTATGGTACAGACACGTGATATGCCTTATTTCGTGCATATGCGTATAACTAATCAATTTCTTGTTAACATTTTAAAATTTTTAAAAGGAAAAAATCTCTACATATGTAAATATGATTAAGAAATTTTTTTTGAAAGTTTTTAATCCTTTAGCATTTAATCTCGGTGATTGAATAAAATAATCACAATTCTTGACATTTAGGTAGGAATAATCAACTTATAAAAAAAATTGTTCGTTATATAATGTTAAAATATGTTTATGAAAAATTCTAAACTGTTTTGAAAAAGAATTATAAATTTTCTTAAAAAAAACCAATTAAAATTAAAAGATCACATAATTCAATGAAAATTCTGAAATCTTCTTCGTTTTCAAAATCATTAAAGTTATTTTCGTTACTTAGAATAAAATATAAAATTTACTCATTAACTTGAAACTATCAAAAAATCATCAATATTAAATGACTTCAATTAATATAACAAAATCCTATTAGTGTGAATAAATTTTCTATTACAGTTCTAAAAATATATGGGCGTATTAAAATTTAAATATAATACAAACCGAGCACTTAATTACCTTAAATTATTATCATTTTATAAAGTTATGGTAATAATGAGCAGATAAACCAATATGGTTGTGATGAAAAATATCCTGAAAATTATTTTCAAAAATAAATCAATATCTATAATATTGATTATAATATAAAATTATACTTTTTTAAATGTTAACTGAGTGAAATAAATTTGTAGTTAAAAGGTAATTGTTCCCCAGTCAAGGTCTCAAGTTAAGAATTAAAAAAAAAAAGAAATTAAGTATTTTCCCGTAATTATGAGCATTTCAATAAAATGCTAGTATGAACTTATTATAAAATTAAATAGTAAAGAACGGTATAAAGTTTGGCATGTTATTGTATGATAGTGGAAACTGGAAGATACTATATTCGTAAGTGGATTTTTTTTATGTACTACATTTAGTATGTACATTGTACACACTATATGATACGTATTTAAACAAGAAAATCTTGCATTAATCTTTTAATTAGTGTAAGATGATCATCATCATATTTAGTGTAATGCTTCATTTTTGGTAATCATTATCATGAAATGATTCATATATAATTAAATTACTACAAAATATTGGCAAACATTTTGTGCACACACACACTGTTCATACATAATGTAAATTAAAAATTCATTTGTTTGCGGTACAATATTATAACTCTTTCTGAATTGACGGTTAATTTTTGGCATTTATTACTTAGAAGTTAAAATTTATCAACAAAGCACTAAAGTAGTAATATTGAAAATTTTTTATTTACATTTATATTTAAAGTACAAATTCTTGGAAATCAGTAAACCCCAACAAACTAATATTTTTTGCTTTCTACTTTTACTGTATATATAATGTATATAATATGTATAATAATAATAATAATATGTATATAAAATATATGTATGTATGAATATATATGTATGTACAATGTACAATGTTACAACTGAATTAAAACGATTAACAAAAAAAGATTAAAAAGTTCACAAAATAACAATATTGTTTATGTATTTTCTTTTGTACACAATAATATTAATAATGTTTTTTCATAACAATAAAATTTATATTCAACAGCGGAATTCTGTATATTTTTTTTTCTTGAAAAATTAAATTTGTTTCCACATTTTTATTTTGCTAAGCTGTTGAAAAACAAAATTTTCTTGTTTTTACTTCTATTATTAATTTAATAAATTATACAAAAATTTTTATTTTTTTTTGAAAAAACAAAGTATAATGAAACATGGTCTTAATTCACTTGTTTTTATAATTTAAATAAGGGCGATCGCTTTCAGGAAATTTTGTTTTCATGTTTTTATTATTTCTACATCAGCAAAAAAAGTGTACTAATTACTAAATTTTGAAATTTCTAAAATACTGAAGGTCGGTTGTGCTATACACCATTTTTTTTCTGATTCAGAATTTCAGACATTAGCTTCAGAAAAAAAGTTTTTTTTTTTTCAGAAGTTAATGTATTAAAGTTTGCTTCAGAATAAAAAAAAGTTGTACACCACAACCTACCTTGAGAAGAAACATTGTAAATTTTTATTATAAGACATCGTTTCAACATGGCGTTGGCAATGATACAAAAAATCTTCAATCCACATAAAAATCATTAATTATCAGAAAACATAATAAGGTCCATGTGTTAAAAAGATAATAAAAACCATTATTTGTATCAACAGTATTCTTGTTTAGATAATTAGAAAATACTAAAAATTCATTATTCTGAAGTACATGTCGACTGGCCCGAAGAGTACCATGGTAAATTGAGATACGATAGAAACCGATTTATATTAAAAATGATTCTCCGCACTCATATCTACGATTTTGGGTCATACTGACGTTCCTACTTAAAATAAAACACATTCAAAATAATAAAAATATTTTTATTGTAAGTAATAGTCCAAGAGCTCGCAACGTAAGAAATCACGTGATTTTAGCAAGGCTCATTTTTTAATATAATGTTCCATACTACAGTGCAGGACGCATAAAGGTAGTCTGGCTGTCAGACGACGTTGCGTTTACCCGTGGGAGCAGAACCAAGTAGGTAAAAAAAATGCAAAATTACATGAAAAAAACAAATTACTTTTAAATGACATAGGTCTGGCATCCATTTAGCAACGGTATTTCCGTATGGCAAATTGGATGTAGTATATATAAGATCCAATCTATAACATATAAAAATTTCAGCCTTGCTAAAATGACGTGAAATTGAAGTTTTTTTTTGTTATAAATCAAGGTCTGGCACGGTCTTAACAACTCCGAAGCCGTCTGGCAATGATGCATTAACATTTCATATAATAAGCACAAACAAGTGACATAACTAGAAATCGTGCTATTATCACGTAATTTTGCATTTTTTCTTTGACCTACCTGGATCTGCCCCCACGGGTAAACGCAACGTCATCTGACAGCCAGACTACCCTTATGGGTCCTGCACCGTAGCATTTAACAATATTTTAAAAAATGAGCCTTGCTAAAATCACGTGCCAAAAACGTTGCGAGCTCTTAGACTATAAAATCGACGTATGAGGTGAATTGTATATTCATATACAAGTACACTTTCCATCAGTCAAAAATTGTAAATGAAAATACCATCAGTAAAAATAAAAAAAAAAAAAAAAAATATTTTATCATGAGATACAATATTTTATCATGAGATACAATCTTAAACTTCCTTTAACCATCAACTTGCGATATTGGCACGAAATTCAGCGCTGTCGTATGTGAAAATGCGATTTTATTGTGCTTTGTTTTGTTAGACCTAAATAAAGATACGATGTCAACCGTACTTAATATCGTCAACTTACGATATTAAACGACAGAAAAAAATTTGCAATTATCGTATAACCATTTAGGCAATGTAAGTAAATTAAACGATCATCGTAAAAACTTAAAAATGTGAAAATTTGATAGAAATTTTCAAATTTTCCAATAAATATTAATTGTTAAAAATATAATATAATTTTTTTCATAAAACCATGTAAAAAATGAGGACTCTTGAAGAAAAATTTTAAAACAAACAGTTTTTTGCTTCCTGTGAAAACAAGTGTTTTTGAGATATGATAGTACTCTTCAAACCCGTATATGTATTGAAAGAAAATTAAAAATATCGTGCCCTGTTTGGGGAGACAGTGCAAAAACACACATAACTAAAATCCAAAGGAAACAAAATAAAATATTAAAAATGATATTTAATCTTCCCTCTTTTTACTCCACCAGAAAATTACATGATAAGGCCGGTATGAATACAATAATTGAAAAAATTGAAAAATATAAAACTACTTTTGTAAACAAATGTTTATATTCGGATAATCCGTTAGTTCTTAGCTTAGCTTAGTTGTATACTAGTTTAAGGTTTTAGTCGTATAAGTTTTAGTTAATTACTTCATTAGGTTTTTTGTAAAATTTTCCTTAAGATTAACTATTGGTTTCACAATAGATACATTAAATTTACACAATTATATTTCTTAGTAGTAAAGATAACGTTAATCTAGAACTCTAAAAAAAAAACACAAGAAAATTGTAAGAAAAATGTAACAGAATGTCGAAAATAAAGAATATTATTAATTAAAAATATTATTTTGTAAATATATTTTTTAGTGTATATTTAAAAAAAAAAAATCAAAAAAATGTAAAATTTTCACAAATAAATAAATCAAGAATTTTTACCCTGTTTTTGTAACAAATAATAATTAAACTAATGAACTGCCAAAGAAATTACTATTTCACGTTAGCGAGTTAGAGTCTATCAATCATTCAAGGGTCTAAATAATTTTCATACTTCATACTCCCTTTATGAGATATATCATATATATGTTTATATATTATATTTTTTTTATCTTATCCAATAATTTTAGAAAATAGATAGAATTACTAGAAAAACTGAATTGTTCTTATAATTCTATTAACAATGTATGGCTTTGAAAAGCAAATTTAAAAATATTAAGAAAAGTAAAAAATAAGTTTTATGAAAATTCTAAATATTATGATTACATCTATTAATAAATTTTAAAATTTTTACCTTAAAAAAAAAACAAGGAATCAATTTTTTTGATAACATTTTATTATGAAGTGAAAATCTTATAGAAATATAAATGTACATGTACATAATTTTTCTGTTGTGCAAAAAAAAATAATAAATTCTCAAATCTTAAATTTTTTTTTTTTTTTGTTTAAAATTGTTCTTTAAATTTATTTCCCTTTTTCTTTGAAAATTATATACATTTTTCACAGGTAGTACCTATAAATTGGATTTGTTTTTCACAACTAGCGGGCGAAGAAATCTTTATTTATGGTACTCCAAAAATAAAAAATTCTGCTAAAATGAAAATATAAAAAATTTAAATAATCATAAACAACAAATTTACATTTTAAAATAAAAATATATAAAAATAATAATAAATGTAGGTTCTTGTTTTTTTTTATTCTGCTCCTTCAGAGGTACAGCAATTTTTCACACAATATTTTTCAAATTCAGTTGAATATAAATTTTTAAATTTGGGCCATAATTTTTCTGATTTTAGTGAAGGTTGATGCTGCATTTCTTTTTAAAAGGAGAAAATCAGGAAAGAATTATTAATTTATATACGTAATACGTGAATATGAATTCATTGAAAATATTATAAAAATAGTAAATTTATAAATTCGCTTCGTTGAGGCTCGAACTAAGTATAAATCAGGGATGGATAATACAACGTTAACTTTTGGCTCTGCGGGGTCCAAAAATCAGAGTCGAATCTTAAATCGCAAAAAAAGCTTCATCCAATATATATCCAAATTATCAATTGCATTCTTAACTCATAAAAATTGTATCGACTAATCTTATAAAATTAACTTTTATTTTTATACACGAACGTGCCACAATCGTTCATTTTGAATTTAATTTACATAATAAAAATGTATATTTTAATTAATTTATGCTTTCAATGCTATAAATTGTTTTTAGCCTTTGTTAAAAAAAGTTTATGAAAAACATCCTTTTTCAGAATTCATTGAACCGTTTAAAAAAAATCTATTCAAACATTTTTTCAAGAATTAAGCATAAAACATTTTTATAGATTCATAAAAACATAGGTTTGGTTTTTTTTATTTTTAGATAATACTCGTAAGAAGTAGTAGTAGTTACAAAATTTCTTGATATAATTTGGAAAAAAAAGTAAATTCTAATATAATTCATAATGATGTGTCCATATAATATAGTTGAAATAAAAGTTTAAAACACGATGTTGAAATAACAAAAATATGTGTGAGCCTCATCCTCATAAGCTCACGAAAGAAGTTTAACTTCTTTATTTACTTGCAAATATTTATTTTGCTACGGACTCTGATTGATTTACTTTTGTAAGTGGAAGAGGGGGCTAAATTATTTCTTACGAAGTTTGTAGGGTTTCTGAAAACTCGGGTTTTCAGGACTCGGTGAGTCCGAGTCCCAAATTTTGAAAACTCGTCGAGTCCGAGTCGAGTCCAGATCAACAAAAAAATTACTGAAAATTTGAGTTATTTATTATATTACAACGCCTAGAACCACAACGCCAAGAACCAAAAATCTCAGGTAAAACTCTTCTTATATAATAAATAAATCTAATTTTAACAAATTTTAGTAATTTATTTCATTTATTATTAAAAATTAACTTTAAAAAGAAATAATACCTAGTAGATTTATTATTTGGATAGTTATATTTTACTTTATTAATTACTTTTTCGGTCTTAATGTAGAAATGTTTCAGAAATATTAAAGATATATACATTTGTCCCGATCCGATTTTAATACAAAAACCACCATTTATTGCAAAGTTTTTTTTATAATTTTTCAAATAATGTAATCAAACAATAAAGTCACAATTAATTTTGTAATGACCATATAATTAAAATACTGCAGAAAACCTATTTAAATAAAGATGAACAATTAATTTAGAGATCCCGATTATAAGGGACAGTAAATAATAGGAACTAGTTAATTAATTCACTTATTTTTAAGTTTTTTTTATGTGAATAAATATTGTAATTTAATTTAATAAAATAAAAAACTATTAAAAAAAAAAAAAAAAATTTACAGCATATTAGGATTAATGTACGGATAGAACATTATGAATTTGTTCCTATAAGCTCCGATATTATTGTACTATTATTGTAGCTACATGCTTTCAATTTTATTCAATTATTACCTTTCTACATAATTTCATAATATAAAATTTATAACATATTAAACTTTTGAGATTGGAATTTTCATTTATTACATATAATCATAATTTTTTTTCGACTTGTTTATTAAATTAATTTTGTAATAATAAGCTTTAAATTTTCTTCTTTATTGTTAAAAGAATATAAATGTCCAAATGTTGTTAGAACCGCATTGAACACAAAATAAAGCTCGTTTTTCCCGAAAATAAAATTTATACAGCATTAGGTTTTAGATTCTTAATAGCATGCTCGGTAAAGACCTTTCTAGTATATCTATAATGTAGGTATACTATGAGAAACAATATCAACTTATAATTTCATCACAATTTACTAAGTTAATGAAATAAAGTAAACTTGACTTAAAAAAAAATTAACTATTACGAAATTTTATACATTATTCAATTATTGCAAAAAAAAAAACATAACAAAAAAATTCTTCAGCTGTTATTTTAATATTTATTTAACTTTTTCATTTTAAACAAGTTTTTCTTTCAAGTAAATATACAAAAAAATCCTTTTAAATTAGATTTGCAAAAAATTAATAAGAAGAAGATTATTTTTCTTCGAACCTAAAAACGTAAAAAATTTTTTTCATTTTTTTTTTTAAATAAAATCTTGTACTTGAAACTTATTTTTTTATTATGTTTTTGATTCAAAAAGATTCTGAGAGTTGTTAATTTTAAAATATTTTTATCCCCAAATTTCCAAGATTGCAAATAAAAGGTTACTGCGAGGTATTTCATAGTTACTAGCAAAAGAATGTGTAGAGTAAATTCATAAAAGGGAGAGAAAAGTTTGACAAAAGTAAGATATGTCACAGCGTTTCTCAACCTTTCTACTATTGCGACCTATAAAATATGAATACAAAATAACGCGACCCTCAATCTGAAAAATAACGCGACGAAATCTGAAAAATTTAATGACAAGCTAAGTACTTCTAGAAAGACACCTTTAAAATGTTTTATTTATTTTTATGTTAACGACTTATAATATGTTGTTGACACATTCATTTGATAATTATTTTTTTTTCGTTCGATTTGTTTAAAGCGAATGAATTTTAAAAGCTATTTTATTATTATCAATCTAAAAACAGAGCAATCTGTTAGAAAATAGATGTATAGATTAATTCTTCTTACATAATCAAAATATTTTATTATTTTTGAAAAAATATATGTAGCATTTGTAATAGAATTTTTCCATTAAAACGACCCATTGAAAATCTTTCGCGACACAAATTCGGGTCGCGACCCTAAGGTTGAGAAACACTGATATGTCATATTGACAATTTGAAATCTTGTAATTTGTAAAAAAAAAAAAAAATAATTGAACATGTCTATAATGAAAAATTTCTTTAATAAAATAATCTGAGCAGAAAATCATGAACACTTCGGAAAATTCAAGGAAAATTATCTCACTTTATTTCGTTCATTAATATTTTTGTTTATTGGTTTTCTGTAAAAGACAAATTTTCAACATTTTAGCTTCAATAAAGCATTAGAAGCTTCATAAGGACATTAGACTATTGTGAATGGTCAGTGAATTTAAGTATACAGTTAAAGAAATAAAAGAAACTTTGAAAGTCAACGGCAATCGGTTCCAATCTTACGATGTGCGACAACAAAACGTCAATCAATTTTTCTTCAAAGGTTAAAAAATTACACTAATAATTAATTTAATAAATTTACTTGTTTGATATATATTTTTTATCTGATTTAAAAACAAGAAAAGTTTTTGAAAGAAGTTAAACTTTTTTTATTGTTTTATTTTTAAACATAAGAATAAAAGATTTTGAAAGAAATATTGTTTTGAACAAATCATAAAAATTAAAGGTTTTTTTTTAACATTTTGTTGACTTTTTTTACAAAGAATTATTACGTGATAGCCTGTGGAAGAAATGAACTTATTATATTTATATAAAACTTACTTTTAATTATTATTACTTATTTAAAACTTATTTATTAAACCTCTTGTTAATATTATATTTTTTTATAAAGAGTTAGTCTACAACTTCAAACCACAAAAAAGTATTTAACTCACTTGTTTAAGGATATTTTTTGAAATATGTTAATTAAAAATTGTGAATAATATAGTACTTAATTTGAAAATTTGATTTCAAAATTTGATATGAAACTATGGTTTTTATTTCTAATATATGACATTAGAGATGTTTAATACCACGGAGTATGATATACATATATATACTCCATACTCTTTGTTAATATTTGCCTCACTGTTTTTTTATTATGACAACAGAATTATTATTTTAATGCCAATTTGGTCGTGACGAAAATTAAAAAAATAAATAAATAAGAATTGAAAAAAAAAAATTAATTTAAATAAAACTTTTTTATTTTATTTTGATTATAAAATTCTTTAAATTGCCGACAGAATACTTTAATAAGTACAAATACTTTTTTTTTACTCTTGATAACTTGTTTAGATTTAACGCCATAAAAATACTTTTACTTTGTTTTAATTTCAAAATATTATGCATAAACTTTTCATTTAATTTAAATTAAAAATATATATTAAAAGTTATGGACAGATATTCATAATTCGACAGAAAAAAGTAATTTCCAACAATATTTGAAGCTTTCCATTTAAAATTTTCATTAAAGTCCTGACAGTGTTCTAATAAATAATTTTTTTTATGATTGCCAACATTTCTTTTTGTTTTATAAACTTCATCAGGACTTTAATATAATGTAACCTGTTATGTTTTGTTTTTATTTCAAATTTCTTGAAGCTCAATTTCATAAACAAATCTACATACATGTATAAATAAATAAATTTTTCGGATATTTAATTTTGTAAAAGGATTTAAAAAAAACGTGAGCTTTGGCGTCTTATATAATTATCTTGGGATCGAGATTACTTTTTTTTTTGGTAGTATATTAATTCTCAATTTTTTACTGACGATGGCAATAAAAATTTTTGTATTGATTAAATAAGGGTTTTGAAATGTTTAATATAATAAAAATGTTACGTACTAAGTATAACAATTTCATGCAAATTCTCTGATTCTTAAAGAATTAAAATAAACGTGCATATACACCAAGCAAAAACATAGATACTTAAGTAAATTTTTATGATTAAATAGTCAACATCGGACTTTTATGTGTGATGCATTTGAAAACGGGAAAGATATTAATATATGAAACTTTTCACATTTCCATTTATAAAAAAAATAACGCAACTATACACGACCCTAATAGTGCATATTATAGTCTTGGTATGTATTAGCTTTCATACGAACACGGTCGTACGTGTTTATTAAACCTAAAAAAAAAAAAATACGATGAAACAAACAAAACAAGTGAAAAAAGGCAAAACGGACTACGTAGTAGTTGGGCAAAATGGGATACTACTATACCCATATGCTTTAACACTTTGAGCCCCACGTCGTACGAAATAGTACGACAGATCACGTGATCTACTGTTTCAGCTATAGCTGAATCACGTGAACTTTTTCCGGGGCTTGAAGGCTTAAAAAGCATACTTTGGTTGTATTTTGTTTTTATATATATATTTTTGTTCAAGCTTTAGAAAAGCATGATTTATTTTGTTTTTTTTATATATTTTTTATATTTTATAAAACAAAAATAAAATAAAAAATAAAAAGATATTTTGTCCTTCATTTCTAACAAAAAATATCGTAGTCCATTTTTCCCAATCGTGTTGTCCGTTTTACCCGACTATTTTTTTTTCCAAAAAGTGAGACTTTACGTAGAAAAATCGTTCCAGAGTAACGGCTGGATTTGATCCATTTTCTAGTTCCACAGATTGTAGACAAAACATTTCTTTATCGAAAAATATTCTAATGTCTTCGATTTGGCTTTATTTGAAAATTTTTTCAGATGAAAAACTTTGGGTATTCCGTTTTAGGCTACTTTCCCCTATACAATATTTTTTTTTTAAATAAAAAATTCGTCATCTTTTCTAATAAACAGTACATAAATTCAATAATAAATAATTAAATGTGAATTTCTTTTTCTCTTTGGAACTATTTGTAACTCTTTTTTATGATTCAAATATTATCGTTAATAAAAAGTTATATAGGTACGTACTTATAAAAAAAATGCAAATTCTTACTTTTCTAACGAAAAAGTTTGAAACATTTTAATACCTTTTTATTTATTCACTTGAATAAGTCGTTTATATTTTAGCTTGCTTTTGTTAAATTTTCCCATTTTTATCAAGTGTGCAAAAGTAAGCAACAATTATAGGCAACAAAAAATTCCTTTTCGTTTGACAAAAATTAGAAACATTTTTTTCTTTAAAAAAGTACATTATATGTTTAGATAGCAAAAAAATGGGAAAGCGGAAAGAATGACTTTAAAACAGTATTTTTCCGTTTTAATAAGTGGATTTTCATTTAAATCGGTTGTAAGAAGACAAGCTATATCTCTGTCATTTGTATTCTATAAGATCTATCCCAAAATTCCAGAAATCATAAATAAATTTTCTTCTTTTTAATTTTCGAGGAATTTTAACCAAATTTAAAATATAAAAAATCTTTATTATTTCTCTGCTTTTTTAAAAATAATTTTATATGCTCCAACTCTTGCCATTATAGAATATCATATAATATATTCATATAAGAATATCACATAATATATGTTGCTCATAGCGGAATATTGTTTCAATGATCTTAAAAAAAAATAAAAAAATAAAAACAAAATTAGGAAAAATGATTAAAGCTTTAATTAAACTTCCAAATTAGTGTTACAATGCTATATCATTCGTCTTAAAAAAAAATTCATCTTATGATTTAAAAAATTCAGTCGGTATCCTTAAAATGATTAATGATAAAACTCATAATTGTGCTTGATAAATTAAAAAATATCCTGATTTTAATAATGCTTTTTACTAATTTAAATATACTAACATTATAATTCGAATTTATGATTAGATTTTTCAACCTAGTTTTTTTACATTAGTATAATAATTGGGCATCTACTATGTATAATTATTCAAACGTTTATCAAAATAAATTTATCAACAAGGGATTTAGAATTTTGCAATTAAAAAAGGTTAAAATGGGAATCTTAAAATTTTGGTACAAAAAAAGATACAATGAATAAAAATTAAAATATTTTTTGTGAAAATAATTTTTTGTTTGTACATTTAATTTATGTACTCGCAGGAGGTTTCTGTAGTAAATTTTAATAATTACGGTTCTGGTACATAATTACAAAAATAAATTTTGGGCTGTAGGGATTACAAAAGTCGCCTTTTTTTGCAGATTTCGTTATGATCTCAATTATTTATTATATTTTTATGCTTTTTAAGGACGCAAATCGTTAACATTAGAAATTTTTAATTTGTTTTATATAAATTATCATTGCTTTTGTTCAAGACATGTTGATAAAACTTAATTAGTTTAAGATAATGCTTAAATTTAGGTGATTCTTCATTTTTTATAGAATTTTTGCGTTAGATAATAGTTGTCATTTGTCAATAATCTTATAATTGTCTAATCAAAACTTTTTGTTGTATATGTTTGTTGATTTGATATTCTTTAATCGGGTCCAAGATTTAATATTTGATTTTTGTACTTAATAGCACGAATTATATATACTACGGACGTAAATATTGCTCTCCTCTGAAACATATCGAAAATAAATTTCAACAATATACATTTTCGTCCATAATTTTAGTTTTTTAAAGTAACATTTATTTGTCTTAAGAAAAATTAAAAAAATTAAACAAATGGAATTCATGACGAATTTGATGTAAATATTTAGGAAAAACCCTATCTTCTGTTTCCAAATATCATTCTTTATAAATATAAAAGAAAAAATTATGAACATATTATGTATTACAGTCATTACAGAAGTTTTTTTTTTATTTTTTTTATATTAGTTAAATTATAGAGTTTTTTCTATTAAATTATAATTCAGTATATTGCGGTTTCAGAACAATTGTTTAAATATTTTCACAAATAAAAATAATCAACCTAATTCCTTTATATAAAATATAAATTTTAATTAAGGCAAGCACTTTAGGTTTATGTTTGTCAGGCTTTCTGAAACAATAAAATCTTTTTGTTCTTGAAAAATGATCTAAACTGAAACAAATTCAAATTTAAAATATTTCTTTTATTCCGGTATTATTGTATGTACTTCTATTCCCATTTTTTTTTTCGAATAATAGCTCAAATTTTTTCTTTCTTTAATTTATTAATTAATTTTGTATTACAAAAATCAACAAGGAAAGAATCACAGAATCTTTGCTTATTCCAAAGTATTAAAATCACAATTTTTGGCTGATCGAGTCAGTATGATATATTTGTTTTAAATCTAACAACGTTTTGAGTGCTAAGTTCCGAAAGAATGCCTACGATATAAATTATAAATTAATTAAACCCCATTATACAACTAGATAACAGTATATAATATCAATGAACTCGATAAGGACAAAACTTAATTAATTTTTTCCTTCAAAAAAGAAAGACGAATGCTTGGACCGACAGAAATACATACATAAGTTTTTGATAGAAAAAGGGCTAAAATTATGTTTTTTGAAGACACAATTCTTATTAACTTATACAGGAATGTGTCTGTATATTTCTTTACTATTTTCGACACTCTCGTAGACCCACTTTTCGTCATCACAGCGAGCTGAAATTTGGCACACAGGTTCATGTCGCGTGACAATTGAATCTATCAAAATTTGAACCTGAAATTTCCATGGAAAACCCGGAAAATCGGAAAAATCATTTGAAAATTAGGTACTAATTTGATTACTGATAAATCCGTTTCAGGAAAAATGCAAAGTTTTCCGATTTCTCCGAAAAAATTTTCCGGAATTTTTCGACTTTTCCGGAAAATTTTCCGTTAAAAAAGTTTTCTAAATTATGCAGGATTAAGTTCATTATCAACTGGCATCATTAATTTCTCCGACAATGGTGAAAAAAATTGAGGAAAATTCATGTAAAACGCTTTCCGGAGTTTTTTCGACCAAGGAAGCGTTTGAGCGCTTTGCAACCTGTGACAAAGTTGGAGAGCGAAATGAGTTACATAAAGTTGCTTTTGTGGAAAACTCGATGCAAAATCCGGAAAAGCGGGAAAATTATCGTAAAAATTTTCATCGATATGATTATGAAAACTTGCTTGATACAATCATGAAAACTTGCATGGAAAATCAAAAAATCTGAGTCCACCTCTGTGTGTGAAGAAAAAGTTATTTTCTACTTTTTCATGCGCTTGTCCTCAGTTTTTTTGAAAACTCGTTTTTTACTTATTTTTTTTTGAAAATAAGTTGCATTGGAATTTTTTCAATTTAATAATTTTACAAAGAAAAAGGATTATTTCGTTAACTAACAGGATGGCAATCCAAAAAAAATGTTGTTGTGGTGAAAGTAATTTTTTTATTTAATTTGAGAATTTATTGAACTGTTAAATTCAATTCACAAAGAAATCCTTAAGTGCCTTATTATCTTTTAATATTGTTACAAGAAAAAAGATTAATATTTGATAAGTATCTCAAGTTTTATCTGATTTTTATTGAAAACTTAGAATCGAACAAAGAAAAATAAAAAAATTTCTTTCTTTAAATTATTTGGCAGGAAGTTATCTGAAAGTTTAATTTTAAATCCATTTCCCAATTAAAACATTTTTGAAATTGCACCAATCGCAATCGAAATTTTATTTTGAAGAAAGGCTTTATTGTACATATACATACAATAAATAAAATTGTTATATAGTTATTATTTAATTTAAAATAAAAGTAGCCACAATATGTCAAAATTATTTTTACAATTTGGTTTATTAGATTAGACTTAGACATAGAGAATTAAGAGAATACAATTTTTTTTTAATCAAATCATTAAAATTCAAATTCAATTTTTTTCTTCCAAAATTGATTATTATAAAATTATTTTCGCCTTGTTTAATTTTAAACATAGCACCCAATTTACTAAGGTATTCGCTGGCATTCGCTGGCATTCGAAATTCGACCGAAAATATTTTTAATTCGATAATTAATTTTTATGAATCGTCCTTTTCGTAGTTGATTTGAAGGTGAAGTCAAAAACTTTAACAATTTAATTTTTTGAAATATTGTTATTATAATATTAAATATGATCATTATTTAAGGTTTATTTAAATGTTTGTCAATTTAATATAATAGCATTATATATTTAAAACAAAATACTCTGTGAAGAACAACTTTTCATAATGCCTAAATCGTGTTACAAATTGTATACTGACATGAGTTACAACAAGAGAGCATCATGTTGCTGTTGCGTAGAATAAATTGATATAATTATACATTAAATACATGTACTTGAACATTATTAGCTATACTTCATTTAAAATAGTAAAATATTATGAAAAATTTGTTTGCTTTATCTACATCATATATGCAAAACTATTAACTTCAAAGCAATTATAAAATTATGAAGTGTTTTTTTTGTTTGTATAAACTAAATTATTACCTAAAACCCCAATAACAAAAAATCGAAACATTTTTAAATTTTTTCCAAAAAAAAAATAAAAAGTGAAAAAAAAAAACAAACTACATTAGTCTTTAAAATTAAAAAAAAATGTTGCCGATTATTTTGAATTTCAATTTTTTGCTCTAATATCCTTATGATACTTTAATTTTTTAATTTTACTTTAAATATTCCAGAACAAATGACAGAATTCGAAACAAAGATATAGCCTCCTAATTAAAATTAAGACATTGTATTAGGTTTTTATGTACAAAGTCCCTTTTTTCACTGTCATAACTTCATAAACTTACAATAACAAAATAATTACAATAATGCTAATCCACCCATTGTTCGTATTATATAGTTTTTATATTGCCCACTTTATTTAAAACAACACAAACACTTAGATCAAGTGGACAATTGAAAAATTCACACAAATTCCAGCCCGAGGTGGGAATCGAACCCACGACCGAACATACTGTAGGATAATGACAATACCACTACACCATGACGGCCGACAAATGCAAACATCCAACATATTGATAGTCACAAAATAATTGGTAAAAAAACAAAATTTTGACAATGTTAGCTTAGCTCTAACAATATATCTAACTAAACCAAAAAAATAAATAAATTAGTTTTTGAGCAAAATTTTGTTCATATTCATGGGTTTTCATATATCAATTATCTAAAAATTATGATAATTATTATTATCAACACTCAGCAGGAATTTTTAATGGAATTGATTTTTATTTTATAACTTTTTAATTCATTTTTAGCTCAATTTAGTTTCAATTAAATTTTTGGTATATACTAATTTATTGGGTTTGGATACCTGTTAAATGGAATTTATTATATACTGAATATAAAATAAAAAATATGAAAATTCATTGAATCCTTTTTATCCCTTTTAAAGTCAGTTATTTTCAAATTAATTTTATGCGTTAGCTATTTTATAAAAATAGTTTTATCGAATTTCCTCTATACATTTTTTTTTGAATCTACATTACTTTACTAGTTGTAGTTGTGAATTAAAATTAATATGGATGCTATATAATTTAAATTAGATTTAAAGATTATATTTTTTTAAACTTAACTTAAAGATATCACATTTGAATATGAAATTATAATTCAAATTTATTCAATTATTTAAATTATTTATTCAAATAATCATCATTGCAAATAATTTTAGTTAAGTGAATGGGATAATTCGTTTTCGATTGATTGTTCACATTTAACGTTTAAATAATAAAAGAATATCAATATTAATATTAATAAAATATCCTTTTTAATTATTAAATTTTTCTTTATACATTATCTTTCTTTAGCTTAGTGTTATTATCCATGTATCATTTTTATAGTAATAAAAAATAAATTCCATCTAATGTTTTGTAAATAAATTTTGGAAGAAAATTAAAAATAATTTGAAAAGGATATCCTTATATAATATTTTTTTAGTACACTATACACACATGAATCACTGAATATTTATTGAACCTTTTTATTGAAGAAAAAGAGAAATATGTTGTAAACGACTACTGTTTATTAATTTAGAATCCTATCAGTGTTGTTCTTACACAATTTATATGTGTAGTATAAGTATAAACTACACCTATACTACACATAATAATATAGTATTAATATTGAGTAGATGGTATGTACATTATTGTACATGACTGTAAAAAAAGAGGTCTTAGGATATAGTTGGTGTATACAGGATGCTAGAAATTATAGTCGGATAAAAAATTTGATGTAATATTAAAAACGAAATTACTTCGAATAATTTGTAGTATTAAAATTTTTATAAGTGCAGCATTAATAACTATTTATTATTTATTAGAATTTATCTCCAACCATTGCAATTTGCCGATAAAATGGGCCTAAAATAATAGATTGCTATAACTAAAAAATTGATCTTACGTGCTTCTTTTTATTTTTTTGATAAAAATAAACAAATTCTTGAACACTCACTTATATTATCGACAATATCTCAATATAGTATCTTTTTGTTTTCCCGGAACAACGACTATGTATATAGAAAAATTTTTTTTCCTATACTCTGGAGCTTTTCTTTGCTGGAAAATTACATTTTTATTACATATATACATTATTCCCTAATAAATAAAATAATCTTATAAAGTTAAACTAAATCAGTTTTTATTCCTATATACCTACCTACCGTATTAAAAATTAAGTAAGCAAGTTTACGTATATTGTTATCATAATTTTGAAGATAATCACATATTATCCATATATTAATTTCTCTAAGGAGAATATTTTCAATGAAAAATCTAAAAGGTCCTTTTTTTGTTTCTAAGGTTTGATAATGTATTGCAAATCCAACAAAATATATTACCCTGTGGTTATAACCCTTGTCACCGGTTTTGTTTTGTATATATAGGTATCCTATAGAAACAAAATAAATATTCATTGCATTTTTATATGAATGCCTTTGAGGTTCGAATAAAAGTAGCTCATAGCTTCTGGCTGATAGTACGAAATAAAAAAAATCCGTTTTTCATTTATATCATTATTTCGATTAACTTTTTAGCTTCAAACTGAAGGCTGAGATAATCTAAAACTAATTTATATACTTGAATATTTGGCACTTTATGGAAAAATAAGAATTAGTTTGAAATTCCTAAAGCTGATATTTTTATGTAATTCTCTGATTTCAGAACAAAAAACTTAAATTGCATAATTATAGTAATTTACTTATAAAGAATAAAGTACCTCTGGGACTATTAACGTATTAACGCATTAAAAGGTCCTTTAAGAAATATATCATCCAAAATTTATGTGGGTAATTAAAAAAAATAATTTACGTGTTCCAAATTCTTAAATTATTTATAAGAATCCCAGTTTTTAAAAGCTTTTGTGGTAAATTTTAAATGCCTGTATGTATAAAGATATTAAAACAAATGTTTTTTTCTTCAAATCTTTGAACACAGGAGGACCTAAATTAATTTACATCCATTTTATATCATAATTTTTCAACATTATACATTTAAAAATTGAATTACCTGCTGTGATTGTGAAAAAAAAAACTTTTATATAAAATAATTTTCTTTTTCTTCTTGTGTTTTTATTAAAAAATTCAATGAAAAATAATTTCTCTTGCAAAGTAAAACTGAATCAGAAGTTTTTTTACCTTGTGGAGAATAAAATAAATGTTAATCTGACTTTTTTAAATTAATTTTTTTTTGTGACAATAATGTGTGACAAGTGTTTTTGTAATCATAAAATTCAGAATTTAATTTTGTAGTATGGTAATTTGTCATTTGTGTTCAATATGGTACTTAAATTCTTTTCATGTTTATAGAAAAGAATGATTGGAAAATTTTTGTTTTAAAGTATAACAACCATCGTTTCTTAAGTTTTTTTATGGAAAGGTGGGACTTTGGTATAAAGTAAAATGTTAATTGAAATTAAATGAATGTCTGAACAAAGTATGTTATTGCAGAGATTGCCAAGACAAAAAAAAACTTTTTATATATTTGTTACCTATATTTTAATTAAAATCATTTTATGCCCAAATTTGCAAAATATATGGGGTAGAACATAAATTAATTTAACTTATTAAAAAAAACGTTATTGGTAATCTCATTGCAACCAATAACGTTTTTTTTTGGTTTACCTTTAAAAAAGGAGTTAGGTCTAACTTTCCGAAAAGCACAAAGCTTATTAATTTTTAAGTTTTCATTGCAGTAATACTTTTTAGTTTATACACGAGAATATGGGCTATATATTTGAGGTTGGAACTTTTCCATAAGTAGCTCATTAAATTATAGAAGTATTTAATGAAATTCTGAAACATTATAAACCCATTGGTTTTCTAATATTTTGTTACCATTATGTTTGCTTAAATGGATGAATCTACTCAATGTAGTATGGACCTGGACCTAAATGACACAGAATGAAAAAAGTTTCTAATTTTTAGTTTTTTAGGCAGGGATTTATCCAGGACCAGGAGTTGAGAGTCAAAAATCAGAATATCTCTTTAATTTGTTTTCCTATCTAGTTCTTCTCAGAAGATCAACAGATTTAAAACATTTATATCTGCCTACAATGTAATGCTTTCATCTAGCTGTTCATAAGAAATTTATTTTTTTCTTTTTTAACCTTGATGCAAACTTTTTCCTTGGAAAAATATGAATAAGAAATATTTTTTGAAGAGAAAATAAATTTTTTATATTCTTACCTAAAAAAAGAAAAATAAATATTATAAAGAAAAAAAAAATAGTTTTTCTTTCATTTTTATTTGTCAATCATCTTAAAACCTAAGTGGATATTTTTTACAAAGAAAAAAATTTCTTTTCCCTTTTAAGGTGAGGTGAAAAGATAAATAACTCTGCTGAACTATTGTTTTTATATTTTACTTAATAAGATTTATATTGGGGACAAAAATTGAACTTTATTTTTTTAAAAATGTAACTACTTATTAAGGAAATAAAAAAATTGGAATATTAATTTTATATATAAAATATATCGAAATATAAATCTTTAATATTTAGTATTAAGAAAATATGGAAATATTTTCCTTCAAAAAATATGGTTTATTCCACAATTTAATATTTATGTCTTTGCGACTAACCGTACCCAGCTTAAATTTGTACAATCAAATTATATTATTCAATTAAAAATTTTGATAATTTTTAGGGTTATACAATTCGCGCCGCCAGATTAATTTATTATTGCCTTAATGATATAAAAATCTTACGATCGGAATAAATGTTTCTTAATTGGAAAATACACAGGATTAATTGACATAGTATTTATATGATAGTCTGCAAGAAAGTTTCTCTTAAGTTTGAGACCGGTAGATGGCGTTGTTGTTTAGTTATCTCGATTTTTATGCATTAAAAAAGAAGCATAAATACATAAATAGTGATGCTTTGCTTTATGCTAATTGTTTCTAATGTTAAATTTAATAGAAATACCATGATATTAATTCATAAATACTAAAAAAATATAATATCTTTTTTATGTTTTATTTTATTAAATAAATTTTTTTAATAAAGTATTGTAGCGTCATAACAAGAGTTTGAAATTAAGTATATGCACTTCAAAAGCACCTAAACAAAATACATAAATAGAACGAAAAAAGAAAGCCACCAAAATTATATGACAAGTAGGTAATGACTGTCATTATATATACTTGACATAATTTTGTTATAGCAAAAAAAGTCTTGTAATGCATACACTTCTATTTCATATATTCTGAAATGCCATAAAAATATTTTATACATACAAAGAAAATTATGTTGTTTCTGATTTTTTTTTCTCGTAAATGTAGCGTATTTTTTAAAGTTTTATTTCTTACGATTCATAAAGTGGTGTTAAAATGTAAAAATACAAAAAAAAAATTTTTTGAAATTTTAATTATTTTTGTAGTTTTTTTTCTAGCCAAAATATATGATATTGTAATTAAATCGGCGAAATTCAGAAAATATCCAACCGCAATTTTCTTTCAAAAAGCAGAAAGTTAGTTTTTAGAAATATGTAATATCTTTTAAAATGCAAATACTAGTTACTTATATTTTACTTTTATTAGTAAATTCTACATAGATTTAAATTTAAATATATTTTTTTGGTCCCCACGCAGTATTTTGTTAGTGTTAATGAATCCGCAATGGTGTTCGCGTTACTTTTTTTTTTTGGAATGTTAAATAAAAAGAATAGATATTATTATCTCTCTAGTGTATTTCGTAAATTCGATTTTTTTAATCACTAATGTTATTGATTATATTAATTTAATTAGTACACCGAAAAAAAAAATATACTGCTCGCAAGTACAAAAAACGACCTTAGTACAATCCTACTTGTGACAAGTAATATTAAAATTCGAAAATGTTATTACTTGATGCAAGTACTGATTTTCGAAAATTTATTCTTTCTGTAACTTAAATGTTGTTTTCATTATATAAGTATGAAATTCAAACAACTATATTTTATTTGCCTTCAGTTTTATTTCGAAATTAATTATAGGTCCTGATGCAGAATTTTGAGGAAAACAGTTGCGTCAAGTACAAATATATTTTTGGTAATCAAAAACTTTGTTATTAGAATCATTATTAAATTTCGACTACGGCTATGCATTTTTTTCAACAAAATGAAACTAGTTCTTAGAAATACCTTATTAGTTGGTTCAAGTACTTTTTGTTTCTCATAAATTAAAAATATTTGTATTGCAAACATAAAATATTTAAAAGCTGTATTTTGAAACTGATTTTATTGAAAAATTCCGTATGAAAAGCACTATTAACTTAAGGTAGGGCCATGGGCGCCGCCATGATTTTTTATAAGGTGGTGCATGTGAAAATTATTATTTTGATTTTACCAAATCTTTGACATATTGCGAGTTCATCACTAAGTTACAATTTCCAAGAACATTAATTTAAATTACATTTTAATTTTAGGAAAAATCAGTTGCAAAACAATATTTTGAATTCATGAGAAAATTCATCTTCATCAACTTTTTAATATTATCTCTCACCAGGGCTGCCAGATGGAATAAATGCAATTTCCTCAAATTTTTAAGAAATTTTCCCTAAAACATAGACTTTTTTAAAAAAAATCCTCAAATTATTTTTTTTATGTTTTTGTGTACTAAACTTTTTTTTTGCCCTAAATTAGTAAAAAAAATGTTTAACGGTTTTACTCACTGCAGTTTTTCCCCAAAAACAGCTTATTTTTGCAAGATTTCCTCAAATTTTTAATGTGTTCAGATTTTATGCGGTAATTATATGTTGTAAATCAAAAAGTTTACTTTCAACAATGGATTTTGAATTCAACGTACGTAGAAGAATATCGTAATGATATCAATTTCTTAAAATCATTAGGGTAAAAAAAATTCACGAGTCTGAAATTTTAAATATTGTTGACTGCCAACGTTAGCACAATATTTCTGAATTTCTAGGATCTAGGTCACAATCCAAAAAAAAAAAAATCTAAATGACCCAAAATCCAAACTTTTGTTAAAATCCTAATGGGACAAAATGCAAACAAAAAAAATGTTAAAAGTTGATAAGAAAACATCGAAATATATACTACAAATATATTATTTTGAATTTATCTTTGATTTGGTATAATTTTGAATTTATTGTGAATTACAACAAAATTACCATTATAAAAACTAATAAGGGGAAAGAAAAACTTTTTATTAACGGATATGATTACTGTTTAGATCTCAACAAAAATGGAATATATAGATAGATTGCTCCCAACGTAAGTCTAAAAATTGAAAAAGCAGGGTAAATACTGTATTACAAAACGGAGAGTACATAATAAAAAAAAAAAAGATTTCCATTTTCATAATCCTCAGGCGTCAAAAATATCTATTTGTAAAGCTAATGCTTACATTAAACATGCTGCTAAAGTATCAATTTTTCCTCCATCAAAAATTATTTTAGATTCAGTTGTACAGACAGAGCCCAAATGTCGCCGCTATCTTCCCACAAATAATGCTCAAAGAAAAAAAGCAATCGAGCCCTAAGAAACTTTATTAAAGAACCTTCAACTATATCAGAAATCGATATCCCTGAAGAATTAAAATTATTAGATGGCGAAATATTTGTTCTTTCTGATTATAGTTACAACAATGAAAAAATAATATTAGGCAGTCCTTGAAATTACTTGGCGATTCAAAGTGCTGGCTTATGGACGGGACATTTTATATAGTACCTACAATAATGAGACAACTTTTCACTGCTCATGGCGTTTTTGAAGGACATGTTGTCCCAAAAATTATTCTGTTTAATGAGTCAGAAAAGTAAAGAAGCTTATGAACAGTTTTTTTTTCAATTGTTTTTCCTAGCTGTTAATCAAACTTTAATTTAAATCCTGAAAGAATAGTATCAGATTTTGAAATAGCCATTGCTTCGGATGCCAAGTCCTTCTTACCATCTACGGAATTCAAAGGCTGCCTTTTTCATTTTGGCCAGATATTATGGCTAAAAGTTCAAAAAGAAGGCTTGTCAAGCAAATACGGTAACGACGAAGTATTTAATATTCAAATAAAGATGCTGAAGAGTCTTTCATTAGTGCCACCTGAAGAAGTAAATGATTATTTCTCAGAGTTATATAATAATATCCATGACAACGATTGGATTAAAATAGCCAAATATTTAAAAAAAAATTATATTTCTGGAAAAAACGGTGCCACTCGATATGATCCCAATTTTCGGTGTATTGGTGATTCTCGTTCTGAAAATTTTCCAAGAACGCAAAATACAGTAGAGGGCTGGCATAACAGATTGCGAATTTTATTCGGAAAAAAAACATTGGTCTCTATGCTCTTATTAACGAGCTAAAAAAGAACTAATAAATGCTCTAAATAACGTTGAGAAAATTAGATCTGGTGAATACCTGGCCATAAAAAAAAAAAAAAAAACTAAAATATAAGAAAATTAGGCGAGTGATTAAAAAAAGGCAAAGAACTGAGAAATTAGAGTACATACTTAAAATCTATAAGTACTCACATTGTACTTGTATCATGAACTGGAAATGTAAATATGCAAAAATGAATTAAAATACAATAAAAAATGAATTAAGTGAATTACAGTACAAAAAAAAAATTAAATGAATAACTATTATTAAAAAAAAATGGAGATTTCTTTTTCAACTTTTTTAAAATCTTAAGCATATTTTATTAGTAGGAACATTTATATATTTCATGAAGCGTCGGCTTGGTTTAGGTTAAAAATCGCGCGATTTTTAACCTATAACAAGCCGGCGCTTCGCGCCGATAAAAAATTACAAAGTTTGGATTTTGGGTCATTTGGATTTTAAAAGTTTGGATTTTGGATCATTTGGATTTTAGAAGTTTGGATTTTGGGTCATTTGTTTTTTTTTTAATTTGGATTTTGGATTTTGAAATTTGACATACGTAGCAGATCCTTTCTTCAAATTTTCCTCAGAAAAAAGTACATACTTTCCTCAAATTTTTCCCCACGTTGTTTTTACTTTCTTTTTCTCCCGGAATTAAAAATTTCCTCAGTTTGGGGAAAAATTTCCCAAACTAGCAGCCCTGTCTCTCACTTTTATTAATTTGTAGACAAGACACATCAAATTTAATTAATATGCGTTTTATATAAAGATTCTGAATAAAAAAAAATTATATTATTTTAATTTTCAATCCTTTTGTTAAAATTAACAATTTTATTAAAATTTTAATAACATTTTTATCAAACAAAGGTGGTGCAGTTGCACCACCTTGCACCTTACTGCCGGCGCCCATGGGTAGGGCAATGAAAAACTTCCTACAATAACAAAACAGTTCATAAAAATAATTTATTAGTTGGTTCATGCACTTACTTTTCTAGACAGCTTAATAATGTTTATTAGTCAAGTATGAAATATTAGAAACTATTATTTTGATTCTTCCTCTTAATAATTGTTTATTGCCACAAATGTACGATGTACTAATAAGCACTAAGACTAAACTAGCTATACGGATTTTTGGTACTTGACAAACCAAATATGAACTCACTCAAATGATAATAATGCTTGAAAGTTAAATTTGATACTTACTTTAAATATTTTTTAGTTAAATAATATTATGCTGGAAAGACCAATATTTCTCCCACTAAAAGCAATTTACTTTCTTTAACTATTTAATTTTAATACAAATGACTATAACTGGTTCTGACGATCGTAATATAGTTAAAATAATAAATTTCTAAAATTAACATAAGAAAAATTTGTTTTGCAGAAATACTTAATATTCTTGTAGCAACAATTTCATAATTGGTGCAAATACTCTTAGAATGGAAGATTATACTGACGGTTATTTCAATATGATTGCAGCAAGAACATTCTTACTGGTGTCAAAAAGTTTGAAAATTTCACGGGAGCACAAAAATTTATTAAGGTAAATACTTTCAATATTGTCTCAAATCTATTATGCTTCAGATTTTATACTTCAGAAAACTATAATAATGTTTTCGTTAAAACTATTCGAAGGTTACGTTCAAACTCCTTTTTTCTTTTCAAATAAAATTTATTTATTAATATGTATGTACTAAAAATTTAGTTTAATTAAAAAGGAAATTTGAACATAACGCTCGAAAAGATTTCCCGATAACGTTATTATCATTTTCGTAAGTATAAATTCAGAAGCATGGTGGATTTGAAACAATACTGAAAAAATTTACCTTAATCAATTTTCGAACTTCCAAAAATCTTCATACTTGTTGCAAAATTTAATAATATAAGTTCTCCCTGCAATATCAATATGTAAATATGATCCGTTTAATATGTCTTATTGCGGCTGAAATGTATGTAAAAATTATTAGAAAAACATCAAATTTTGAAAATAAAATAAACTTTATAATTCTTTTATATAATATGTTTTACGTTTTACATGCCTACAAAACTTTTTTGAAATAAAGTTGAAAAATTAAAAATATTAAGTCATTATTTTTAATTACATAACTGCTTATAATTAGTTATTTATTGAAAATTTAATATACAATTAATAACCAACTTATTTAATTGCTTTTAGCTTAGATAGGTTGATATGTTTTATTTCAAACATAGTATTTGATCTAGAAAATATTTTTAAAACTAGCTTTCAATACAAAAATTCAAAAACTTCACCTCATGTTAAATCTCCTTTTTTTAATGTTTAGGAAATTTTACCAAATAAATTTTGCAAATGCATGCACAGAAGTACACTTTTCAATGTTTCAATTGCGATGTCGGCACTTTCTTGATCTTAAAAATAAATATTATTAACTTTGATTTAATATGTTTTATGCATATTTTCAATAAATAATTATTTAAATAAAATGAATACCTCAAATACCGATAGGAAGCACTTAGAAACTTCCAATTTGCTTGGTGGGATAATGCCTTTTGTTGCAGGATTTTTCACGGGTGGATTAGGTAGTAAAAAACAGATTAGCTGCAATGCGAGTAATTTTCGTGCATCTGAAAAATATATAAAGGTAATTTGTTTATATTTTCGAATTCATGTTTTTGAACAAAATTGAAAGCAGGTACATTTATATAAATAATTTTGAATTACGGTATACATATTTCTTAACTATAAATAATTGTGAATAATAAATAAAGAAAATTGGAAACCTACTTTTGTAGAAGTTTTGTGTTTCAATATCAAATCTTGTATAGTTTTGTTTCTTTTTTTTCCGCAAGGATTATAATTTTGTCACACGATTGTTCAAAATTTCCAAATTGTGTAGTTGAATAGGCTTTCTCAAAATCACTTTCAAGCTGCAAACATAAAATGGCTTATATGATTTTTTTTTTTGAAAATATTTGTCTATAGGCACTTACTAATTTATACCCTTCAGCTAACTTAATCACTGGAAAACTATCCAAATATTCTTTCGTCGAACAGGTTTCAAATAAAACGTATCGCAATCATCTACTTCTTTCCCAATTGTTAACAATTTTTCTTCCCAAGGACAAGAATGTTGTTTTATAAAAGAGAACGATTCCACTTCAGCTTCAACGTCTATTGTAGGTGGTTCAAGCAGGAAATTCTTTGTGGGATCTACAAAAATAATTTTTTTTTACAAAATATTTAGATAATATAAAACAAACAAAAACGCAATAGTGATAGTCAAAACATAAAAGTATCAAATTTAAAAATTAAATACTTCGAGTGAAGTAGAATAAAATTTTATCATTAACTCTTAAATGCTGAGAACCTATGAATGATTTGTATTTCTATAAAGTAAGTTAAATTATTGATTAAATAAATAACTAAAAAAAATATTATATATCTTGTTTACTTACCTTTTTCTTTTTTACTTTTTGGACAACTTCCCCGTTTCGATGAAAGGCCTACTAACTGCAAAGAAGCTCTCAAATTTCTGTACGAAGCATATAATTTTCCTCTTGCCTGACTCACCAGATGGAATAAAATATGTCGCTGTTGTTTCGGAAGGTATGATTTCAACAATTAATTTGACATACAACTGAAAATCCTCTCGAGTTATTCTGAAATAATAAATTACAGGTATTTTTAGTTTTGGGAAGAAAAAGTAAATCAAAATATTAATAAATTAAAGATAAAGCTGTAATATGTTAAATGAAAGATAACTCTTACACTCGATCATAGGCATTTGTTAACAAGTATTCTATAATTGCTTGAGGAATTTTAGTCCTCTCATTATTTTCGATGATCTGAGATTTCTTGTTTTTTGCAAAAGCTATTTGAAGACTCACATAAGGCATAGCCAGAATATCCTACAAGCAAATATTCTTTCAAAAAATTGTTAATTATATGCAGGTTATTTTTGGGTATGAAATGTGTAATTTATTTAAAAAAAGATATTTTCAGTTTCGAAAGTTTGCAGCAACATAAATCTTAGTTTAATAAGGAAATGTACCCAACACCTACCGGCATGAAAAAAATGTTTTTATAAATTATTAAATTATTATTTCTACGGTAGATGTAGCCAATGAGTGCAGCGTCAGATGACAATGCTGAAAATTTTTCATTTACTGCAAACAAATACATAAATATGAGTCAAATTTCTTCTTGGACAGCATTCAAGATTTTAGATAGAGTATGAAATTTTAAAATTACATAGAAGGTACTTTCATAGTACTAATACTCTTTTGCACGAACATTAAATTATCAACTTTTAATAAAATATGTTAATTCCTATTACGAAAAATTATTTGAAGTTGAATCAGAGTTTGATATACAGATGCGTTACAAATTTTGAATTGATACAACATTTTCACCAAAAAAACAAACAATTCTCAATCAAAATCGATTAAGTTTTCGAAAAAATCATAACTCAAATACCTTTGCAAGGCGGAATTTAATTCCTCGACCTAATAAGTGGTAGGACATTGACATTACCAACACACAAAGAAGCCCGACACAACGATTAATTTCTGAGATGCGTTTGAGGTTCAAATCAAAATCCGCCGGTTAGTCGTTTTTGTTGGCATCATCAGATTATTTTATTTGACGCCACCATATTTGCTGACAGAGGACTTCAGTAGTTGTTACTGCAATTCTGCCACACCTAAAATTAAACGAAAAAAATATAAAACTTACTTACCATTATTTGCTTCCATTTTTCAATTTTGATTACAATTCCAATCACAATCCCAATTCCAATTACAATTAAAGCAATTAAAACTCCAATTACACTTTAATCAAAATAATTAAATTATTTTTTTGATAAACAATCCTGCAAATTGTTTTTTTTTTCAAGTTTTGTTTTGTCAAGCTTTGATAAACATGAAAGGCTCAAATTTAAAATAATTTTAATAGAAAAAACACGAAGCCGACAATATTTTGACGTTTTTACTTCTTATAAGTATATTTGACTTTTAATCACCAGTTTTTACTTGTTACAAGTATTCAGACATCCTGTAAAAAAGTTAAATATACTTGTGCCAAGTAAAAACTGGTGATTAAAAGTCAAATATATTTATAACAAGTAAAAACTGTTCAACAAAAAACATAAAGGAGCTGAATTTAGTGTTTGGCATAATTTTAAACAGTTTTTACTTGTTATAAGTATATTTGACTTTTAATCACCAGTATTTACGTGTCACAAGTATATTTAACTTTTATTCAGCCATCCTGTAAAAAATACTTTGCCGCGTAAAACAAATCAAAGAAAATGTGCGGCAAAGTATTTTTTACAGGATGGCTGAATAAAAGTTAAATATACTTGTGACAAGTAAAACCTGGTGATTAAAAGTCAAATATACTTATAACAAGTAAAAACTGTTTAAGATTATGCCAAACACTAAATTCTCCTTTATGTTATTGTTGAACAGTTTTTACTTGTCATAAGTATATTTGATTTTAATTCACCAATTTTTACTTGTCACAAGTATATTTAACTTTTATTCAGCCATCCTGTAAAAAATACTTTGCCGCGTAAAACAAATCAAAGAAAATGTGCGGCAAAGTATTTTTTACAGGATGGCTGAATAAAAGTTAAATATACTTGTGACAAGTAAAAACTGGTGATTAAAAGTCAAATATACTTATAACAAGTAAAAACTGTTTAAGATTATGCCAAACACTAAATTCTCCTTTATGTTTTTTGTTGAACAGTTTTTACTTGTTATAAGTATATTTGATTTTGAATCACCAATTTTTACTTGTCACAAGTATATTTAACTTTTATTCAGCCATCCTGTAAAAAATACTTTGCCGCGTCAAACAATTCAAAGAAAATGCGCGGCAAGCTATTTTTTACAGGATAAGCTTACATTTGTTGTACCGAGTACTGAATATTTGACGTAATTTCATATTTCCCTAACAGCATAACCATACAATATTTTTTACTTTCTTAGACATTATGAATAGGTTGATTTATGTTCATAAATCCGTTGCGTACCTAACTGATTATTATTATTATTTATTATTATTATACTTTTTAATCCCTTTTCAAATAAATTAGGCATTGAAAATTATTTAAAAAAAAAAAAAATTTAAAAAAGGAGTTTTATCTTATTAAGGTATACATTTTTATGCAGGCTTGGTTAACTTATGTTTAATATAATATTTACTTGCTGGGGATTACTAGGCTCACCGGGTAGGGTGGTACAATGAGCCATATGCCTAGGTACAGTGGGGTCTAATACAACACACAACTCCTTAAATAAGCACCAACGTTGCTTATAGAAAGCTGATTTTATTATGATTTTAAATTTAGCAATCGAATTTTTTAAAAAATTAAAAATAAAGTTTGTTTCAACAATTTTTAGGCCTGTTGTTTGATTTCATAAAAATTAAAGAGAATTTCTAAATGTTTTACTTGTAAATTAATAATATTTACGAAGACTCAAAGCAATCAATATACCTACATAAGAATTGGATTGATATGTACATAATCACACACTCGGGAAACGAAATTAAATTGGATTTTGTTTAATAAAAATAATTAAAAAAAATATAAATTTTTAAAAATACTTATAATTCTATTTAATTTCTTAAAAGAAATTTTTTTTTAAATAATACTTCCACATCCTGTAGATTAGGTAAAAGCAACGTTTAACACACATATTATTTATTTGTGAAAAAAACAATCTACTTGTTCATGAAAACCATATTTTATTTAAAGGAACTTGAAACTGTTTATATCAAGTGTATTATTTAATATAATCCTTATTAACTTTTCATAATTTACCATATAGCAAAATTTGGTCAATAATTTTTTCTTATCATAATGTAAAACTAAATTGCATAAAAAGAAAAGGTATAAAAAAATTAAAATGGTCCTATAAATTTGTAATTCTAAACGTTTCGAATATTAATATAGCGTGTTTGAATTGATATTTCTTTTCCAATTAAGGAACGATGTTGCTTGGATAAATAATTAATTTCTAATTAACGCCAACGTTACTTTATAAACATTTTCAAGGCTAAATTATTTTCCCACCTTTCTTTACATTTGTGTAACATCAAAAACAAAAATTTAACTTTAATTTTTAAAAATTTTCGAAAAATCAAAAAAGATTTTATTTCAAAATTTTGTAAAAATGAAAGCTAAATTTTTTGTTTTTGATGTAAGAAATAAGTTTGAAATACCAATTGAGCCTTGAAAAGGTTTATAAAATTAGTCGCAACGCTGCCGTTAATTAGAAATTAACGATTAATTTTAATTTGTCCTAATGTATATACATAAGCTACGTCCTAAATAAATTATTATAAGAACATAAAAATACAACGAGAATATTTAAAAAATATACGTTACCCAAATTTAAAAAAATAAATTTTTAAATTTTCAATAAATTTATAAAAAATTGATACAAAAAAACCTGAAACAAATATTATAAAAGTTAAATATATGTACATGTACATACTAGATTGTAATAAAATATTCTTCTTAATATTTTATTTTACATAATCTAGTTACGTATACCCAGTTTTTAACTTCAAGAAAAATATTTCTTGTTCCAAGAATGAAAGTTTAGTTCCTACAATGAGCTTTTATTTACCGGAACAGTTCTACTAGTTCGTTTTGATAAATAAATTTTATCCTCATCATAATCTAAAATCATTCTTGTTATTAATTTGCAATGTTACTTCCATGAATAAAAATTTCTTTTTGAGCAATAGTAATTTAATTTCACTGCACAGAAATAAAAAATATTTAGGAGAAAATCAAAAAACTTTCAAGAACTTAACGCGTATTTACTTCCATGAATAAACATTTATTTCTGTGCAATAGTAATATCTTTATACTGATCAGAATTGAAAAATGCTTAGAAGAACAACAAATAACTTTCAAGAAGTTCATGTATATTTACTTCCTCGAATAAAAAAGTATTTCTGTGCAACAGTAATGTAATTTTACTGCCCAGAAATAAAGTAAAATTAGATGAACAACAAAGAACTTTCAAGAAGTCCATGTACAGTGACTTCCACGAATAAAAAATTTATTTGTGTGCAATAATAATTTTATTTTAATGTTTAGAAATAAAATATACTTAGTAGAATAACAAAATAGTTAAAAGAACAAGAAGCAACTTTGAACAAGTCCATGCAAATACTCGTTATAATTTAACACTGACTTGTCATCAGCATTGATTTTCGAAAATTTCGAAATATACAGTTCTGTAGCATATTATTCTTGTAACAACTTAAGGGTTTTTCGTGATTTGTTGTCACAAGAATATAATGTTAGAAAAAAGTATTTTGATATTGAAGTAAAAAAATAATTATTTGGGACAAATTAAATTTGAAAACCATTTTTTTCAGTGTACTACTAGATTGGGATTAGAATATAATGGAATGATTAACATTAGCTCTGTATTATCACATTTATTCAAATTTATCATTATCTAGTCAGAGAACCAGCTACATTAATTTATTTTATTATATGTGGTTTTGAGAATTAAAAATGACAAAATTAATTTATATGTTGTTATGCAATAAAAAATTAATTATCCATAATATGTAAATTGAATAATATAGAATTTCTAACTGTGTTAAATTTTAGATAAAACCATAAAATATAACAATAAAACTTTATTGAATCATTAAAATATGCTAACACTATATTTTCATAACAACATAATACATGAAAAATACATTTTAATATTTTTCTTATACGTTTCAAAGGGATTCAAGCTAAAATTTTATTTTAGAAAATATTTATCGCAGAAGTTTAACAGAAATATTATTTGAAAAGAAATTTTATAAATACCTACATTGTTAATTTTAGAATTTTGATTTATATCTGTTGAATGAAGGAAAGCGTCGAAAATCTTTTATGAAAGTAAAAAAAACCGGTAATAATTAAATTTATTAACAAATAAACTATTCCTAAATATTCTATTAATTATAAAAAGGGTTTGCAAAATAAGTTAATAAGGTAATATTAAAATATTTTAACACATTATCAATTTTTAATCATATTTTGAAATAAAATTCTCCCAAAATTTGTTAAATTTCAACATTAACATTCCAATCCTTTTTGGTAAATATTTTCAATCGAACAAACTTATTTTATCTTTATTTTATTTTATTGAAGTTAAAATATTTTGGGTGTAGATAATTTATATGGCAAAATGCAGATGAGAATAAAATAAAAATTTAAACTTTAAGAATCATTTTAACTTAGCTTCAAAGTTTATTTTGAACAATTTATTATTTTTATAGTTCTATTTTTTGCTTTATCGCTCTTCAACTTTTCCAATTAGTCCTCATTAAAATAAAAATACCTATCTAATTATTCGAATATTTTATATGCATATATTTTGCGTTCAAATGAAATGTCTAGACAGCATTATTAATCTTGGAAGAGAACAGAATAAATTAAAATTTTAATGAAAATTCATGAATAAAACATATATATAGTGTGTATAGTGTATATTTTTACATAACAAAGATGAAATTCTCATAAGGTCATGTTATAATGTCGCTAATTTTGAAATATATAAGTTTTTCAAGTTCTTAAATAAGATATTTGATATTTATGGATTAGTACACTTTTCTAGATTAAAATTCTACGGCAACAAAGTGTCAAGTCAATTACGCCACGAAAAAGAACAGCTATTAAATATAACGATCCAGGAACTAATTCTGTAGTACGGTACTAATTAAATCCTCATAGATATGTATGAACAGTTTCTAAACTACATATATATAATAAAAAAACAAGCCAATTCAAACGAGTACAGAATACAAATAAAAAATCGTCATTTAACTTATTCGAAATTAATAATCCTGAAATTGGTTGAATAAGCGGTTTCTTACCCTACAAGGATCAAAGTATGAATTACTATTTTCTCTCTTTTAATTAGGCTGAATAAAAAATACACTTGAATATTTTTTGTGAATTGAATCTTGTGGGTCAAAAGATTTGTACAAATTAAATAAAATTTTCACTCTGTTATAGAGGAAATCACTCAAGTTTTCAAGTTTATGTTCTATTTTTTAATAATACTCGTTTATTTTATTTTAGATCAAAGAATTTTGTATAAAAATCAGGTAAGTTCTGCAAATAGCAAAATTATGTATTAACATAAAATACATTAAAAATTCCTTGTTTTTATATATTTTTATAAATTCCAGATTATTCAACGAAAGAAAAAAAAAGTAGGCACCTTTAATAGCGTAGCTTCTTGTGTGGGTTAAATTTCGTATTTGGCGGGTATATAGTGAATATAAATATTGAATTTTTTTTTAATGTGAACGTTTCCTTGTCACAAAACCAAATTATGATTTTTTGAACTAATATCAAATTTCCATTAATGTCAGTTATTTTATTATCGCTTATGAATTTCTGGATTAAAAACAGTCTTAAAATCGGTTAAAAATTGGTTGTGTATTTTTTGAAGAATTATTTGAAATTCCTTTTTGTAAGAAAATTAAATTTTTGTTAACCCTGTAAAACTAACATTATTCTGATGAAATTGTCAACCATATTTCGAAAAGTAAAATTAAAATGTAAATTATCATTTTTCTGATAATTTTGTTCTTTTATTTCTAATCAATACGTCGATTATATCCTCTGTTTTTTTTTCCATTTGTCATCTGAAGGAAAAAGAAATTTTATTTTAAAATTGAAATAATTCAAATTTAATAATTTGATGTATTATTAGAATAATTTTTTTTAGTAATGTTATTACTACGTAATTTTTCAATTTCAAAAAGGACTTAATTTTAAGCTATTTTTTGGAAAATAATGAGGATAGAAAAGAAATAATATTATTATAGTAGACTGCTACTATCGTTGGTTAAAATTTGTCGGAAAACTTTTCAAAATTAGCCAAATCAGTCAAGACGTTCTCAAGTTGAATTTTATGTTCACACAGCAGCTATGCTACATAAATAATATTGTTAAACAATAATGTTTAAGTTAAAATCATACATAAAACTTTCTAAAGTACGCACCTATGTTAATAATCTCCATCACAATGTGTTTCATTCACCAAAGTACCGACTATGAATTAAATTTAATGTTTATTAAACATTTTTGGAGATTCCTTTCAATTTTCGAAACTGTTAATGGCCAGTTAATGGTCGTCCAAAATTTTGATTTGATAATTCTGCTGAAGTAACATCTTTAAAAATATGCACCGTCTTTTTTGTTATTTATCTTTGATGATGACAAGGTTAATGGCGGCCATAATTTGTATTTGTTAATTCTCGTTACGTAACTTACACCTTGAAAAATATCCACTGTTTTATAACATTGACTTAATGTAATTTGGATAAATGTGGTGAGCCTGAAAAAAAAAATTTAAATTATAAAATATGTTGTTCGTTGGATATAAGATTATTCTTAATAATTTTTCATTTGTATAATTAACAGAAAATAATATTTCGACAGTATTCTAAATTACAGCAAACTACATTTTTTCTCCAAATGAATTTAAAATTCTCCACAGTTCTTGATTCCTTTAAATTTATTTTTAAAATTTATTGAAATTACATTCTGCTCTATTCAAAATTCATAAAAAATGGACTTAATCACATTGAATTCTGAATAGCTTAACATAAAAGAATTATAGTCATAACAGAATTTTGAATTTTAACATTCTTTTAGTTTCCAAATTGTATATAAAGCGACAAAAATTAAGCTCACCAAAATTACACAAAAAAGTATTGTGCACGATTTATAAAGAATGTCATTAACTTTTAGCATGTTTCAGGATAATGAAAAAAAAAGTCTACAATATTAAATTAAAATTATATTTTCCAATATTGCTTGCTTGCTAAATTCAAAATGCTAAGTTCAGAAAATGAATTAATCTGATAAAAATGAATTTAATAGCTATCAAATTGTATGTATATACTTTTATTTTATATTGTTTCGCTTTTTTTTTATTTTTTCAATTTTATATTAATATTGTTTGTTGTTTATAGAGTTTAGATTTTGCAATGTTTCCAATTTTGCAATAAAACAACGATTTTCCACCAATATTATGCGAAAGTATTTTTTTTATATGTATATTTTATGCTCGTTGCTAAAACGATTTAACAGGCCTAATAAACAAACTGTAGTTATAGGCGACCTGGTAAGCATCCTAATAATTCATTTTTATTTTTAAAATTTTTTAATTTTTAATTTTGCTCTCTCTTTTTTTTTTGCCACTTAACCCAAAAGTGGCACTTTTTTTAATGATTAACTACCCTTGCCTTTAGCATTAGCTTGTAAGATGTAATAGTAAAAGTATTGACGATAGTCAAATTACAGAAATATTCGAGAATTTAGATGATTTTACTGGAATTCCCATATTGCGAACAGATTTTCAAAGTTTTTATAATAATTTAACAAAGTTTGCCAATGTGAAAAAATTATTTTCTTGTTAAGTAAGATAGTTAAAAAAATCAAGGTATTTAGTATATTAATTTTATTTAACGTTTAACTATTAAAACTACTTGTTGAATGAACCACTAATTTCAACGTATTTATTCTAAATGTATATTTAACTTTTTTTCATTAATACGTTGAATTATGTTTTGCATATAAAATTATGAATGCAGAGCTTAATATTTGTATCCCCCATATAGTATCTGTAATTAATAGTATTTTATAATACAAATGTAGTGTATACGTATATAAAATATTTGATGTTAAAACTGGATTCCGCAATAATATAAATAAAACTTAACTAAATATATATATCTAATTTAATTAAAATTCGATATTTTAAAGAAGTAAGATAGGAAGTAAATATTCTAAGCTCTACACATAAATGAAAAAAATCCTTTTTATGAATCCACAAAAATTGGTTGAAAAATGGTTAAGGAAAATTTTTTTTAACTTCAAACCAACTAAGGTTTTATCTTTTATAACAAAAAGAACCATTTTATATGAACATAAATCCTTTTTTTAAAGGTATGCCTTAAAATATTTTGACCATCAATTTTTGTTCCTTTTATAAATTTCTTCATGATAGTTTTTGTGGGTACTTTGAACCAATTTTACTATTCACAATGTGATATCAAAGAAAATAATTAAGAACTGACACCCACAACATATGCATTTGGTGTTGATTTTTTTGGTTTCTTAGTTTTCAAAGAAGGATTCTGACTATTATTATTGTGGGAAAAATAAAATTTAAAGAAAAAAAAAACTTTTACATATATTTAACAAAAATGATGAAAAAAAATCACTAAAATCGCTAAAATATGAATAATATTAGATATTTTTAATCCTAGAAAAATCAACTTGTTATACATACTTCGAAATACTATGACATAATATTTGGTATATTACAAAAAATTATTTGAATTTAAAGTATAAATTTTTACTCCAATTATTCTTAAATCCCTAATCAGAGCCATTAGAACTAAGTTAGAAAAATAAAATAATTTAAATTTTTTTAACTCTTACGTGAAAAATATAAAACAAACCTATATTGTTGTGAAAAGCAAATATTGTAAAATTCTTTGTGGGTAAAAAGATTAAGTTATCTTTTGATTTTATTTTTGATATAAACATTCATATTATATAATTATTTATTTAAACAAGAGAGAAAATTGTAAATTAATTGAAAAATATTTTACTTTGATGTATTTTGTATAAATCTGATTTTATCATCTTTTATAACATTACGAAATAGTAGATTACAACACATGGACACGCGTCAATACTTATATCACGAGACCGTTAAGTCTCATGGACAAGTGTCCATGTGTTTTTGTGTATATACACAACGAGCTGTATAACAAATTTTATTAACATGTTTTGTATAGTGTTTTAATGTGCATGTGAGAGGTAGTTGCAATCAATACATTTGCAATGCAAAAAATAAACGAAAGTTCAAAATGAAGAAAGTGAATAAAATTTACTTTATACGGAGAATGCAAATAAAATATTCTTAAATAAATAATTGACGCATTTAATATAACATTTACCGAGCTAAATTTACGATTGTAAATAGAACTTACCGATCACATGCGCATTTAATTAATTTGCATAGAAACGTATATCTAAATAACAATTTGTATTTATACTAACATCTAACACATAATATACATAAATTAAATTAATATTTTTGTTATACTGTCTTGTGTTTATTGTATATTGATCCTTTTATTCTTTTCTGTATAGTTTGTCCGTGTCCCAGAAATTTTTATCAATGTAATTTTTAAACCCATTCAAATTAGGTAATTTTGTAAAAAAAAAATTCTTTTTTATCATTTTAATTTGGTTAGAGGAGCCATTTAAAGGACGTCTTATTTTAAATGAATTACAAGAAGTTTCATCAATAGTTAATTCATACTCTACAACAGCGTTTCTCAACCTTAGGGTCGCGACCCGAATTTGGGTCGCGAAAGATTTCCAATGGGTCGTTTAAATGGAACAATTCTTTTACAAATGCTACATATATTAAATCAAAAATAATATAATATTTTGATTATGTGAGAAGAATTTATCTATACATCTATTTTCCAATAGATTGCTCTGTTCATTCGCTTTAAATAAACAAATCGTACAGAAAACTGCTCTTTTTTGGTTCTAACTTATGTCAGCTTGGGTCCAAAATCCATTTTTAAAATGTGAAACCAATGTTTTATCTTCATTGAAGGGAGAAAAAATAATTGAACTGTCTTGCGATAAAGCACTTGAAATGGTATTTAATAATCAAGAACACTTGAACAAATTTTGGATCCAAATACGATGTGATTTGTGAATACCAAATATTATATGAAAAGGCAATTAAAATGCTTCTTCCTTTTTCAACTACATACTGATTTAACAGAAATTAGATTTTCAGCTCTAGCGGGTGCTAAAACTAAATACAGAAATGGACTTGACGATGTGGGTAATAATACCATTGAGTAAATCAATTGAGCCAAGACTTAATAAATTACCAAATAAATGTCAACAACAAATAAGTCATTAAAATAATAAATAAAAAAACATTTTAAAAGTGTCTTTCATTTCTTGTACTTGTCAATGCATATACCATTTCAGATTGAGGGTCACGTTATTTTGTACTCATATTTTATAGGTCGCAATAGTAAAAAGGTTGAGAAACGCTGCTCTACAATGTATTAAAAATACATTCAGCTGACAAAAGTAAGATTTATCCCTTTTGAAAAAAGAAAATTCAAAACAACATTCATAATAGAAAAAAATGTTTAATGCAGTGCTTTTTTACGGGTCCGCGCAATAACTCATCGGTACTTAACTCATCGGTCGATTTTGGATAAGTTATATCCATTTTAACTCATCCGAAAATTTGCCGATGAGTTATATCCTTTGAAATGACATAACTCATCCAACTCAATGCTTATTTGTGATTTGTGACAAAAACTTGGGTATTTACTCATTGGCCGATAAGATAAATACATTACATTTACCGACCTGATTGGCTCCATTTTTGTGTTAGCAGTATTGGGAGTGTCTCAGAACGCGAGAAGGGGGCGAAGGGTGAGGGCTGCGGGCGGGCGGACTGGTGGTTGGTCAGTGGGATTTGCGGCTGGCGCCGCAAATCCCACTGACCACCCACCAGTCCGCCCGCCCGCAGCCCTCATCCTCCGCCCCCTTTTCTTGTTCTGGGACACTCCTTCTACTGCTAACACAAAAATGGGGCCAATCATCGGCCAAGGAATAAGTACCGTAGTGTTTGTCACAAATAAGCATTGAGGTGGATGAGTTATGTCATTCCAAAGGATATAACTCATCGGCCAATTTTCGGATGAGTTAAAATGGATATAACTTATCCAAAATCGACCGATGAGTTATTGCACTTCGCCTTTTACCATTATAAAATAATGTCGTATAAGTCCCCAAAATATTCTTAAAAATAAAATAAAAAGAATTATGAATACTTTTATTTTGCTTATTTATGTTAAGTTTGTTTTGCAATTTCTTAACAAAAAAAAAACTAACAAACACAAACATTAAAATATTAATATAAATTTTATGCACATTCATGCACATTCATGCACATTCTAACATATGATTTCTAAGGACACATTTTATAATGAACTGAGTTAAAGAGTGGATTCATTAAGATTATAAATAAAATTATGAATTTTTAGAATAATAAATATTTGGAAAAATTATTTTAAAATAAACTTTGCAGCACGTAATATATTATTTAACTTGAGAAGAAAACAAACCATTTTTAAAATAATAAAAAAACTTAATTTAATTCATCTCCAAGGGTAAATGAGTTACTTTCTACAAACCTTATTTCATGTTATAATATATTATTTCTTGTTAAATACCAAATGTTTTACCAACTTTTCATTACATAAAAAATAAATTTAATAAAATGTTATCAATTTATTATTTAAAATCATCAGGTATTATATATTTACATGTATTTGAGTCGAATCCTAAGCATCAGAACTACTATTTATAACCAAAATTCGGTTTTTAAGAATCTAAAATATCTGTGAGTGGATTTTTGTAGAATTTCCTGATTATATAAGTTTATCTGATGATGAACCATGCTATCAAAAAATGATAAAAAAAATATTTCTAGGCTTCAACTGCTAATTGAGAATATTATTGAAAATTTTGTCGAACAAAATAGAATATGGCTGTTATATTTGATTCTAATTTTGAACAGGTTAAATACTTTGTTACTCTTAAGATAACTTAAGATACTTAAAGATAATTCTGAGGATAATTCCTGAGTAATCTTAATTCATTGATGTAGACATTTTGGCTCTCTGAATCAATAATTTTTACTGTACTTTTTAATTCCCGCAATAAGGAAGAATACAATCACTGTCAACACGAAGTCTTGTTAATATGAACTGATCATTTCCATCTAAATATTTTTGTATTTAATTCAATCACCTTCTTTGGGGAGAACTTTCACAGTATCAGAATTTTATTTTCCTAGTTTAAGAACTATTATATAACTGTATATGGTTAGGTTGCCCGGGCGGAGGGCATACCAGCCTACTTGCACGTAGGCCTGTTGGCCCTTTATATAACTGTATATAGTAAAGTATAGATTTATGTACCTATATTTTTGAATTGCTTTCAAATGTAAAAGATACAGAAAAGATGGAATGATAAATTTCTGATATTTTATATTTATTTCTTATTATTATGTAATATGTGTATAAAATACCATTAAATTCTCACAAAATTTTCTAAAAAAAATTTTTTTTTCGTAAAATTGTCCTTTCTTTATTTGAATTGATATGAAATTTATTCAAATTTAATTTTATAAAGGAAAACTTTCTTTCGGATTATTTTATTTCTTTAAATAAAGGTGTTATTTTGGGATTTGGGTTATATATAATAGATAAATAAAATTATCTTCATTCTAAGATAAAATGCCCAGAATAAAATTTAATATCATAAAAACAAATTTCTTACATTTATAACTAACTAGAAAATATGTTTCCCACATTCGTTTCAGACAATTAAGAATTCAAAGTACGCATAGATAATAGTGATTTTAAGACAATATATTAAGTAAGATTTATGTTTCTCTGCTTAATTATAAAGAAAGAAAATAAAGGATTTTAATGCGTTGGGGATCGTTATGTTGTATTTAGTGCTATAGAATTTAGATCACTAAATGGAGTATTATATGCGTCAATACACATGCAATCATTTAGATGCATCTGCGTAAATAATGAAAAAATTTAGATGCATCAGCGTATATAATGAAAAAATTTAGATGCATCAGCGTAAATAATGAAATCATTTAGATGTTTCGTATTGAATATTACGTAATACCTAAACAAACATAATATCTCTCACAATATTTCAATACAGCCAAATACAAAAAAAAAATGAAGAAAAAATATTCTCTCTTTGCAACTACCTCTCCCCTACGCATTAAAACAGTATATTGGATATGTAAACAAAATTTGTTATACAACTCGTTCTGTATTTACACAAAAATACATTGACACTTGTCAATTTATATCACTCGACCTTCGGTCTCGTGATATAAGTATTGACTCGTGTCAATGTATTTTTGTGTATACAGAACTCTTAATTAATAACAAATTTAGTTTACATATACAATAATCTACTATTATAACCACATAATAATTATATCCAATTTAATATAATATATCCCATTTGACGTTTTAAGATAATTTAAGTCGGAATTGTAGTAAATAAAACGTAGAAATTCATTTATTTCATCAATTCTAGAAAAACATGTGTATTTATTATAAAAAAATTATTTAAAAGAAAAACTTTTAATACTTTGTTGTTGCTGATATTTTTAATGTTTACTATGTATATTATTTTTGTATTGCTGAGCATAAATTTTATACAAAATAATATAGTAAAAACTTTTAATGCGCATGGCTTCGGTAAGTTGTATTTACATTCGCAAATTTAGCTCGGTAAATGCTCCATTACATGCATCAATACACATGCAATTATAGAGGAATGTAAATTGTATTTACATTTCCCTGTGATGTAAATTGTATTTACATTGCTCTATATTGTATTTACATTCTTCATTTTGAACTGCGTAATACTATAAACAAAAATAATATCACTCACACTCACAATATTTCAAACAGACAAATACCAAAAAAAAAAAAAAATTGCAAATGTATACCTCTCACATGCATCATATCAATGTCAATCAAAGCTTAGTTTATAATGCTAAAAATCTATATTTTCCCTCTGAGCTAATCTATATTTTCCCTCTGAGCAAACAAAAAAAAAAAAAAGAACCAATAAAAAAATACGCGGCTATTTTTTTTTTTTTCCTAAAAAGCGGCCAGTCGATGAATTTTCTTAACATGTGTTTCAATCTACTATTTTTAAAGGATCTTCGAACCTCTACTACTAAATTTTTAAACGAGTGTGGTTGGATTTTAGTACAAAAATTTAAACCATACTTCAAAAATTGCACTTATTTTTATTCAAAAAAACAAAATGAATAAAAATAGAACAATGGTAACCCTGAAAATATCTTTGTTGTCATTATAAAGTTTGCTGTCAAATGTCAAGTAAGAATTTTTTTTTCTTTTATCAACAAACGAGGAAAATGGCAGCAACAAGGAGATTATTTATTGTAAATATAAATTATAACTATATATTTATTATTTGATTTTATTTTTAATTATAAAAAAAAATAATTATAAAATTATTATTATTTTTTTTAATAATTAAAAATAAAATTAAATAAAATTTAAGAAGACCATTAGTTCCTAAAATAATAAAAAAAAAATTAGTAATTTTTCTGAAAAAAAATTATTCGATTTTTTTTTTTGCAAAAAAGAAAATGAATAATTTTTTTTGGAAAAATTACTAATTTTTTTTTAATATTTTAGGAATTTTTTTAATATTTTAGGAATTAGCTGATCTTAAATCATCCGGTTTGAAATCATTTCGAAAAATAAATTTACTTCCGTATTAATTAAATTTTATTTCCTTGCTTCATTTTGAACTTTTTTGTTTATTTTTTTCATTGTAAATGTATTGTTTTCAACTCCCTCTCCCATGCACATTAAAGCAGTATACAATACATGTTAATCAAATTTGTTATACAGCTCGTTGTGTATACACACAAACATATAGACACTCGTCAATATTATATCACTCGACCTTCGGTCTCGTGATATAAACATGACTCGTGTCTATGTGTTTGTGTGTATACACAACTCGCAAGAATAACAAATTTTCTTACCATGTATTGTAATCTACTATTAATTTTATGAAGTTTTAAAGATTACCTGTCAAAATGAAAAAGGCAAACTTCACCTAAGTACCTTAATAAACTTTAAATAATTATGATATAAATAATCTATTTTCACTATTTCCACAGAAACAATTGGACCGTTGTCAATAAAATCTGATTGATCAGCATTTTTAGAAAGATCAAATATATTTGACTTATTTTATGAAGCTCTGCTGATGCCAAATTAAAGAAATTATTTAAAAAAAAAAAAATCTATTTTTAACAGATTGCTAATCTTTTTTTTGTGGTGCTGGTGGTGAGGATGATGTTAAAGAAAGGTTTAAAAAAAAAAACTCAACTAATGTAATTTAGTTTATTTTTAATAATCGTCATAATATATTATTTATTTAAATATTTTAAAGATAAATGTACATATTTATTCATCCTGTGATTTAATAACATCTTGTAGGTTAATTAGATTTTGTGAAATGAAATAACTTGTTTCTACTTTAATTTTTTAAACTCAGAATACAATTTTATATTTTAATTCATCTATTATCACTTATTTTAATTATAAGTTGAATTTTCGTTATATCCTTAAGGTTTGTAAACTATGGTAAACTGCATAACCACAATCTTTTTTTAAAACTACTTAGAAATTTAAAGAAATTTTATCCACTTCAACAGGGTAAAAAAAATTGGGCGTTTTTTACTCTTTTTTCTACACCGAAAAAAGTGTGAACTCGTTTTACACATTTTTGTGTTGTTTTTAATTTATAATTATAACGTTTTTTTTTTTTTAGTAATTAATAATTTTCATTTAGATTAAAAATTATTTTACCAAAATAAGGGAAATAATTACAACATTATTAATATATTTTACTAATTTTTTTATCTAATTTAAAACTGAAAAAGCGTAAAACAAATTTCACACATTTGATTTTCCTGTTCTAATCTATTTTTGGTAACTCTTAATAAATAATTGCACAATTTTGTACAAATTGAAGTAATAATTAACAACTATATTGTCAAATGTGCATTTTTTTCGTTTCCTTTTTACACTATTTTAAATTAACTTTAATTTTAATAATTTTAAAATATTCCCACGTACCCGCCGACTACACCTTAAATAGTAAAAAAGATCTTTTTTTTTACCGTGAATGAATTAATATTTTAAAAAGAATAATAATAAAGCCCAATTTTCTGTAGATAAATAAATATTGAAACTTTAGTGTGAAATAATGTTTTTTATTATTTTACTACAGATTTTCTATTAATTCTAATTTATTTTTGCTTCTTTTTTAAAAATAAGCTCAAAGTAATTGTTTAATTTTCAAGCTAGTTTGAGATTATTCTTTCAGTTTTTAAACTCAAATAATACTTTTTGATTCTAAAAAAAAAAATATATAAGTATATATTAGGGGTGTCAACTGATTTTTCTATAAGATCTACTTCGCAGTAAAAATCTCCTGCGATCTACTTTTTCTAAAAGTAGGAGTAAGAGGAAAAGGCAATATTTAGGGATTAAAATTCTAAGTGTTAGTCTGTTAAATTAGTTCGGTACTTCGACTCTATTATTTTCATTTGTGAAAATGCTGATTCGTGGAACCAAAACAGGCGTTTAATTTTCAGCACATTTTTTTAGACTCGGATATTTATCTTCTGCTAAATATTTTGATATTTGAAAGCTCTTGCTTTAATATAAATATCATTTTGTAAAGTAATAATTTCTGCTTCAAGTGTAATGTTATCCATATCAAAAATAGTTGAAAGGTTTTCTGCAATTGTTTCTGCTTTAATATTGCTACCAAATGGAAAACTCATAAATAAAACTACATTATCAAGTTTTTTAAATATTCGAAACACAAATTCTTCAATAACGTTCTTAGTTTCTTAGATATATTTATTTTCATCATAATTAGTAGAAGCAGAACTTTTGAATTGCGGCAACATGTTTGGAAAATTAGATAAATTTTTTTGATTCTTGAAATTGAAATTGGCAATTTGAAAGGAAATAAATATCTGTAATATAAATATTTATTGGCGATCGACCTAAAATCATTACGCGATCGAACGGTAAATCGCGATCGACGTTATTGAACTTTTTACAATTTAAATTGATTATTCCAACTCATCCATGTATGTAATTCTCAATTGAACGTATTGGGCTTTTTACATTTGCACTAATGCATCTGATTCTTTACCCTTTCTCTCTAGGGAATTTTTTCTGGACATTCGTGAGTGAAACAACGAGAAGGAGGTAAAAGAATCAGATCCACTAGTAGAAATGTAAGAAGTCTCATTACATTTAACCAGAAACAAGTTCTGCCGTTAAATCATACCAGCGTGTCATACTTAGCAGCAGAACAGAGACAATTTTTTTTTCTTTCATTGCATAATAATTCAAAATTAAAATTTTTTTGTCCCATTTTTAGTAAATTTCATTTTCTATTTACGTGTGGTTAAGTTTTCTTTTTTTTTTTCAAAGAAATTTCATTGATTTTCTTTTGTGATTTTCTTTTTATTGTTTTTTTTTTTAAATATCAATAATTTTTTTTTTCGAAAAAAAAAAGGATTTATTTTTATTCTCTTTTTGCAGAAATTCTCATTTAATTTTTTTTCGTACCTAGAATTTTTTTTAAATTTTTTTTTAAATTATTATTGTAAATTAGATTTGTTCCAAATTTAATTTTATTCAATAAATTTTTTGTTCGAAAAATCAATTGAATTTTACAATAATTATATATATGTACCTATATATTTATTTCAATGAAACTATGTTGTTAAAAACTCGGCGATCGACCTTATTGAGACGAACAACCTAACTGAATGAGCCCAAAATACGAACTGAATAAAAATAATATTTATTCGAAAGAGAAATAAAAATAAAAAAAAATAAAATAAAAGTTGGAAGCTTGTAAATTTTTTTCTTAATTTATTTTTAAGAGGGAAGGGAATGTATATACGACAAGCTTTAATTTTGTTACTCTGATTGAAGAGAGCCTTATTAATTAAAAGAGCAATATTTTTCTTGGTAAAGAGCTTTTAATATTTTGTATTTATTTTTTTTTGTGAGAAGACTACTAAATAAATAAAACATAAAATCAAGAAAAAAAAATGAATAAAAGCTTCTCAAATACCACGTGGATTAACATTTATATTCTTTTCCAAATCGAAATTTATGTAATCATTTTTTATTTAGTTCAAAAATTTTAGCATCATTCTCTTTATATTTGTTATAGTGAAATCTTGTAAACTGTCATATATTTGACCCACTTTCCTCTATCTAATTTTTCTGAAATTCTGCACACAAATTTATCATATGAGGACATCATGAAGATATTAGTGGACTGAGTCCAAAATTTACAAAAATGCGTTAATCATGCCAAATAATAATAAATATGTGACCTAAACTCGGTCACAACAATAAAAATATGATTGTGCTATACTGAAATCTAAAATTTAGGCATACTTAGATAATGTACAATGTACACAAAAAACGTTAAATTCTACTCATAAATAAGTTTGTGCTTTCACTTGACAATAAACATAAGCTTGAGAAATAATAATAAAAAAATACAAATTTCCAAATAAAATATAATATAATTTTTTATATTTGTATTACATTTTTTAACCTATAAATGAATAAGATTTTTCTTTAAAATATCTTCGAATTATTTGCAGAAAAAGTAATGGCATTAATCTAAAATTCATTCTTTTTTACAGTTTTGCCATCAATTTATTACATTTTTTTTGTAATTTTTTAGCTTTATCTTTTAACAGAGTATATACAAAATGCTGAAACTGAAAAACAAGAAAGGTAATTCTATATTTATTCATAAAAAATGATGTTCTACATTTTATCCATTGCTTATAAAAAATTATGTTCGTTTTTCTGAATAATTTATTATATTAAATTAGGTATGTTTTAAAAAAAAATTAAAAATTAGTCATGTTGAAATAATATAGAACAGTGAATTATAGGGCTCGTTATCTAATTTCGATTAAAAAAATTTTGTGGTAAATTTGTGGTAAATTTTTTCTTTTTAAGTTTTCTACAATCTCTTTTTTTTTACATTAGTTGAGTTGAGGGTGTATCTTAACACCACTGCACTTAAAGGCAATAAATTGCCCTGAAAACTTTACCATCACTCTCACATACATGCTAATATGAGAGGAGAGGGCTCTGTAAGAAGCATGCAATGGAAAATTAGTATAACCACCAAACGATGCTTAAATCAAGCATCAGAAAAAAAAGACTTATATAAAAAAAACATTAGACACTAAGAACAAGTCTCGTTTCTGATAAATAACCAAATCACTAGTGACATAGCACATAAAACAAAGAATAGATTCCCTAGTGAAAAATTTTAAAGGAAGAGAGTGAATATTAGAAGAAAGAGTAAATTAAAAAAATTAAAAATATAAATAAGAAGAAATATTAATTAAAGTCTTCCAATGTGATTAGAGAAAAAAGAATTAGTCTTTAAACCAGCTTTAAGGGATGCCTTAGAGATATTAAGGTTAAAAACATGATGATTTTTATTAGCAAAAGCAAGCATTTGAGAAATGGGATCATTGCATCCATATTCGGTTCTATGGAAAGCAACTTCAAATAAGTTAGTAGTACGGAGGCTTCTGTTTTTAACTCGAAAGTTGATTTTGTCCAGAATAAAGGGAGAAATAATTTCACCAATAATAATTTTATGAATGAAAACAACATCGGCAAATTCACGTCTGTCTTGAAGAGATTCAAGCTTAATGAGATTTAAGCTCTCTCTATACGGTGGAAGGATTAAGTTATCCTCCCAAGGAAGATGCCTCAATGCAAATCTAAGAAATTTTTTTTTTGACGAATTCGACTCTATTGATGTCGACAGAAAAAAAGGGTGACCATACTTGAGAGGCATATTCTAACAATGGTCTTACAAGAGATGTAAAAAGAATACTAGTTATAAATAGGTCTCAGAACTCTCTTGACCAACGTTTAATAAAACCTAGAGTGGAATTTGCTTTATTTACAATTGAATTAATATGTGGTTTAAATGTCAATTGGTAATCACATAAAAATTAAAAATTTCATATTTCACTTTTTATCCAAATCCGTTACAGCACCTAGTTCGAATCCACAATTGGCCTCCAAAAGTCAGGACAAAAGTTTGAAAAGTTTTGAACAATTGATAAAAAGAAATTTATTAATTTTATTTTATGAAAATTTTTTAAAATATGTTTTTATATATAAAAATCTGACCCCAAAAAAAATTTTGTATAAAACAAAGTTTTAAAAGGATGTAATGAATTTGAAAAAGGATGTTCTTCATGAAAAGGTAAGTTTTATTTAACATCCTCGTAAAAAAAAATAAAGGAAAAAAAAAAAAAAAAAAGTTTAAATTATTTTTCTTTATGTAAATTATTTAATTTAAAGATGAAAAGGTTTTTTGATGAATAAATAAATTGATATTAACATTAGAATTATTTTTGGAATAAGATTGTTATTTGAATTTGAAAACGAAATAGTAACATCAAAATGTTTTGAAAATGTCATGAATATTAACTTTGTAATTTTAGTATAATATTTTTCTCGTAACACAGACATAATAAAACAATTCTCTAATTAAATATTAGATTAAAAATTGTTTTTTAAGAAATTTTGAAACCACAGACAGTTTGTACACTCAAAATTCTATAATTTTTCTAAGACACAAACACAATACATCAAAATAATAATATTAATATTCTAAAAATATTAAATAATATAATTTGTATTTTCTGTTTAATTTTGAGCACAATATATTCAAAGGAAATTAATAGGAATCGGTTTTCTTTTGCCCCATAAATTTATTATATTTCATTAAATAACAGAATTTTTTTTAGTTATACACATATTCATTCACAAGTGTTAGAATCATATTTTGTATTTAAAATATTTCCTTGAAGCTTTAATGAAATTTCCTTACACTTAATCAAAATAGTTTATTTAAATTATTTTTTGACATAAATTTACCTAAATCTTTTCTATAAAGTTTTCTATACATCAATTTAACTTTGTTACAAAAATTGTTTACAAAGATTTTTATATATGACATATGTTATAATTTTAATGATTGACATAGCCTTTAATATATTTGTGGATATTTATTTTTGTATATATAGGTGTTTTACTGTTGATCAAACTTGATGATTTATTTGAAAACTGCAACTTTAACTCATTAAGTAATTAAAACTTAGTGCAAAAAATTAGCTTTCACATTATTTTGCCCGATTTTCCTACTATCTACATCTAAAGCAAAAATTTAATTTTGTGTTAAATATAATAAAATTACACATAAGAAAACTAATACATAACTTATAAAATTGACATTATTATCCACCTTTTCTATTTTCTTATACAATGATAGAGATTGAAACACACATAATTCAAGCCTATCAAATTAATTTCCCTACTTTCTTGTAAGTTCTTTGAAATAGCGTTCTAGTTCTACAATGCTTAGTTCGACTAGTGTTATTATGGCTGAGTCACCAAACTATTAGACATTTATGATAGTACGATCCGTTTAATCATAAAAGTTATAAAATGAAAGGTTTTTAATAATAAATAACAGAGCGAATAAACTAAAATTTATTATTTTTTAAGCAATCTGTTGTTCATATCTTATTCTCAGCTGTTATTAAATTTGACCTTATCTCTTTGTGAACAATTAAAATGAAATTAATTTTGTTTTTCCTTTTATTATTATTTAGTGGTGCTGAAATTTCCTTCTTTTTTTTTCATTTCAGGGGTAAAAAACTATATCTTCTTTTTTTTATTTTAATCTTTTATCAAAAAAAAAAAATAAAATTAATAAACTTTCCTATTGTTCTAAAAACCATTGTTTTTCAAATAAAATTAAAAAAAAAATTTATTTGTGTTTGTTTTCTGAAACTTTTCCACCATCAACATACTGTAAAAATTGTTATGCTCTTGCTTCTTAACTTTATTGAATTTATATATTTATTTAAAAAAAATAAATTAAACAAAATACTAAGCCAGCGGTCGGCAAACTATGACCCGTGGGTCACGGGGTGACCCAAAGCATCATTTCATGTTACCCGCTTCGAAATTTTGAAGTAGTTCCCAAATCAATGAATATAGTTTTTGCTTACAACAATTGCATATAAAAATTTTTTGTTTACAACAATTGTATATAAAATAGAAAGTTTTCCTAGCAATTGTTTTTGTAAGCCTTAGATAATAAATAAATCAACTTTTGATTTAACTATTTTTTTTTAAATTGCTTTCATATAAAATTGCCACTGACCCACTATAAGTTAAAAAAAATCTCATCTTAGGCGAATTTTACCCACGACCAAAAAAGTTTGCCGACCGCTGTACTAAGCCCTGCCACTGCGGAAATTTTGTTTTGGTTATGCTTTTATTGTAGACTTAATACAATCTCGAATGAAGTGATTTTTTGATATGTTCGAAAATATAGACCTGGTCAGTGAGCCGATTTTCTTAAATTGTGAGTTTTTTTTTTTTTTGCTTAAATTGACATTTAAAAACTTTCAACAGAATATATTATAAATTATACCTTTATATTAATATTTCACCTAAAAGTTCAGTCTACCTTGGTATAATGAAAAAACACGGACAATGTTTTTCGATAAAAATTTTCATTTCATAATATAACGAAGAAAGTTAACAGATGATATATTATATACTTAAAAAAAAATATTGATATCACTATGAAATTCCAAGAATGAAGACAAAAGTTTTAACTTTTTTTTTTGAAGTATTTTTATTTTTGGTGTAATTTTCTTGCGTTTTATAGATAGTTAAGCCAAGGGTCGGCAACATACGGCCCGCAGGCCAGATACGGCGCATTCGGTGTTCTTGTTTGGCCCTCCAAGATTTTTATTGCCGCCTTGTTATTCGGCCTGATTTATTCTTCTAGGCCTTTTTATAATTTTTTAACTTTTTTACAGCAAAAAAAATTAAAACTCTCAAAAATTCCATTCAGAACCTCATATTTATATAATTCAGCTTTTAAAAAAATTCTATTACTACAACTTTTTGCATTATTCAATAAATGTTGCATTAAAAATATTGTTTTCTGCTAAATATTGATTGCCAAATTTTCTGAAGGGCTGCTATTGTTGTAGCATTACGAATTGTAAATTAAGTAAATGAAAGAATTAATCCCACAAAAAATTGAAAAATCTGCATCAGGCCCAGTTGATGAAAGTCTTGCCGACGCTTGGTCTAAGCCAGGGGTGGGGAACCTTTTTAGATATAAAGGCTGCATTGACTATGCCCAGTTCCCAAGAAGGCCGCACATAGTAGTTTTAATGCTGAATATAAGTAGGTATGATTAGATTCTTACCGATACTTTTTATTTTAATATGTATATATTTGCATAATAAAGAAATACAAGCACAATAAAAAGTATTTTGTAAAAAAAGATAAATAAGAAGTATATTGTTTAACTTTAATGAAGTTTAATGCCAAGAAAGCTGCATTTTACCCTTTTTCAACCGGAGTATAAGGCCGCCTTTTATTCTCCAAAAGGCCGCATGCGGTCTTAACGCCGCAGGTTCCCCACCCCTGAGGTTCCCCACCATAAGATAGTGTAAAGCTATACTAGAGCCAAAATAATATTTTTTTTAGATTGAAACACATTATAGACAGAAATTTTTAGGAAATTTTTAAATTGGAGTATCTCATTTCTTAAAATTCACTCTACAAATTTCCAAGAAAATTATTTTATTGTTAAAGCACAAAAACCTAATTGCTTGAAACAAATTTTTTTACGTAAAAAAATTCTAATATTCAAAAACTGTTGATACCGATGTAGGTATTTGCAAACTAAAAATATAGAGTCATTTAAATTTTATTTTTATAAAAAGGATACACTTATCTGCATAATGATTTTATTAATTGAATTTTGCATTTATTTAAAAAAATTTGATGATGAGTATAAATTTAAATATTTTTGGGTATTCAATTTTCAATGCTGCTTATAAGATGCAGTACACATAGTAAAAGTAGACATAAAAATGGTTTATTTTTCATTCTGCTACGATGATGTATACAAAAATTTACTACATATACATATATTTATTTATATTATATCATATAAAAAAAATAAAGGACAGGAATAAAATAAGTTGTCAATTGTCATATGAAATGTTCACGAATAAAATATTTTTTTCAATATAAAATATAACGTTATGTATTTAAAAAAAATTAAATCAGATATTTATGAGATAAAAAAATTAATGACAATTTAAATATTGTTAAGTTTTTTTTCCCCCCAAATGTCAGTAAAGAAATTAATAATAATTAAAAAATAATTTATCATTTAATATGGGAATTGAACGTTGATATTTAAAGTAATAAGTATTTCATATTGATGTCCTTCTTGACAAAGAGAGATAAAAAAATGTTTAATGCTTTAAAAATCTATATTGAAAATGGTTCAAAATGTGTTATCAAAAATTATTATAATTTAATATGAGACTTTTGATAATTTGTTAATGTTTGTTCTGAAAATATTTTTTCAGTTTTAAATGGGAACGAGAATGTTGTAAGCTCTATGATTTTTTTTTTTTTTTTACATTGTTAGACTTTTTGTTCTTTGAAGAACTAATTTAAAAATATGTACTTAAGTATATTCATATTTCACTTTTTTTAAAATCAGGCTAAATATTTGTATATGCATGACGTGAAAGAAAACTTTTCTTAACACACGGTTTCTTTGCAAAAGGAACGCGTACAAAAATTCGATTTGGCATAGATTTCGATTTCAATGAAAACATTATCCTGTTGAAAAACGTAATCTTTAACATCAATGTTGGCCAAAACATTTATTAAAACTTTGTTTGTTGATTGTCTTTAATAATACCATAGATTAAGAATACAGAAAGATTTATAGCTTCATACAACATTTTTTCAGTCTTTTTCGGTATTTTTATGTGAAGGTGTTAGTAAAACTAAATAAAATTCTTTTCATACATTGATAATTATCACGTATTTTATTTTGTTTTACTAACACATTCACATGAAAATACCAAAAATAATGTCGTATGAAGCTAAGAATCTATGTATATTCTTAATCTATGATAATACTTAAATATAAAAACATTTTTCCAAAATAAAAATTATATAAATTTGTATTGTGTGTTCACAGTATAATAATTTCATTAAAAAAAAAAAATCTTACTAGAATTTTGCTCCTAACTAACGAAAATATATCTTTCAAGAATCCTTAAAGATATTCTGATCCAATTAGGAGCCCCGAAGGTATTTAATAATTGTCATTTCATTTGCAAATAAAAAAGGATATTTTTGGGAAATTGATAACGACGACTACTATATTTTGTTTCTATAACTAAAAAACCCTTACAAATATAAAACAAACAATCAAACCCACTATGTTCGTAACATATTTGTATTAATGTAACAATAAAACTTTAACTTTTTTAAATATTGTTTCATGAAAATATACAATTTAAATAGTTTTGTTTATTGATACACTTTCATAATAAAAGCTTTTCCATGTAAATGAATAATTTAATAGAACAAAAAACTTAATTTTTTTTTTAATTTTTTTATTTCAAGAAATTGCTAATATGTTGTCCTTTAACAATAAATAAAAATTTTAAACAAAAAATAAATTGAAGAAATAAAGGAGAATAGTTCAGACAAAATAATAGGTATTTAACTTTAAAAAGCTTATAAGTACTTCATTTAATAATGTCCATTCTTAAGATTATTGGATGTATTTTTATGAGTATCTACAAAAAAAAAAGAACTAAATTTGCAATCTTGATAAATTAATAAAGAGAAATTTAAAGTTTTTTGAACTATTTGTTTCTGATGTCAAATCTGTCTTACTAAGCATTTATTTGATTTTTAGAATCTAAGTTTTCAGTTTTTTTTTTAGAACATTTATATGGAGTTATATTCTCTATATTTTCAAAAAAGCATTCTGTCAAGAATTTTAACATTGTTCCAATTTGAAACTGGTTTATAAGTTGAATTTTTGCTTACTAAAACTCAGAAATGTTATATATAGATTTTATACAAGAGAAAAGTTAAATATTATAAAAAAATATATATATAAGTGACACGTGCATCCTTTTTGAAGTGAACTTAAATGTCGGTAGAATCTCGAATCTGTCTTCTTTCTGTTTTTTTTTTAATCTATTTTTATTCTATTAAACCTGAAAAAAAAAAATAAATAAAAATAACGTTCACATAATAATAAATGTACACATTTCTACTATAGATACATTTATGATAAATGACTTTAACAAAATGCTGATAGTTATCCTTTTAACAAATGTGCTTATGGTTTTTTAATAATAATAATAACAATTAAAACAAAAACTTGTGTGGCTTCAATTATAGAAGACAATTAATATTTTTGATATGTTTAAGAGAAAATGTAATTAAAAAATACTAAAATTCATTGAACTATTTTTTTAATATAACTTTTCTATAATATATTATATTTTTAAAGTGTTTGTGTGCAATGTTTTGCTTAATGTCATCATAATGTTCCATTAATAAAATGTATAGAAAATATAAATTTTTTCGTTAAATCGGAAGAAGGAAATAAATTTTATTTTTTCATAAAATAATTTTCGCATTAAAATACGTGACCAGAATTTTCACCCACTTCCACTTTGCAAACTAATACATACATATGTAGACGAATGAAGCTAGAAAGTGTTTTTTTTTTTACATATTCAAACTTTTTGACATTCATTTTATATGCGGAACAATTTTTAAATAAAATGATTTATTTTTCAATAATTATGAAAATTTGTATACATTTTGAAAATAATAAATGTTGTTACGAAAAAGATTTTTAACACTATTATATACTTTGAAAAAATATAAATTCATAAATGAAACTCAAATTTGACGTATAGATAATTTATTCGAAAGAAAAATCTTTGCCAAAAATGAAACATGAATATAATTTTAAAGTTTGGTTGAAGGAAAATTTGCTTGTATTTCTTCATTTTTTCACTTAGAATTGTTTGGCTTCTCGACGAAATATAGAGATATTAATCATTATATTTCAAAAGTTTAAGCTGTATTTAAACATTCACTTCACGAGGTGTAGAATGTTTCAGGTGCAAATTATTTAGGAAACCACACAGTGAAAATGCACAATTATATGCAATTTCTGCTTTTGTTTTTTTTTTTTCACTTATTAAATTTTTTTTTCATATTATAATTACCCTTGAGGGTTAAATACACATAAATTTACTTTTAAATTCTCTAAATAGACGATGATATAAACTTATAAAATTATGTATAATGTAAGTATTTTCATTTTATTAAAATAAGTATTATATAAAAGAGTTTTCTTATTTTATCTATCCTCTGATTTTTCAATCAATAAATTAGAGTCAAAATTTCCTGATTCTAATATTTTTGGAACAGTTCCAAAACTTTAGTATTTAAAACGGAAATGAAAGCTCAAAGAAAATGTTTAT
>OZ023274.1:61863015-61915515 GCA_964007475.1 Hybos culiciformis | reverse complement strand
AGAGCGTGATTATATCTGGAAATCAAATCAAATATTTTCTTGATCAAATTTATTACGCAGAAATTTCAAATGGATATACAATTCCGGGATTCGATAGTATTGAAAATGCTGATTTTAGTTCCGTTAAATTGAAAATACTTTTTGAAATTTTAGAATTAATACTTAATCCTAAATTAGAAATTTACTGCGAAAATAACAATATTTTGATAACTAAAGGTAATTTTCTTAAACTAATTTCTGTTTTAACTGTTAACCCTTGCCCAGAAAAAATTCAAAAAATAGAAATTAACGGTCTGCGTAAAATATTTTTTGATCAAGATATACAACAATCAAGCATAGAAGTTTTAATGGCTACGCCAATTTGGGAAATGATTGACATTAGGCAAGTTAATTTGATTGGAGATAGTTCCGGGGGATATACTGAAAAAAAAGCCGAAAATGGCCCAAGTGGTGCAGGTGGGGGTATTAAGTGAACTGTCGGGGTGCAGGGTATTTATGGGTTACCTGGAATCCGTGCAGAGTCTGGTGGTGCTTTTTTTCGGTATAAGTGCTACAATGATTAATGGCAAAAATTTGGTGCTAAGATCGGGAACGGAGGATAAGGTCAAAATTGGGGTGTAAGGGTAATGGTGAGAATATCCAAACGGACCCTCATTTAATGGATTTTGGATTATCCAAACTGGTGGAATGGGTGGAAAAGGCGGAAATGGTGGTCATGGAGGTAAAGGTGGTTTTGCTGTGTTATAGAAAATCCATCTGTTCGAGTAGAAAATCAAACGACAATCCGGATTAGATGGAATGGGAGGCCAGCATGGGAATGGAGGAATGAGTGGAAACCAATGCACAGGCACTTTCAACTAATTTTTGTTATTGTCTAAAAATTAAACTAATATTATTTTGCCATTGAATAGGTTTTATGTCAAGACAACCGCCAATACCTCCAATTCCTATGAATATAATAAAATGATGATGGGTCTGATAAAATTGTTGGTGGAAATCCTTCCTCTTATTCTCAAGCGGACTCAATTCATGTGGATAGAAGAGTAGATTTTTTGAATACTTTCAAAAATTTAACTTCCCCCAATTTGAATAATTGGATTATGAAGAGTTAACAGATTATTTATATGCCTTTAATTCAAATGAAAACCTTACCCAAGAAACATTTTAATCTCAGTTTTTTTGTTATACCTACTTCAGAGCTTTATAAGAGAATAATAATAGATTTGGCCAAGAAAGAATTTGTGTATACACTAATAGACTCTTATTAGAATTTCGATTAAATGGATCAAAGATTTTGAGATTAATTAATCTCGAAAACCGATATTAAAGTTCACTTTTTTTTTCTTAAAGAGTCAATTGATTTAAAAAACCGGCGTTAAAAATCAACTTTGATTATTAACAGTGTCATTTGCGTACTTTATTAGTATCAATTCAATGTAAAATTATTTTGTGTATTCATAAAATAAAAATAAAAATAAAATGTGTATATCAAATTAAGTACGAAATTGTTTTTTCTCTCTGAGTACACCCATACTTACATAATTATTAGACTGTATAACAAAAAAATATTTGCTGTAGGTAATCTTTATCAAGAACCGGCATTATAATTTAATTTTGTTTATTAAAGATCTCATTTGATCATGTTATGAGTATACAATCAACAAAAAAAGGATTCCAAAAAAACATGTATTGATTTTTTTTTTGAGTACACCTATACTAAGATAATTATTAGAATGTATAATATGAAATATTTTTTCGATGTAGGGAATCTCTATCAAGAACCGGCATTATAAATCACTTTTGTCACTTTTAAAGATCTCATTTGATCATTAGTATCCATCCGAAAATTGTACTATGTGAGGGAGAAAAAACAAGTGAAAAGAAAAAAAAATTCTTTATTTACATTTTGGTTTTAATACAGTTGTCCTTCTCTTGTTTTCTTCTATCTTGTTCTTTCTGGAGAAAATAAAATAGCATTTATTTTAGAAGCTAAATTGACAAAAATCGAGAACGCGAAAATTTTTCAATATTTTTAATTATTTTTGGTAAAAAAAAAAAAATGGATTTAAATGAGAAGTGGAAAAAAATTAAAAAAAGTGGAGCTTTTTATAGGAAAGTTCATGATGAAAAAAAAAAAACTGAACATAGAGATTTTTTTCAACTATCGGGTGAAAATTCAGTTGCTGGAAGCAGCTCATTCTTGCAGAGCGATTCTTCATCAGATGAATTCGACTTGTTCGAATGTTCGGATGAGAGCTCTGATGAAGAATTTGAAAACGACAATAATGCGTTAAACCTTCAAGAGGAATTGCGATCTTGGGCTATTACGCATAATTTAACCCATGCAGCCTTAAAAGACTTGTTGGTAATTTTGAAACCATCTTTTCCACAACTTCCTAAAGATCCAAGGACATTAATGGAAACTCCAGTTCAAAAAATTTCACTTGTAGAACTCGGACATAATGGTAAGTATCAAAAAAACTGAATAAATGTAATGAAAAAAAAACCATTTTTCAGACTGACTGTCACAAAACATTTTTTCTCCTTTAAATAGGCTCTTACTGGCACCAAGGGGTTGAAAATTGTCTGCGATTAGCTTTTCAAGATTTGAATCACTCCCTTGAAGTCAAAATCAACATCAACATCGACGGTTTGCCAGTGTATAAAAGCTCAAAATTGCAGTTTTGGCCCATATTATTTAATGTGTATAAATTAGATAAAGTTAAGCCAATGGTAGCTGGAATTTTTTGCGGAACTTCCAAGCCAAACAACATAGTTGATTTCTTGAGACCATTCGTTTTAGAGTTGTCAAATATTCTAATAAATGGGATTAAAATCAATGACAACACGTTGAAAGTATCAGTGCGTGCTTTCATATGCGACTCACCCGCTAGGGCATTCATAAAAGGTAAAAAATTTTCAATTGGCGAACAATTCATCTTATTGCTATTAACCATATTACTGAGTCATCGTTTCAGCAATTCACTGTAAAATAATTCACCTATCGGTTATTAATTGAGCTTTCCATGTTGTTGATTTTGAATTGTAGACAGCTCCCGTCTGCCCCTGTCGTATACCACCCGTCTACCCCCCGTCTACCCCTCGTCTACCCCCCGTCTACCCCCCGTCTACCCCCCCGTCTACCCCCCGTCTACCCTCCGTCTACCTACCGTCTACCCCCCGTCTACCCCCGGCTACCCCCCGTCTACCTCCCGCCTACCACCCGTCTACCCCCCGTCTGCCCTTCCCGTCATCCCCTCTCGTCTGCTCCTCCCGTCTACCACCCGTGTACCCCCGTCTACCCCCCGTCTACCCCCCGTCTACCCCCGGCTACCCCCCGTCTACCTCCCGCCTACCCCCCGTCTACCCCCGTCTACCCCACGTCTACCTCCCGCCTACCCCCCGTCTACCCCCGTCTACCCCCCGTCTACCCCCGTCTGCCCTTCCCGTCATCCCCTCTCGTCTGCTCCTCCCGTCCTGTCTTACCGTCAGCCCCTCCGGTCTGCCCTTCGGTCTGTCTCTCCGGTCTGCCCTCCGGTCTGCCCTCCGGTCTGCCCCTCCAGTCTGCCCTTCCCGTCAGCCACCACGCCTGCCCTTCCCGTCATCCCCTCTCGTCTGCTCCTCCCGTCCTGTCCTACCATCTGGCCGTCCCGTCTGCTTCTCCAGTCTGCCGCTACCGTCTGCCCCTCCCATCGTCCCTTCCCGTCTGCCGATCCCATCTGCCCCTTCCCCCTTCACATGGGGTATGTAAAATAGTATACAACCGATTCCCAGACCTACTGAATATACTCACAAAATTTCATAAAAATCGGTCTAGCCGTTTTGGACGAGTTTGTGGACTAACACAAAAACAATGAGAAAACCATGAGAAAAACACGAGAATTTTATATATATAGATAGATGAATTGTGCTTATACGGTGAAGTACTTTACATTGTACAGAGCCTAGTATTTTAAAAACATCGAATACGAAAGTTTTTTATTTATAGGCGTAAGCAATTTTAATGGACAGCATGGATGCTTGAAATGCACAACAGTTGGAGAGTACTCATATGAAAAGAGATGCAACGTATTTCCTAGAATAAAATGCCCCAAACGCACCGATGATGGTTTTCGAAAAAATCAATATGAAGAACACCAGAAATGCGAAACTCCCCTAAAAGACCTTCCTATTGATTTGGTGGAAGATATTCCTGTAGGAGATGAATTACATCTACTACATTTGGGAATTATGAAGCGATTTTTAATTGGCTTTAGGGATGGATCCTTAGGTCGCAAAACGAAATGGTCAGCTATGATCATTTCCCAAATATCCGAGCAGTTAGTGCGAATGAAACTACCATCAGAAATTCATAGATCTGTTCGGGGACTTGATTGTTTGGCTTTTTGGAAGGGAACGGAATACCGAACATATCTGATGTATTTAAGCATTGTGGTTTTTAAGGATTCCTTACCTAGCTTCGCATATGATCATTTCGTTTTATTATTTTGTGCGGTTACTATATGTTCTGCAGAAATATATTTTTATTTATTGCCAGTAGCTGAGCAATTAATTGAAGATTTCGTAAAACAATTTAAAGAAATTTATGGAGAACAACTGATGACAAGTAATGTCCACAACTTGATTCACTTGGTGGACGAAGTTAAAAGGTATTTAGCTTGATAGATATAAAAAAAGTCCTTCTATTTGATTCTATTTTATTTTATTAGGTTTGGTGTCCTATCAAGCTTCAGTGCCTATCCTTTTGAAACAATGTTGGGAAATATTAAGCGTTTGTTGAGAGGTGGTGCCAATCCATTAGCTCAAGCTGCCAGAAGGATAGAAGAAATTTCTAGATCGAAATTTGTTTCAAAGGATCGGGTATTGCAAGAATATCCAGCTCTTGGAAAATTAATGAATGTTAAAAATAATAATTTAGCATCAAATTCGATTTTGGAAAATCTAGAACCAAAAATATTTTCCAACAAGGTTCATATTGGTCAAAATATCTCCCTTGATGATTCGTTTAAAAATAAATGGTTTTTGTCTACAAATAAAGTTATTGTAGCAATGTATCAAGCCTTTAAATCTAACTCCGATATTTATATAATCGGATACAATTTAACTAATACAGACAGCTTTTTCAAAACACCTATTGATTCTAAATTATTAAACATTTTCTTTTCGAATATAAATAATTTAAATGTAACCACAAGTTTGTACAGCGTAGACGATATTGTATGTAAACTTGTACCTGTTCCCTACAAAGATAAATTAGTATTCTTTCCATTAATTCATACTTACCAAAAAAATTAACTATAATATATTATAGACTGATTATAAAAGTTAAATAAAATATTTGTTAGTTATTTTATTTATATTTAGTTATGTTTAATAGCATTCAAATAATAATAAATTCATTTATAATGATATATGTAATACATAAAAATAATATAGTTTTAAATTAAATTATTGCATTTAATTAATATCTCATTTTAAGCTTCATAAGCATTTCACAGTTTATTTATTAGGAACTATAGTAAGACAACTTATAAGTTATAATAGAAAACTTCTTATATAAATTTAGAAAATTGCAAAACAAAATTAAATTGTAAATTATCTTAATTAAAAAGTTATTAAAAATAGTTGTTCTCACATTAAATTTAAAAAATAAAACATTTTTCGTTATATCAGTTTTTTAATTAAAATAAGATGTTTAATCAAATATGATTAATTGTATTTAAATATCTTAATGTGGTTAGTCAAATTATTGTTTTGCATAAAAATAAAATCTTAAGAAAATTAAAATTAAAATTTGGTATTTGTATTTCAATATCTAAATTCTTTCAAATTATTTTATAATTTTTAAAAGTTTTCCGTTTATTGTTATTGTTATTGTAATGTTTTAATTACACTAACAAAATTAAAAATTTAAAATATAGGAATCAATTTGTATAATTATAAAATTTAGTTAAAAAATATTTCATTTTAAACAAATTTTAATTCAAATTTCTTTAAGATGCTTATTTTAATGCCAAACAATGCAAAACAATAATTTGATAACATTTAGTTATTTAAATTTAATTAAAAATTCATTAAATAAATCGTATTTTAAATAAAAATTTATTTAATGAAACATATTTCATTAAAAATTCATTAAATAAATCGTATTTTAAATAAAAATTTATTTAATGAAACATATTTCATTAAATAAATTTTTATTTAAAATACGATTTGTTTAATGAATTTTTAATTAAATTTAAATAACTAAATGTTATCAAATTATTGTTTTGCGTTGTTCGGCATTAAAATAAGCATCTTAAGAAAATTAAAATTAAAATTTGTTTATGTATTATTAAAATAAAAATATAAATCTTGAAAAAATTAAAAAAAAAAAGACAAAAAATAGACACTGGCAGTGTGAAAATATTGCAGATTAAAAAAAAAATAATAGTAACTCAATATTTAAAAGTTAACTTCAACTAAATATAAATTTATTGAAAATTATTAATTATTGTCTTTTTCATTGCAAATTTCTTGCACTTTGTCTTCTATTTTTTTAGCTCGAATTTTAGGCTTAGAAGCTCTTTGAACAATGACTTCAGCTCGACGCTTGCTGTTTTTCAAAATGATTTTGAAAAATTTGTGAATATCACTTAGAGAAAAGTCTTCATCGGCTATTCTAACTACACATAAAAAGCATTCTATTGTGTTTTTATATGCCTGTAGACAATGTTTTTTTTTTTCCTTATTTGAAGAAGAACCGGTCCAAGAAAATATCGTGAATAAATTACGATCAAAAAATATATCGATCAACTCGTAACAACATGTCATGCCTTCTCCTCTTCTGGGACGGGAGCCAGTCACCACTTTCAATTCATTCACCTAAAAAATAAAAGAAAATTAATAAAAAAATTTCAAGTATTAAAAAAGAAATGTACCATTTTTATATCAAAAATAAATATAAATTACATTCATCAAAAAATTTTGACTTACAATTTTATCAATATATTCCTTGTTTGATAATTTTTTGTCGAAATTGTCCAAATCATTTATTGTTGATATTTTCGAAAACAATTTTTCAGAAGAAGTTTTTTGTTCACTCGATTTAAGTTGGTTACTGATGGCCTTCAAGCCCAGCTCTAACTTCACATTGGAAGAATTCACTGCACCTTTTACTTCGATCATAAGCTCAATAGCATTTTTTGTTACTTTTTCCATATTTTCCAATTTTTCAACTAAAATTTGTTGAAAGTCTTTTGTTATGATATTCAGAACTTCACTGACAGGGGTTATTGATACATGGGAATCTGTTATGGATGTCATATTCATTTCTGAACTACATATTGGAGTTACAGCAGATGTACAAAAGTTCACTAATTCATTATAATTATTTTGTACTACATCAACATCTTTTAAAGTACTGGTGTTTTCCTTAATGCCTTCCTCAGTATCTGAACACTGAAGCATATCGCTAATTATATTGTTGGCATCTTTGATAGTTTCAATATTTTTTCTTTTAACCACACATTCCATTTCAACGCAATTTTTTTCAGGGTTAGAATCTCCATTATTGAATAGTTTTATGAAACCATGACCAATTGATAATTTTGGCCAATATAGGATTCCATTTTTTTCCCATTTATGAGGAACAGCTGTTAATTCTGTTTTCCCTCTTTCAATCGTTTGTACTATTTTGTACATTTTATTGAACCTTTTACCCTAAAAAATAAAAACAACAAATAAATGAATTTGTGAATGACTGAGACAAAATATCATGTTTTCCATTCACTGATTATAAAATACAAAAAAAAAAATATTTTTTTAATTAATAGGTACTCATTCGAAAATATTTAAATTGAAATATCAAAAAAAAAAAATTTATTACCTACGTAAGAATTCAAATTTTATGAAAATATTTAATTTAAAAAAAAATTTTTGACAAAGAATGAAAGAACACTATTTTTTGTCTTGCTCACTGACAAATTTGTTTTTTTATTATTTTTTTTTCTTTTTTGATTTGTACTATTTTATTCGAAAATGTTTTTTTTCCAAAAATATTCTTAGAAAATAAATAAATAAATGTTTTTTTCTTTTAAAATATTTTTGTAAGAAATTAAATTGTATTATTTGTACACAATTTTATTATGTTAAATTTTTTTTTTTCATACGTTACGACTTACCGATTTAAAAAAAAAATTTATTTTCAAACAAGATTTTTTCGACGAAAATAATTTTTTTTTCTATCTGTTGGCAGGCACGATAGAATGTATCAATGAATCAATGAAAAAATCAATTATTAAATTAAATTTTATTTATTATTTTATTATATTGTATTTGTTTAAAAAAATAAATTTTTATTTTTATTAATAAAATTTGAATGCAACCACGACGAATCTGAACACTTTATTAAAAACTACGAAGTTGTTAGGAAAAAGCCGGCACGCCGCCGGGCTGCTTTACAAAATACATCTAAATGAAGCGGCTTATGTTTAATGAATCAAATTAAGCCTTGGCTTAAGTGGATATTCATATACAAACTTTCAAAAATTATTTTCTCATTTAAAGTGAGACAAACAAGTTTTTTAGACAAACCACAGAATTAATTTTAACCTGCCATTGCAAAATAAATTCTGTGATTTGTCTAATAAAAAAAGTTCATTTCTTAAAAAAACCATTTTACTTTTTTGACCATTTGACTTTAAACAGAATTGTGATTTCAGTTATGTTTTGTACATATTATACTCAATGCACATGTAGGGCTTCAATTTGAAATGTTTGAACAAAATATTATTTTATTTTAAAACTTTTGTTTAATAACTAAAAATAATATTTACCATTATGTCAATAATTATTATAAAAATGTTAATAAAAAATTTTATATTTGCTAGCATTGAAACAGAAAATAGATGAGCGGCCGGCGCGGCTAATGTTTGCAAATACGATGAATAAAAAAAATTGGTTCAAAAAATATAAAAAAAGAGACGTGTATATTATTATTTTCGATATATTTTGTTACTTGTTGTGTTGAAACAAGAACAAAAGAGACAAAAATATAAATACACCTTTTGTTTCTTTGCTTGATTTGTGTAAAATATTAGAGGTTTCGTAGAATAGTTTTCGACATATTTTTTTCTTTCTATCTGTTAATTTTTTTCTTTAATTTTTATATTTCGATTTGTCTTTCGATTAATAACTTTTCCATAATAAAAAATAATAAAAGGTAAATAGCAAGGACGGTTACTGGCACATATCTATATCTATCTATCTATATATATAAAACCGAAGTTGATGTGTGTCTGTTTGTCTGTTTGTATGTTCCGAAAAGGCTCCTAAACCACTCAACCGATGGTTTTCAAACTTACACCATGTCTTGGTGTCGGGTCGGGGGTCGTTATAGGCTATTTTAAAATTTTTTGACCTCCTACACAGGGACCTCACTGGGGCGGATTTTAAAAGTTCGTCCGATTTCATTCAAATTTGGTACGTAAAAAGAGGAAGTGATTAGACACAAATTCCGTAACAAAAAATTTGTTCACCTCCTACCCAGCGACCTCCCATTGGGGCGGATTTGAAAAATTCGTCTGATTTCATTCAAATTTGGTATGTAAAAAGAGAAACTGATTACACACAAATTTCTTAACAAAAAATTTATTGACCTCATAGGGGAGGACTTCAAAAGTTTGTCCGATTTCATTTAAATTTGTTACATTAAAATGATAAAACACACGAATTTGGTAACAAAAAATTTGGCTCTCTCTTTTTAGGGGGCCTCTTCGAATATATAGAAATCAATTTCTACTAATAACTACAAAATATTAAAAACCGATCGTTTCGAAATTTACACCGTCTCTTCGTCTCGGAGTCGTTTTAGGCTATTTTAAAATTTGAATGGCACCCTACCCAGAAACCCCTCCCGGGGAGGACTGCCAAAGTTCTTCCAATTTCATTCAAATTTGATTCATAAAAAGAGGAAATGGATAAAAACACAAATTTGGTTTGGTTTGGAAACCTGTTTGAGGGAAGGATATCATTCGATTTCATACAATTTAAGTGTTGATGAATATTAATTCTTCTTAGATATTTTCACAAATTTATCAAATAACTAGCATAGCCGGGCAAAATACTTGTAATTTCAAAATAGTGTAATTCGAAATTACTAATTCAATTACATTTTGTAATTTGTAATGTGTAATTCAATTACATTGGTAGATTCGTAATTAGAAGAATGTAATTTTAATTCGTTAATTCATATTTGTAATTTGTATTTAGTAATTTGTATTTCTGTATACTTGTAATTTCAAAATACTTTTACTTCTTTCAAATTACTTAGCGTTAAAAATTTATCTCTTTACTTAACTGTAAAATTCGTATGTGTTAGAAATTCAAATAAAATAAAAAAAGTAAGCTTTCTTTTCGTGTTTTAATTTCTCAATCTCAATAGAACTTTTATTTTAAATTTTTTATTTTATTTTTTTAATACTGGATAATTTGTAATTGTAATTTTGTAATTTTAAATTACATTATTGTAATTGGAACCAAAAATAGTGTAATTTCAAATTACTAATTTGTATTTTTTAATTAAACAAAAAATGTAATGTAATTTCAGTAATTTAATTTGAGGTAAATTTTTGTGTATTTTGTAATTTGTAATTTAAATTACATTCGCATGTATTTTGCCCGGCTATGATAACTAGCTCCTATAATTGTTCATCAATCTGACAACAAAAATTTCACTTAAAACGTGTGTTCCACAACAACGTGTGTGCGGGTACAGCTAGTCATCTATATTATTGAAAGTTATTTAATCCCTGATTGATTTTTGATTTTTATTTAGAAAATTTTATGTGGGAGATAAACTCAAAGAGCGCGGGTGAACGTGGCGGGGGGTAAGCTACTATAGAAACCGCTTTTAAAATTTGTCTCAAATTTTATCATTAAGTAGCGTAGGGACCAGATATAGTTATAGGGTACTACAAATTTTGATCAAAGGCACACACATACACTCACACCCGCCATACTCACACACACACACACACACACACATACACACACACACACACACACACACACACACGCTAACACACACACACGCTCACACACGCACTCACACGCACACACACACACGCACACACACGCACACACGCACGCACACACACACGCTCACGCACACAAAAGGCGGGCGCACACACGCACACAAACACACACACGCGAGCGCACACACACGCACACACACACAAGCGCATACACACAACACAGCGGATACAGGTAATCACAAATTAATTTACCGATTAAATTAAATTCCTTCGAACCATAAAATGATGTTATTAAATTTTCAAGATCTGGATGAATTACTTAAAAGTTTGTTTTATGTTTTATGATAATAGAGGGAAAGTGATATGGAGAAAAATTTACTTTAAATTAGTTTTTAAATATTTTGTCTAGTTAATTCTCGCTGAAATAAGCAATGATTTTTTTATATTCGTTGTTTGTTATAAATTACAAGATTAATTTCAGTCATCGGAAATTAAAATGTTACCCCAATCCCATACAATTGTTCATGTCCTCCATTACCAACTTAAATAAATCAAAGAAATTCTATGAAAAAATTTTAAAATTTGATGATTAACTTAAATTTTGCTAAGGGTATTCAATGTTTTTAGCTGTATATTCGGCACAATTGCATTGTTTCTTGCCTTGCATAAAGTTTCAGGAAAATATGTTTTCCATTTGACTTATATAAACTTACAATGTTGTATTATTATTAATATTAAATATTTCGCTATAAAAAATTCTGATAAAAAATTTACATGCTAATAAAATATATAAAATTACACATGCTAATAAAATGTAAATTACAAAATACATATAAAGTATTAATTGCATTTATATTTTTATTCATTTATTATGTATACCTCTTTTACATTTTTTATTTTTTATTATTTATATGAAATAAAAAAAAATTTGAGAGTGACCAATACTTATACAAAATATATTATACAGAAAAAAAAAGGCAAAAAATGTGTTATACCAGCGACAAATTATACTTATAATGTAATTGTAGTATGTTAATATCTCCTTATTAGTCCGTTTTTATCTTCTTACTGAGCAAAATTAGACTTATAATTTTCGCCTTTTTTGGGGTAATAAGGGGATTCGCTACCTTTATTAGTACGTTATTAGGATGTAGAATCATTCTCATAACGTATTTGTATTCCCTTATAAAGCTAATTTGTTAGTTGGGTATAGCCTATTTCCATTCACGTAATAAATTCCACATAAATTCCGATATTTCAGTGGCCGTTTACATTAGATTAAGTGGAATACGAAGTGGAATATATTGACATTTAAAAAATAAATAAACTGAATAATTTTTTTTTTTTGTATATAGAAAAATTTATTTACGTTTTTTTATTTTTCTTTTGTCACTTTTACAAAAAAATTTCTGACCAACCAAAATATAATTTATAAAAGCATCTAAAAATGTACTACTTTTTTTGATAAATTTGGAATCCGAACCCTAACTTAAGTGGAATATGAAAAAGGGAAATAGAAATACCGGAATTTATTTTTATATGGGCATTTACCTGAAATATTCCGGAAAACTGAATATCCCACAAATATTCCACTAATGGAAATAGGTTATTAATAAAATAATTTAAATCAAAATTTTTATTTTATTTTGTTTATTACATTACCACCACTAAGCCATGGTCAGTCCACTAAACAAAACGTTTCATAGTGATACCAAATACAAAATTACGACTAGGTTTAAAATGTTTGTTGACCTGAGTGTTTTTTGTGGTCGTTTTTTATGTAATTATTGTTAAGATAAATAAATTCCAGGGTCACAATTTTTTTTTCTAAGGTGGAATTTTGCCGAAAGTAACCAGATTCGCCCGGGAGTTTCTTAAAATACGTAAATTACGAACATTCTTAAATTACGAAAATAATCAGATTCGTAAAATACGAAAATTGGAAATTTACGAATTTTATAAAATTCCCGTGCGAATAGTAAAAATCAAACAAAATTATCTAAATAAAAAAGAGCGAATGTGAATCAGAATCAGAATTTCCACATAATTTCATACATTAAGGATTTTTATGCCTACTTGATGCTTTCGATGTATTGCTTTGTTTTTGTGGGGAGGTTTAAATTTAGGTTGGTATAGATTCAAAATGCCACTTTTAAAGCTGCAGGACACTTTTTAAGTGTAACGAACGCGCTGTTTTTATTAAAGCAACTTAAATGACGAGTAGGAAAAGAACAAGACTTTAGATAAAGAATAAATTTTATTAAAAAATATATTTTAATCTGACCAATATTTCGAATAATTGTACTTATACAATACATCAATGGCTTAATTAATAAATTTAGGACGGAATAAATACTTTTGAAGTGCTTCTTCAATTAAGAAAGTTCTGATTGTGACTTGATTATAAATTTGCGACAGTATGTGTGTTGATTACGCATAAAATTGATAAAATGATAATAAGCTTGAATAATGTTTTGAAGTACGCATTTTCTTATCTATTTAGATTTTTTATTAGTATTTATTTCTAAATTATTTCATTTAAGCAAAGACGTCTGCAGTATTATTGACTTATTCAACTATAGCACTGTCAATATAAATTACTTAATATGAAATTTCTCTGTGTATTTCAGTTTTTTATATTTTTTATGTCTGTTAGCACAGAATTGTCGGAAAAAATTCAGTACACTTTAAATTTAATTGAGCAAGGTGAACAAAAAATTGAAACTGGCAAATAAGATAACATATTATTGCTATTGGGAAATAAAGGTGCCGGCAAATCAACCCTTGCACAATTAATGGCCGGAGATAATGACATGCTTATTTCAAAAGAGGTTACAAAAGATAGTGGAGAATTTATAATTGAAGATTCTGAAAACAAAATAAGTAACAATTCTACCTTAATATCTCAAACTATTTTTCCGGATTTAGTTTTCAATAGTGAAACGAACTCTGCGTTTTATGATTGCCCTGGTTTCAGTGATACCAGAAATTCATCTATAGACATAGCATCAACATTTTTCATTCGAAAAGTTATTTCATCAGCAAAATCTATTAAAATAATTTTCGTTGTAAACTATTCTTCAGTGAAAGAAGGAATTGATAGAAATGATTTTCTCGTATTGATCAAGCATGCGGCAACATTCTTCAATAATTTCAAAAAATTTGAGGATTCTATTGCTATTGTTGTAACAAAAGTCGATAATTTATATGTAAAAAAAGGGACAGATTTAGTTGTGGTTTCGGATGAAAAAATTATTGAAAACATTGCACAATTTTTACAAAAGGGAAAGGATTCCTTAAATGATTTTATAAAAGAAGAAAATGACATTTCTAAACAAGAGACGCTTAAAAATGCAATAGAATTAATAGATATTTTATTAAAACAAGATAACAGCATATTTGAAAAAATCGGAATTTTTCGGCGACCAGATGAAGCAGGTCCTGTAAGCAAAATTCAACTTTTACAAAATGGCAAATTAATTCTTCGAAATTTATTTGATACAAATATCAAGTATGTTAACCAAAATGGTGAAGATTTTGGATACACAATTTCTGAGGAATCTAAAGCGGATATAAATTCAATTGTTGAACAAATTAATGTCAAAATCAGCAAATGTATCACGGAAGTTGCGGACTTTTTGAAAATCAGCTTTTTAAAGTTGGAAAACGAGTTTACTGACTTGTTAGCTTTAAAAAATAGTTTTGTTATGGTTTTAGATACTGTTTCCGAAATGGTTAAAAGTTTTAATTCATTAGAATCACCGAAAGAACTATCTGCTATGTTGATTGATACTTTTAATAATAAGCTTCACTTGCCAATATCTGATGAAATAGTTTCAAATATAATAAAATATGACAATTTCATTAAATTTTTGCAATTGGTATCTTCGAAAAAACTGACTTTAAGGCCTCTACTCATGACTGAAGCATTTGAACATGGTATTAAGTATTTAAGTGATTCGAGTCAACTTTTCTTGTTGACTTTCACATTAAACTTTCCGATTAGAGCGTACAATTGAATCCTACTGCATTTAATGTAGAAGTTTTTAAAAACCACATGTTTGAAATTGAAAAACAAGGCTTGGCTGTGACTGGAAATCAAATTAAAAGCTATCTAGATCAGATTTACGACCAAGAAATTAAGAATGGTTATACAATTCCTGCATTTGATAGTATTGTTAATGCTGAATTTAATTCTATAAAACTGATTGTACTATTTGAAATTTTAGAAATAACACTTAACGCCAAAATAGAAGTATATTGCTATATAATAACAATATATAATAACAATATCTTGGTAGCTAGAGGGAATTTCGTTAAATTAAGCACTATTTTGAACACCCAGATTTGTCCTGAAAAAATTCAGAGAATAGAAGTTTACGGTTTACGTAAAATATTTTTTGATCAAGACCTACAACAAATTGGCCAAAACATAAGAGTGTTAATGGCTTCGTCCATTTGGGAAGTAATCGATATTCGGCAAATTAATTTGATTGGAGATAGTACAGGAGGATATCCTGAAATTAAAGCTGCAAATGGCCCAAGTGATATAGCAGGTGGTGTTAACGGTGTTGACGGTGGCCATGGCACGAATGGATTGCCTGGAATCAGAGCCGAATCTGGTGGTGCTTTTTTCGGAATAAGTGCTGGAATGATTAATGGTCATAATTTGATAGTAAGATCTATAGGAGGAAACGGGGGAGCAGGACAAAATGGTGGTGACGGAGGTAATGGTGAGAATGGAAAAGACGTGGGTTGGATATGTGACCCTGATGAACCCCCAACACCAGGATGTTCAATTGTTCAAAAAGGTGGAATGGCTGGAAGGGGGGGAAATGGTGGCCATGGAGGTAAAGGTGGGTTTGCTGGTCGCAGTAGTGAAGTAGAAGTGATAAGTGTTGTAGAAAATCCGTCAGTTCAAGTTGAGCAAATCAATGGACAACCTGGGTCTGATGGAATTGGGGGCCAGCATGGAATTGGAGGAATTAGTGGTAACCAGTGCTCAGTTAATTTTAATAAATTTTTGTTTTGTTATTTAAAGTAATCTGATAACTCTATTTTATAAAATAGGTTATTTTGCAGACCTGCCATGTCCTCCAACACCCGTACTTGGATGTACACAAATAAAAGCAGATGATGGGCTTGATGGAACTGCTGGAGGAAACCCCTCCAATTATCTCCAAGCAGACGTTATTGATATAGACAGAAAATTTGATTTTTATAATAGTTTCCAAATTTTTATTTCTTCTGACTTGAATAATCGAATAATGACAAGTGTATTAACAAATTTCTTGAATGCGCTGAATTCAAATGAAAATCTAAGAAAAATAACTTAATCGCAAATACATATAATATTATGTTCACACTCGCATATACACATATTTAGTACTCGAATCATTTGTTTGACTTTCTAAACTTAAAACAGTGAAAACACATTCCATACTCAACTTTCCAATAATAGTATTCATATTTATATAAAATAAAAATCTTTAAAATAGTTCAATTAAAAATCTGGATTTAAATTTAGTATTTTACTTGAAAATAAACGTTTCAAATCTAGATGAATTTGCGACTAATTTATTTTCTTGTTTTTGCTGTGTGACTTCTGTAATAAATAAATAAAAATAAAAATATTTTGACTTCTTTAGTTTGGTTATTAAAATGAACAGGGGAAAATTGGTGAAAAAATTTACTGAACCGCAGTTTCTAGCATTCTTTTCAAAATTTCAATCTCTCTCTCAGTTCTACATTGTTCGTAATTATTTTTTTATTATCAATCTCTTCCTAGAGATGTCTACTTCATAAGTAAAACTATTCTTGATTCTATACGAATAAATTCATAAAAAATATTTTTCCATACAATGATGATCGATGTTTAGTATTTTATAGAATATTTCAATTTGTAACATAATTCAAGTTTTCTATTGCCAATACAAGCTCTAACAAACAACGTATTCCCGGCAATTGTACGTTATTAAACTCTTAAGCCACAGTTATGCCTCGATCACAGCAATACCGCAAAGCAATTTTTGAAGGAATGTTCCGGAAACTTGTTCACAGTTATTTTTACCTGAAAGCAAAAAAAAAAACTGCAAACAACTGCTTTTGTTTTTTTATAATATGATTGTGACAGAAAAATGCAGCAAAACTAAATTTCGATGCAAAGTAAACGCAGTGAAAAAGAAACAAAAAAATTATTTTGTGATGTAGTCAATTCTTTCAGGAGCAAAAAAAATAAATAAATACAGTTTTCTAATTAATTATTAAATAATTTTAAGAAATTCTTTTTACAAAAAATCAATAAAATTAATATCTTGCGTTTTTTATAATTTTTATTTAAAATAAATAAGAAATAACGCAGAAAAACGGTTTTTACGGTAGCTCTTAATTGCTTTGCGGTATTAGCTGTGATCGATGCATCACACTTATGACAAACTGCTTCTTTTAAATTTTTTTTACATTTTTAAATATATTGTAAATTGGTATGAAAAATATTACATAATTTTAACAAGTATAAAGGTAATAAAAAGGTTTGATCTGGAGGAGTTGGAAATGTGGAACAACTAATTTCACCGATTTTGTTAACATGTTAAGATTCAAAAGTTGTGACTTATTAACCTATATTTTTGATAATTTGTGACTAATGCCGATTCTAAGTGAAAATTCTTGATAATTAAATTGAATTAAATGCTAAAAACAAATTTATATAATTTATTTGCTTTGAAGAAAAGAAATAAAAAATACATTAAAAGTTTTTCAGTTGACGAGGGTTTCCTGTTAATTAATATTATAGATAAGAATGTACACAGTTTTGATTATTTTAAATACAGACTCAAAGTATTTGTTTTCCTTATCTACATTTTGAAGTGCTGTTATCTGACATAATTAAAAAAAATTAAAAATACAGAATTTATTTGAAGAACTTGATTAAAAGATAAAGGCTTAATTTCACTGTCTGTTCAATGCACAGATATTTGCTCAAAAAATTCTCAAACATTGCACAGATAGTGGAATCATCAAATTCATAAATATAGTATAATAGATTCGAAATATGAAAGAAAAATTCAGACAAAAATTGAAAACAGCTGTGTGTACGTTGGTATGTTGTTGCTTTAGTTTCCATTCGTTATATTTTCAATTTTTTATAACCAAAAATTAATGTTTTAAAAAATTCAATCCAAAAAAAAATCAGTTTTATATAGGATTTAAGTGAATCCTCGGACATGTTTAAGTTGAGTTAAAATTAAGAAACTTGACATCATCTTGGTCACTGTTAGAACTGAAGAAATTCGGAAAAAAATTGGTCAATATAGAAAATTGGAAGTATTGCTTTGGTAAATTTTCGAATGCTTTTTCAACATAATACATATAACGAAGTAACAAAATATTTTTCTTTTCGTTTACTCAATAGGCTTTCCAAACTTCGGGTTTAAATAAAGGAAGTTTATACAAAAAATTTAGTTGTTTTAGAGTTGAGTTAAATATGAGTTAAATCAGGTTCACCTGATAAATTAAATGAATATGTCCTGATATGTTATGATTACGTCAAAAAATTATCGGTTGGGCATGTCCGTTTGAATAAAAAAAGAAAAAACAAAATGGCTAAAAAAAACATAAAAATAAAATAATTTTTTTTTTTTTGTGATTTTTATTTTTCGAATTTTAATTTTAAATTAATTAATTCACTTATAGAATTTTTTTATATAATTTTTAAATTATTTTTGATTAAATTTTATTCACTAATTTAGAAAATTAACAAAAAAAAAAATAAATAAAAAAACAACAAAATTAATCCTGGTTAAAAAAAATCATGGTGTGAACAGCAATTTTCAATTGAGGGATTTAATTTATGAATAAAATTCTAAGTTTGGAAAGCCTATAAAACTTCACCCAACAAAAAAGATTATAATTTAAATAATTTAAATTATTTGAGAGAAGACATTTTTATTTACGTTATATCTATGCAAATAAATATGTGTGCCAATTACATGATGAATTTTAACCTAAAATATAAATATACATTTTATACAGATTTATAGTAGAATTATGCAAATTTTCATTTAATATCTTAAATAATACAAATATTTACTTTTCTTTTAAAGTTTTATACATCTATATCCCACTATATGTTACAATAGAGAAATAGCACATTTGTAGCAATATATATAAGTAAATATAACGTTTCAAGAGATAACAACTTTTCAACCAACAATGAAAGTAATTCACAGTTTCCCTTTCTTCTTTTTTTTAAATCGTGGACAAAAGACGTGACCTGACATCCTTTAACATTATTAAGGTTGTTACCGTGAAGTTTAAAACTTGTTTTTAATTTTAATTCTCAACAGTGCATATAATATTATTTTTATATGATAAAATATGCCTAGTTAGCAATTCTAAATTTTAAATACAAATCACCTTTTTTTTTTGTTTTGTGTGAAATTGTTGTTGGAAATGCAATCAAATTAATCATATAAAAGAGGTGCATTTTCAAAAATAATTTCATACCAATTTTTATTGTCATTACAAAAAAAAAAGGTAAATAATGATATGCCCTTATAAATTTTTTTTTCTCTTTAGGTGCTGGAGTCCTGATCCGAAGCCAAGTAGATTTTATCCACTCGGCCTAGGATGATAACTCCAGCCATGGTTGATATTAGAATGGAGCGTTGTAACGCCAGTTCTAATTTTCAACCCAAAACCCCCCCCGATCTTGGTGGAGGATTCTTGGGTCTATCCAAGAATCCAAAACTAAGACAATACCGGTCACCACATGGATACTCCTACGGGAGTACCCATACTACGTTGTGGTATTATGACTGGTTCCACTGCCACTATCGATGAATTCAGGATCACTGAGCAATCATGATCTTGTGTCCATTGATGATGACAGAGGAACACAGTCATAAGTGGACGGACTCATTGGTCGTTCCTTATCCCAACCAAAACGCGCGGTACCCGGTTGGGATAGGCTTCGAGTAAAACTCACCAATGAAGCTCCAGCCGATCGGTCAGGAGATGTCACTAGACATCTTCTGCACTTCAATTTCCCTAACTTTCAATTTTTCCAATACTAACAAAGTTAGCCTACGGAATACAAGTCATAGCATAGAGACCCTTATTTTTTGTCAAGAAATAATAAAATTTTTTTCAAATACCTTTTTTTTATTATAAAGAAAAATAAATTTTAATCAATAAATAATAAAGAAAAAGAAGAAATTATAAAATAATTTTTTTACCCTTCTTCTTTAAAGTTTTGGTGAAGTAAAAACTTTTCACCTTGTATAATTACAATTAAAATTATATGTAAATCAAAAAAAAAAAAAAAACTGACCGACCATAATAAAATTTTTTAAGTTCACTAAACCCCCCTTACGTAAGTGAAACAACAAAAAAAAAAGTTTTTGATTTTCATACGACATAACGTAAGATTTTTTTTTCAAGTTATAATGTATTTCGATAAATTTATAAACATAGTGTTGTGTTTATAAATCTTCATACCCTTTAGTACTACCTTAAAAAAAAATTTTTTTTTTAAAGATTCGAAGCCAAATTTTCTTCAAGAAAAAAAATTAAATTCGAAATAAAATTGGAAACAAATTTAATAAAATTAAATAAGATTTTATTTTTCTTTTCCTAATTAACTTTAATGCAGTGGTTCTTAACGTTTTCAAAGACGCGGAACAAAATTATGTGTATATTTTTTTCGCGGAACACCGGTTATGAATCACTGTTTTAATGAAAAACAATTTCACCCTATGTAAATTTTTTACCTATATTCAATAGTTTTTTTATAATAAAAAAGAAATTAATTAATCTTAATACTAAATAAAAAAGTATAGTTAATTTTTTTTTAAAATGTTATGCCCAATAATAAATTTTTTTTTGAAAATAATTTTTGCCTATAACTTAATACAGATAGAATTTTCTGACAAGGAAATTGACTTGTATTTTGTATAGCTAAGCTACATTTTTATATTTCTAATATTTTCTTTAAAATAAAATAATTTTTTTCTAATTAAAATTTTCTATTTTTTTTTATACCAATTTTTATTGTCATTACAAAAAAAAAAGGCCAAACAAAATTATGAAGTTCATATAAATAAACCATGAAAATTTCATACTGTGTGATGCATACCTTTTTTTTTTATGCAACAAAAAAAAAACAAACTCAGCTTACAACAGCACCTCCACTTTAAGCCACAATCATATCAAAACAACAAACAACAACCTGCACATTTTTTTTATTGAATGAAATCTGCACATAATTTAAATATGCAATATGTATTGTATATATGTAAGAAATAATTATGTTTAATAAAAACAAAAATCTACAAATAATATACATACAAAAAAAAAAAATTGAATTAAGTCAGTAAATAATATATTGCTTTGAATTAATCATAAAACAAAATATGTACTGATTAAATATTGTTGTAAAATAAAAGCGATGAAATAAAGCAAAAGAAAATTTTGAGACGTTATTAAAATATTAAAATTTTATACCTATATGTATAAAAAAAAAAAAAAAATATATATATATAATATTAATTATTGTATCATGCGGCATAAGAACCCAAATCAATATACTTTAGTTTAGAATAAAATTGTCGTAGGTGTTTTTAAGTTTTTTTTTATGTTAATAAAGCTTACATTTGAATATGAAATAATCATGTCTTTGACTTAATTTAATATTTTCATAGGTCCTAGGTAAAAGAAATGCAAGCGTAAGATCCAGCTATAGGTGGCCATAGCTGCGAGCTGAAGAATGACTCCTTAGTCATTTAGATTTAAGTTTTTTTTATTTTGAATTGGTTGGGGTTTTTGAAATATATTTTTTTTTTATACCTCCTTTTACCTTCTATCTTAAAAAGACATCCTATAAATATTGTTATGAACCCTCTGGTGTTCACTGTCGCGTACCCACCCAACGACGAGCTTAGACCCGGCCTGAGAACAGGATGTCCTAGACAGTGGACTCGGCACCAGCTTAAAATTTTGAAAGTAGAGCACCTTCTTTTGCCTCTACTTTCACCACTTTCCTTTTTTATTTTTATCAAAATTTTATGATAAATTTCTCAGAGTTCATCTTGAACTCAGAATTTTTGTGCTTATATACAACCCCCGTTTTCAACAATAATTTAATTCATAACAAATGGCGCCCAACGTGGTGCTAGAAATTTGTTATCCTCAATTCAAACAAATCCTAATTTAATTCATAACAAATGGCGCCCAACGTGGTGCTAGAAATTTGTTATCCTCAATTCAAACAAATCCTAATTTAATTCATAACAAATGGCGCCCAACGTGGTAAGACTATGAGTCCTACCCTACTCAAAGAGGTGGAAGGCTTTAAGAGTCTCTACCCTTTGAAAAAAATTGTAAGGCATAACCCCTTACACGACCATAATTTTTTAAATGACTAACATAAAGTTTTTTTAAAAAAAAATATAGTATTTTGAGTTTAGTAATTTTTTTTTCCTACATATTTTAGAAACCCCAATTCAAAAATTTGGCTCTATAAAATATTTATTTATAATATTTGGAGTTAATTTTCACCTTACAGTGTGAGTGCAGTTGAAATGTAGGCAGAGCCTACACTGGTACATGCTGAGGTGAAAATTATCAGAAAAATATTTATTATCTTTCTTCTAAAAGCTATATCTTATTTCATATTCTAACATTACACAAATCTCCTTTTACTTTTCCCTGCAGCGTGAGTGCAGTTTAAAATGTAGGCACAGTCTACACTGGTACATGCTGGGGAAAAGTTTCAGGAGAAATGTAACGCTCTTTTTTTTCTTCAAAACGAAATTCAACATCGTACAGTGTGAGTGCAGTTGAAATGTAGGCACAGTCTACACTGGTACATGCTGCGATTTTGAATTTCACATTGTACATGCTATAATAAAAAAAAATTATACTAGTACAAGTTCCAAGCCGACTTTTCTCCTTACAGTGTGAGTGCAGTTTAAAATGTGGGCACAGTCCACACTGGTACATGCTGGGGAGATCAGTCTAATTGGAACATTTCTATTTCTTAACTATCCAACCTTTTTCTAACTTAATAGAGCTAATTACCAAAATTTTCCTTCTTTTTCTAAAATTTTTCTTTACTATACTTAAACGCTAAGCATTTCTATTATCTAAAGGACCTATAAAAACATATATATATATATATATTAATTGAAAATTTCTAAAGAAATGTAAAGAAGACAATTTTTTTTTAAATTATATATGATTTATATACTATAATATAAAAAAAAAAAAAAAATCCTTGAAGGAACTTATATAATTTAGTAACAAAAAGTAAAAATAAAAATAATAATAATCAAATTTTTATTAAATGTCTGACAAAATAAGTAGAATAAAAAGCCTAGTAGAAACTTTGAGTAGACAAATTAACATAACAGAGCATTTGGCTACACAACCAACTTCACCAGAATTCAGTAGAATATACCCAGACTACCCCTCTAAATATGGCACACTTGGTTCCCAATCTTCAATTAGTCAACAAACAAAGTATTCAAACTCTCCGATTAGAAGAGAAAATACGGAATACCCCAGATCTAGAGCTCCAAGAAATCTAGGCCCAAGATCGAACAGACTTAGAAATTCTGAAGAACCATATTATAATAGGCAAGTACCGCGATATGACAGAGAATTAGATCTCAAAAAACGGTTCGGTTTATTTTTCAACGGGGATGAGGTTGAAAACTTTGTAAAAGATGTGGACAATCAAAGAATTGACCACAATATCTTAGATCGAGTATTAATTAATAATTTCCACCAATTACTCGACCCCACAGTAAAAAAGTGGTATTTTCTTTATTTTAGAACACACAATAAACAAAATACTACCTGGAGAACTTTTAGTTCAGCCCTCGTAGACGAGTACGCTAATGCTCTTGATGAAGATTTGAAAATCACGGAACTGGTTACGCGGAAACAAAAGTTAGGGGAAACATGGAGAGAATTTATTCTAACCATGATATCTCTCAATCAGAGGTTAGAATCTCCATTGAGTGAACCAAGGTTATGCAACCGAATAAAGTTGAATGCGAGGCGCGAATATCTAGAACCCTTGCAGGCAGTTGAAATATCAGATCTTAATACACTTAGAACTAAACTAAGAATGATAGACTCCTGTCAAGAATCCAGACCGGTTTATACAATTTACCAAAATGAACCTTGTTATACCAAACCTTCAAACGATCGAAACAGGTATCGCGTACAAGACGATTTCTGTTATAACGAAACTTATAACGACAACTGCTACGAAAAAATGGCATTACAAAATACCAATAAACAGCCCTACCTTAATACGACCAAATTTCAAGAAAGCTTTAAGGAACCTACTAAACCAAAAATAAATCAAATTCCAAGATCAACAACTCCTGAAATTAATATACGTTGTTGGAACTGTGAAATGCCAGGCCATGCGTTCATGGACTGCGCAGCCAATTTCAGACGAGTATTCTGCTACAAATGCGGAATGACTAATGAAGTTTCTCCTACTTGCAAAAATTGCAATAAAACGAGTAAAGATAATGACGTAGGCCAAAATATAATTTTCTCTGACTCCATAGATAATGAGTTAAAAAATAATTATAATGATAATTTTGAGAATAGCGAAAATTCTCAGAAGAAAAAAATTAAAATTTTAGAAAGACCTGAAATTCAAGAAATGGAGTATAAGCCAAAGAAACACTGGCCTCCATATTCTTTCAGAAAACAGAGATATGATAGAAAATGCGCAGAATTAGTAACATATAAAAATAGTAGTGAATTAAGATTTAACATAAATAGAACTCCTCGATCAATAAAGAAAAAAAAGAATTCTGTACGCAAAGAAAATTTTTACAAAAATGTGAAAATCGATAAGTCTAACATTCTATCATCAATCATAAAAATTCCACACGATAACCGACCCTATGTAAAAATTCAAGTTGGAAAAGTAACTCTTGAGGGTTTATTAGACTCAGGAGCCTCTATTTCTTGTTTAGGAAAAGACAAAAAATGGCTCGCTGAAAATACAAATTTTAAATTACACAAAATTTCAGAATCGGTAATAACCGCAGCCGGTAATAAAACCGATATAATAGGATACATATTAGTACCTATTTTTTTTAATAATATATCGAAAATTTTAAAAATCCACGTAGTCCCTAAATTATCACAACAACTTTATCTTGGCGTAAATTTTTGGACAGAATTTAACCTGGCCCCCCAAATTTTTAATCCAATCGCAGAAATTTCTGAAACGGATCCAAATTTACATCCTTTAAATGTCAAAGAAAAATTAGAATTAGATTCTATAAAGAAAATGTTTCCGTCATATGCCATTGAAGGGTTAGGGTGTACACATTTAGAACAACATGTTATAGACACAGGGGACAATGAACCAATTAAACAAAAACATTATCCAGTTTCCCCTGCCATACAAACCCTAATGTACGCCGAGGTAGATAGAATGCTGGAGATGGGTGTAATAGAAGAAAGCAATAGTGCTTGGACTTCGCCAGTAGTACTCGTTAGAAAACCGGGAAAGAACCGTTTATGTTTAGATTCGCGAAAAGTGAACGATTTGACAAAGAAAGACGCGTATCCTTTACCCAACATTCAAGGACTGCTTGCGAGAATAGACAAAACCAAATACATTAGCAGTATAGATTTAAAAGACGCTTTCTGGCAGATTCCCTTAGAAAAAGATTCGCGGGAAAAAACTACGTTTGCAATCCCCGGTAGACCCCTTTATCACTTTACACGAATGCCGTTTGGACTCTGTAACGCAGCTCAGCGTATGTGTCGGCTTATGGACAAGGTAATTCCCCAACATCTGAAAGAAGAAGTAAAAGTTTACCTGGACGACTTAATGGTCGCCACCGAAAGTAAAGAACGCCACTTTCAACTTCTAAAAGAAGTTGCAATAGCCTTGAGAAAAGCAAATCTCACCATTAATGTTGAAAAATCAAAATTTTTCATGAAAGAGATAAAATACTTAGGATATTTAATTGGCGCGAATGGGACGAAACCAGACCCAGGAAAAATAACCGCAATTTCTGAATACCCTGAGCCCAAAACCCTTAAACAAACCAGACGTTTTCTAGGAATGACTGGATGGTTCCAGCGTTTAATTCCAAACTACTCTACCATTGTCTCACCCATTACCGATTGCCTCAAAACAAAAAATTCAAATAATAAATTCAATTTCACAAATGAAGCTAGAAAAGCTTTCATAAAAATTAAAGAAATTCTAATCTCTGAACCTGTCTTAGCTCCCCCTGATTACGGAAAACCCTTTTTCATACAAACTGACGCAAGCCAATCCGGAATTGGAGCCGTTCTTTTCCAATATGACTCCGAAAATAATGAACACCCTGTAGCTTATATGTCAAAAAAGTTTAATGACACTCAAAACCAGTGGGCAGCTACAGAACAAGAGTGTTATGCGGTAGTTGAAGCTATAAAAAAATTCAGGATGTACGTAGAAGGAGTAAAATTTACCGTATTGACTGATTGCGCTTCCCTTCAGTGGTTAATGAAGTGTAAAGACCATCACGGAAAACTTTTTAGATGGTCTTTAAAACTTCAAGCTTTCGAATTCGATGTACAACATAGATCCGGAAAAAAGAATGTTGTAGCCGACACACTCTCACGTTCATTCGGTATAGAGGAAATATCAGTTCGTTGTCCAGATTTAGACCTCGATTCTAAAGCTTTCGAATCAGAAAATTACAGAGAAATTAGAGAAGCTATTGAAGACAATAGTGATAAGCTTCCAGATCTCAAGGTTGTGGGCAATAAAGTATTTAAAAGGGTAGAGTACAGAAAAGAGCAGGAAATACCAGAATTCAACCTATGGAGACTTTGGGTTCCAACCGAATTAGTAAATGACGTAATTAAGAATAACCACGATCCTCCCCATTCAGCCCACGGCGGAATAGGAAAAACCCTCCACAAATTAAGAACAAAGTACTTTTGGCCAAGAATGTTTACCAACGTAAAACAATATATTTCTAACTGTACAATTTGCAAAGAAACTAAACCTTCTAATCAAATTTTAAGACCTCCTATGGGAAACAAACCCATACCAGAAAGACCCTTCCAAAATTTATATATTGACTTTTTAGGCCCATATCCAAGATCAAAATCAGGAAATACGTATATCTTTATAATATTAGATTCATTTTCTAAATACGTAATAATTCGACCATTACGTAAAGCTACTTCAGCTAATGCTATTAAAGTGTTAGATGAAGCCTTCAGTCTGTTTGGCTGTCCAGAATGTATCTTAAGCGATAATGGGACACAACTTATTTCAAAAGAATTCAATTCCTATTTGAAAAATTATGGTATAGAACATAAACTAACAGCTTTCTATTCCCCACAAGCCAACGCGAGCGAAAGGGTTAATGGCTCAATTCTCAATGCCATAAGAGCTTACATCGATGACGAACAGTATAACTGGGATGGCGATCTCGATAGCATAAGCACAGCTCTTCGCGCTAGCGTACATGAAGCGACCGGTATGTCTCCTTATTATATCCTGTTTGGACAGCATATGATAACCCATGGTAGCTCCTTTAAATTACTTAGGAAATTACACATGTTGGAGGGAGAAGATATAGACATATTACCCCCACCAGGATCCTTTCAAATTATAAAGGATATAGTAAAACGTAATTTAGAAAAATCTAAGGAAAAAGGAAGAAGATTGTATGATAGGAAATGTAAAAATATCAAATATAAAATAGGTCAGACAGTATATAGAAGAAATTTTGCACAGAGTGACTTTAGCAAACACTTCAATGCGAAGTTAGGAAAGAAATTTATACCCTGTACTGTACTTAGAATTATAGGAAATAGTATTTACGAACTAAAAGATCTTACAGGTAGAAATCTTATAGGTCGTTATCATGCGAAGGACATTAAGACCTAAAAATTTATGATATGAGAACTAGTTTTATAAATTTAGGTGATAAATCTTAAAATTAATTTATAATTACAAATTTTTAAATAACAGAATTTTATGAATATATAATAATAATATATAAACATAATATATAATATATATAAATCTATATAAAAAAATCACTTATAAATAAAATATATATATATATATGTACTTATATAATATAGAAAATATAAAATAAATAAATAAGAAATATTTTAAATAAATAAAAAAAAAATGAAAATCTTAAATAGTTCTAAGTTTGTAAAAAAAAAAAAAAAAAAAAAAAAAAAAAAAGAATAAAATGGAAAAAAAATAAATAAATAAATAATAAAAATATATAAAAAAAATAAAAATAAAAAAATAAAAAAAAAATAAATACAAAAAAAAATATATGTATGTATGACACAAAAAAATAAATTACAAAAAAAGTAAGATATATATATTTCAAGTTTATAAGATATATAAAAATTATATAGTTTTAAGTTCAAATTATAAAAAAAAAAAACATATATTTTTTTGTAATAAAATTAAAGTTAAAACACAGTTACATATACATCCATACACATCCATACACATCCATACACATACATACACAAAAACAAAGTTAAATCTGTTTTTTTTAAGAAAAGTAAAATAAAATTTTGCCCGGCTAACTCAGTCGGTAGAACATGAGACTCTTTATCTCAGGGTCGGCTTCGAGCCCCACCTCTGTTCTTTCTTACTCTTTTATTTCTGTTTAAACCTTCCCTTGTTTTCTAGCTTCAATCCACCACCTTTTGTGCGTGTGATTGAACCTAATTTGTTACCGTGAAGTTTAAAACTTGTTTTTAATTTTAATTCTCAACAGTGCATATAATATTATTTTTATATGATAAAATATGCCTAGTTAGCAATTCTAAATTTTAAATACAAATTACCTTTTTTTTTTGTTTTGTGTGAAATTGTTGTTGGAAATGCAATCAAATTAATCATATAAAAGAGGTGCATTTTCAAAAATAATTTCATACCAATTTTTATTGTCATTACAAAAAAAAAAGGTAAATAATGATATGCCCTTATAAATTTTTTTTTCTCTTTAGGTGCTGGAGTCCTGATCCGAAGCCAAGTAGATTTTATCCACTCGGCCTAGGATGATAACTCCAGCCATGGTTGATATTAGAATGGAGCGTTGTAACGCCAGTTCTAATTTTCAACCCAAAACCCCCCCCGATCTTGGTGGAGGATTCTTGGGTCTATCCAAGAATCCAAAACTAAGACAATACCGGTCACCACATGGATACTCCTACGGGAGTACCCATACTACGTTGTGGTATTATGACTGGTTCCACTGCCACTATCGATGAATTCAGGATCACTGAGCAATCATGATCTTGTGTCCATTGATGATGACAGAGGAACACAGTCATAAGTGGACGGACTCATTGGTCGTTCCTTATCCCAACCAAAACGCGCGGTACCCGGTTGGGATAGGCTTCGAGTAAAACTGACCAATGAAGCTCCAGCCGATCGGTCAGGAGATGTCACTAGACATCTTCTGCACTTCAATTTCCCTAACTTTCAATTTTTCCAATACTAACAAAGTTAGCCTACGGAATACAAGTCATAGCATAGAGACCCTTATTTTTTGTCAAGAAATAATAAAATTTTTTTCAAATACCTTTTTTTTATTATAAAGAAAAATAAATTTTAATCAATAAATAATAAAGAAAAAGAAGAAATTATAAAATAATTTTTTTACCCTTCTTCTTTAAAGTTTTGGTGAAGTAAAAACTTTTCACCTTGTATAATTACAATTAAAATTATATGTAAATCAAAAAAAAAAAAAAAACTGACCGACCATAATAAAATTTTTTAAGTTCACTAAACCCCCCTTACGTAAGTGAAACAACAAAAAAAAAAGTTTTTGATTTTCATACGACATAACGTAAGATTTTTTTTTCAAGTTATAATGTATTTCGATAAATTTATAAACATAGTGTTGTGTTTATAAATCTTCATACCCTTTAGTACTACCTTAAAAAAAAATTTTTTTTTTAAAGATTCGAAGCCAAATTTTCTTCAAGAAAAAAAATTAAATTCGAAATAAAATTGGAAACAAATTTAATAAAATTAAATAAGATTTTATTTTTCTTTTCCTAATTAACTTTAATGCAGTGGTTCTTAACGTTTTCAAAGACGCGGAACAAAATTATGTGTATATTTTTTTCGCGGAACACCGGTTATGAATCACTGTTTTAATGAAAAACAATTTCACCCTATGTAAATTTTTTACCTATATTCAATAGTTTTTTTATAATAAAAAAGAAATTAATTAATCTTAATACTAAATAAAAAAGTATAGTTAATTTTTTTTTAAAATGTTATGCCCAATAATAAATTTTTTTTTGAAAATAATTTTTGCCTATAACTTAATACAGATAGAATTTTCTGACAAGGAAATTGACTTGTATTTTGTATAGCTAAGCTACATTTTTATATTTCTAATATTTTCTTTAAAATAAAATAATTTTTTTCTAATTAAAATTTTCTATTTTTTTTTATACCAATTTTTATTGTCATTACAAAAAAAAAAGGCCAAACAAAATTATGAAGTTCATATAAATAAACCATGAAAATTTCATACTGTGTGATGCATACCTTTTTTTTTTATGCAACAAAAAAAAAACAAACTCAGCTTACAACAGCACCTCCACTTTAAGCCACAATCATATCAAAACAACAAACAACAACCTGCACATTTTTTTTATTGAATGAAATCTGCACATAATTTAAATATGCAATATGTATTGTATATATGTAAGAAATAATTATGTTTAATAAAAACAAAAATCTACAAATAATATACATACAAAAAAAAAAAATTGAATTAAGTCAGTAAATAATATATTGCTTTGAATTAATCATAAAACAAAATATGTACTGATTAAATATTGTTGTAAAATAAAAGCGATGAAATAAAGCAAAAGAAAATTTTGAGACGTTATTAAAATATTAAAATTTTATACCTATATGTATAAAAAAAAAAAAAAAATATATATATATAATATTAATTATTGTATCATGCGGCATAAGAACCCAAATCAATATACTTTAGTTTAGAATAAAATTGTCGTAGGTGTTTTTAAGTTTTTTTTTATGTTAATAAAGCTTACATTTGAATATGAAATAATCATGTCTTTGACTTAATTTAATATTTTCATAGGTCCTAGGTAAAAGAAATGCAAGCGTAAGATCCAGCTATAGGTGGCCATAGCTGCGAGCTGAAGAATGACTCCTTAGTCATTTAGATTTAAGTTTTTTTTATTTTGAATTGGTTGGGGTTTTTGAAATATATTTTTTTTTTATACCTCCTTTTACCTTCTATCTTAAAAAGACATCCTATAAATATTGTTATGAACCCTCTGGTGTTCACTGTCGCGTACCCACCCAACGACGAGCTTAGACCCGGCCTGAGAACAGGATGTCCTAGACAGTGGACTCGGCACCAGCTTAAAATTTTGAAAGTAGAGCACCTTCTTTTGCCTCTACTTTCACCACTTTCCTTTTTTATTTTTATCAAAATTTTATGATAAATTTCTCAGAGTTCATCTTGAACTCAGAATTTTTGTGCTTATATACAACCCCCGTTTTCAACAATAATTTAATTCATAACAAATGGCGCCCAACGTGGTGCTAGAAATTTGTTATCCTCAATTCAAACAAATCCTAATTTAATTCATAACAAATGGCGCCCAACGTGGTGCTAGAAATTTGTTATCCTCAATTCAAACAAATCCTAATTTAATTCATAACAAGGTTGTGAAAATAGGAAAATGTTTGACATAATAAAATTTAATGTATTCATCTATTAAACCCATCTGTCTTCATTATCCTGTTAAATAAATTTCTGCTATAATATATACCTATTGTATTCATTTTGTTTACCACATTCATTTTATTAAGAATATAAGAAGAATAAAAAACAAAAATTTGAATGAAATAATTATTTGAGATTGGATATTGATAATAAGAAACATAATAATACTTTTAAGACTACATTTGTTCGAAAATTAATCAAAAACCATGTCGTCAATTTAAACCATGCAGTCAATTGACAATGATCCAAATCGAGGTCTTATTTATTTGTAGAATCGCATGAAATAATCTCACCAAATAATTTATCTTAATTTAAATTAGAAAAATTTTCAAAGGGGCACATGTAAACAGAAATTGTATTCACTTTTCAAGATTAATTCGTTATCAGGTCTGCCGGATTCAGAAATATTCAAATCACTTTCGATTATGTTTGCAAACAAAAAAAAAATTACTTTTAGTTTTCCTCCGGGTACAAGGGGTAATCATCACAAATTCACTAAAGTAAACCCTATATATGTATGCCCTTTAACCTTAATTATGTAATTTTAATTTATGATTTTATATAATTTATGTTTTATGATTGAATCACTGTTATTCAAATTAAATAAATAATTTTTAAACCACAGGTTTTTTTTTAATAATTCAATAATTAGGAAGTAATTTTTATATATAAAAAATACTGATTGCACTTTTTATTTCGGATTTAGTTCAATTTTATTTTAAATTGAATTAAATGATTAATTTTATTAACTTTTCAAAATCCAATTAAATTTTTTTTTTTAAATAATTTTAGAGTAATTACGGGTAATGTGGACCGGTCGGCTAATGTGGACCAGTGCATTTCTCAGCTATTTAAATTCAAGTAACAAATCTGAGCATGTGGAAAAATGCACAATATTAAAAAACTAAAAGAAAAAAATTTTCTCATTAAAAACTCATTCAATAAAAAAGTTTTAGTTTGATAGTTGCATTTGGCAAAAAAATTGTAAAAAAAAAGTGAAAACAATTTTTTGGCTTAAAAGTTCATTTATTATTTAATTTTAAAATTTAATATTTTTTTGAACAGAGTAAAACAAACAGCATTCGAAGAAGTCAAATAAGTATAATTAAGTCTAAGAAGTTTTTCATATTTTTCAAATTTTTTTTTGTGACAATAACCAATGCGGGTAATGTGAACCACCCAATTTCGGTACTGTGGTACACTGGTCCGCATATTTTGTATTTTGAAAATGACCATCAAAACTCTAATTTAAAGCTAGTCCACTTTACCCGATGCTATGGTCCAAATTAACCGCACGTTATCTAAAACTGTCGTTTTGGACTTTTTCCACATTTTAGGTTATAATTATTGAATAACATGAGATATTTGGCTTTTCAACTAATTTTTGTAAAGGAGAAAGACCAAGCTTCAATATGTATCTTTCGTTAAAAAAATTGACAAAAAACAACTGAGATATATTCGAAAACAGTTGCAGTGGTCCACAATACCCGTACTTCCTCTAACAAGTTTAATTTGATGTGGTTTATAAAACTAATAGTAAATTTTAATTAGCATTATATTGCCAAATAAATTATTAATGTCGATAATCCCTGACCGCATAAGTGTATTTTCTAAAGTAACAATTTAGTCCTTTTTAAAGTTTGATAAGAAGTTACTATTCTCTCTTGATGTACTCATAAACAAGACATAATTTCCTTTGTAAAAAAAAATAAAATAATAATAATAATAAGTGGGTGAAAACATTGAGGAAAAGAAAAATTTATCTTTTGTTCGAATTTTCTACAGTAGAAAAAATACAGAAAATATTTCTTTTGCGGTCACTAAAATATAGGATAATAATTTTGTTTATGATGGTTTGTTTCTATATTCCTCTGAAATTTGAAGCAAAAAGGATTTGTTAATTACCAAGGAAGGACTATATTAAATTTTAGTTCGAGTTTCTGTTTTTAAAATAACTAAATTCTAAAATTATTGCACAAAAGGAAAGACTTTAATATTTTTAAAAGTTAACGTAACTCATTTTCCAAAGAAAAAATGTTTGTTGTCTTTATAGATCAGCCCTAACTGAGCAAAAAAAAAAATAAGTGAAAAAAGGGATTTTTTTAAAAGGATATAAGGCTATGCAAATGCAAACAGTCTAAAAATCTCACATGATGAATTTTAACGTAAAATATTTTTTGATGGTTCTACTTAATCAAATTCGTGCTGTTGCATAAAAAGTTATTCAGATCTTCATAATGAAGATGGATATTGAAAAAATATTGATCTTTAACATCTAAAAAGTTCAAATACGCATATCTTTTGCTTACTGAAAGAAAATTAAAATATGATACAAAAATAATTAATAAATGCAATAAAATGAAACCATTTCAATAATTTTTCCCATAAACGTTAATTATTAGAATTTAATATACAAATACATAATACATATTATACATTATATTTTTTATTCTTTTATTGAACAATAAAAAAGTAAACTTGAGTGACTTCCATAAATAACAACGTTGATGAAAAATAAGAAATTTCTTAGATTGAAATATTAAATTAAAAAAATTTATTGATCCATTTAAATCTATACAACTTAAAATAAAATAGCCCTGAGTTATGTTATTTATTATAAAGAAAATTGAAACTTAAGTACAAATAACGAAATTATAGGGGAGAGGCTTGCAGGTTGCCACCCCATAGCTTTTTTTATCATAACTCGTCAAAAAATGAAGGTATTGTACAAAAAGTATATGCGTTGGAAAGAGGAAGTAAAAAGCTACAATCCTGGCCTAGAAATCATTTGAAATCGCGAAAAATAAAAATTCTATAGCAAATTTTCAAAAGTATCTTAAATCGAACTCTTAAAATTTAGGCATGCAGGTTGCCACCCTTTGGAAAATTGCTGAATATGTTGAAAAGCTGAAACTGAAAGATGTCTTATTTAGAAATTTATTCAAATTTATTGAATTTCACTTGCACACTGTGGCTGTAAACATAAAGAAATTACTGAAAATTAACATAAAAAATAAAATTGCAATATGGTATGGAATAATTCCAAATCTCGGAATCAGAATTCGGGCCAGTTAAACACTGAAACACATTTCGCGTGAACGGCTCTTTTACATTCGTGGCACATAACAGAGTTCTGTCTACTTACGAAATTTTCTTCAAACAAATCATACAGTCATCAGCGCTTTCATCAAGGTGGCAACCTGCATTCTGACGCAATTTTGTATAATCCATTTAAAAAAATTGTCAATTCATAATATATTTTTAATATGTTAATTCACTGTTTTGACAAGCCCTCTGTGGCCATTTATGGAACGTAGGAGAACATATAAAATTTTTATTTTCGTGAAATTTGTATGAAAATATACGAATTGAAATTTTATTTAAGTTATAATTAATTAGTTAATTAATAAAAATTAATAGAAAAAATTTTAAGCTCTGCGGAATATCATTGGCAAACAATTCTATAGGTAGAAATATTTCCATGCATTACTTTTTCATCCAAAATAATTCAAAATCAAAAAGTGTATTTTTACACCTAACAAAAAAAAAAAATTCAGTACAATTTTCAGTTCATAACAAATATAAAAATGTAAAAAAAAGTTATTATTGGAAATTCTCATACATTTGGAGTCTAAATAATATTGGTAAGTTTTTTAAATTTAAATTAAAAATAGTTCTTTTTTTTATACACTTTTTGATTTTGAATTATTTTGGATGAAAAAGTAATGCATGGAAATATTTCTACCTATAGAATTGTTTGCCAATGATATTCCGCAGACCTCAAAATTTTTTCTATTCATTTTTAATAATTAACTAATTAATTATAACTTAAATAAAATTTCAATTCGTAAATTTTCATACAAATTTCAAGAAAATAAATATTTTATATGTTCTCCTACGTTCCATAAATGGCCATTGGCGGCGCTATTTGGACATTTAAACAAGTGAATTGAATGAAAAAGCAACGCAACCCAATTATTTATATTGATTTGCTAATAAAAAAGTTCACTTTACGAGCACAGGACAAAAACACAATTTTTAATTTTTAAAGTTTTTGAAAATAATAATTCACACTTTGCTCAGTAAACACTGTGTTATTGTGTCTGTCCGCTCCAAAAGTAGATTAAAAGTGACAACTGTTCTTTTGACTTCGATGTCAGTTGGAGTTTAGTTTGTGAGACTGCTAGATTGTCAAAATACATCAGTGGTGGCAACCTGCAAGCAGTGGAAACCTGCAAGCTTCTCCCCTATAGAAACTATATTTATTTTTGTTATTTTGGATTTTGAAATTAACCTGAATATAATTAAAAATATCTAAGGATTTTTGAATCAAACGTTAAAGCGTTAAATTATAAGAATTTTTATATAGCAGATTTGTTTCAGATCTATTTATATGCGTCAAAACAAATCAGTTTTAATACTAAATAATGTAAAAATCATATTCTTCTTGGAAAAAGAAGAGTACGGAATATTAAAATCTATCAAAATGAATATTTATACAGATACTGATTATTGATAAAATATGTTTATTATTGGCATTATATTTTTCATTTCAAATCTACTATCAGTAGCTCACCAGTACATTGGATAATCGCTTTATTAAATTTTCATAACATGGTTGTTTGTCATTAAGTTATATTTTATGTTCTACTTATGATTAAAAAAAAATTATTTTCATCAATCAAATTCTAATAATTGTATTTTAAAAAATATATCTATATAATTATGTACGTGTTATTTATTAAATGATTTTTATTCTCCCTATCAAATTTGAAAGCTAAATATAGAAATTTTCACGAATGCATTATTGAACAATTATGTTTTCAGGCTATGTAAGTGAAAAATAAAATTTAATTACCTTTTTTTTCCATTGAATAACTGCAAAATTATTATTGCAGAATTAATTTTACGCACTATTAAATGTTTGATGATTAAATTAATTATGTTAAGGTAATACATCAAAATAATGTTTTCTCATTTGTTGTATTTGGATAGAAAACTATATTCAAAAATAGAAAACTACTTAGTACAAAAAGTATAGACATTATATTTGAGACGTTTCTTCTGGATTTTACTAAATTGTAATTATACTAGCTGTACCCGCACACACGTTGTTGTGGAACACACGTTTTAAGTGAAATTTTTGTTGTCAGATTGATGAAAAATTATAAGAGCTAGTTATTTTATAAATTTGGAAAAATATCTAAGAATTAATATTTATCATTTCTACTTATTCAACACTTAAATTGTATGAAATCGAATGATATCCTTCCCTTAAACAGGTTTCCAAACCAAACCAAATTTGTGTTTTTATCCATTTCCTCTTTTTATGAATCAAATTTGAATGAAATCGGAAGAACTTTTGCAGAGGCATTTCTGGGTAGGGTGCCATTCAAATTTAAAATAGCCTATAACGATCCCGAGACAAAGAGACGGTGTAAATTTCGAAACGATCGGTTGAGTGGTTTAGTTTTTAATATTTTGTAGTTATTAGTAATAAAGAAATTGATTTCTATATATTCGAAGAGGGATCCAAACTTTTTGTTACGAAATTCGTGTGTTTAATCATTTTTATGTACTTTTGAAATCCTCTCCTAGGGTAGGAAGTCAATAAATTTTTTGTTACGAAATTTGTGTGTAATTATTTCCTCTTTTTACATGCCAAATTTGAATGAAATCGGACGAACTTTTAAAGTCCGCCCCCAGGTGAGGTCCCTGGGTAGGAGGTCAACAAATTTTTTGTTACGAAATTATGTGTAATCATTTCTTCTTTTTACATACCAAATTCGAATGAAATCGGACGAAATTTTGAGGTCGGCCCCCCGGAGAGCTCCCTGGGTAGGAGGTCAACAATTTTTTTGTTACGAAATTGTGTGTAATCAGTTCTTCTTTTTACATACCAAATTCGAATGAAATCGGACGAAATTTTGAGGTCCGCCCTCCGGGCAAGTCTCTGGGTAGGAGGTCATCAAATTTTTTGTTACTAAATTTGTGTGTTATCAGGGTAGGAGGTCCCTGCGTAGGTGGTCAGCAAATTTTATCTTGTTTTTTATTTTTATTTTTTTTTTTTATTTATCTTTTTTTTTTTATTTATTTTTATTTTTATTTTTTTTTATTTTTTTTTTTTTTTTATTTATTGTTTTTTTTTTATTTATGTTTCTATTTTTTTTATTTATTTTTTAAATTTTTTTATTTTATTTTTTTTAATAATTTTTTTTTTATGCTTCGAACCACTGTCCTAAACATTGCAATCCATCAACTCTGCCAATGAGCTATGAACTAAATTTACATTGCCGTAAAATGGAAAATATAAGTTCTATATGGTTTGAAATTTTTGTTTCCCGTATTTAACGATAACGAACTTTTTTAACGAGTACTAAAAATGAAAAAAATGTTCGTAATAAGAAAATAAACGAAATTTACGTTACAAAAACGTAATTATTCATTATTTTTCGTTATCTTAACGAGAATGTCATTAACGAACTTTTTTGACGTAATGAGTACGAGCAAATTTTTTTCTGTGTATGGAAAATAGATAGTAGCCGATTCTCAGACATACTGAATACGCATATAAAATTTAGTAAAAATCGGTAAAGCCGTTTCGGAGGAGTACGGTAACTAACATTGTGACATGGAAATTTTATATATTAGATCTACTCTCAATTATATGACTGACTTTGAAATTCGATCTATCTATTTTTTATTAGATGGTGGTGGGAAAGTTTAAATGAAAAATTTTGTTTTAAAATCATAATTTAATTTTTTATCCAAATAATATTGTATTACAAATAATAGAGATACCAGTTCCTTTTCAGTAAAAAAAATTACAATTTGTTATAAATATTGAGATTTAACATTAAAAAGGACAAAAAGTTAATTATATCATTAATTAAAACTTTTTGTATATTTTTTTTTTGGGAAAAGGTTTAATTATTTTTGTCGCTGAAATATGTTTTCTTTTCAGATTCCAAATTAAAAAAAAAAAAAAATTAAATATTCTTAAATCAGATTTCCAATAAAATTGTTCAACCTTCTTAATGTTGTTGAAGATAGACTTCAGGCCTAGTTGGAATTTTTAACTAATTTTTTGTAGTAAAACGAATAGGTATTGTTTGTTTTTTCTCTCAATCTAAAATTATTATGAGATTTTTACTCACACATTTTACAAACGTAAATGTAGGCTGCATCATTGCATTAGCTTTAATGGTGATACCTATGTTTCCAAAAAAAAAACTCTCTATGATTTTAATTTTTTTAAATTCAAATATTTTAATATAAGTATATATACAAATTTTTTTAATTTCATAAATGCATTGTCTGCCCTTAAAATTTTTTTCTAACTATTCTACAGAAAGAGAATGTGTATAACTTCAGATTCGTTTTTAATCATAAAATAGTTTTATTTTAACAAGGACGAAGAAAATGTATTAATTTATAACCTTTTTTTGTGTCTTATTTACTTTGATTTATCTCTTCAGGCATTCATAAAATATTTAAATAATAGTTATTCGTTTCATTTTCAATCAGTAAAATTATATTTATAATACACTCTAGTCTAGAGTGTACCAGACACGTCAATTGAAGAAATCAATTTTAATCAATATCAAAAATTTCTGTATTAATTTGGACGTAATTATGTATATCGAAATTAATTAAATAAAAAAAAAAAATTAAACACAGTAATTTTTACTCAAATTTATTAATAAAATATATTATCAACACAAATTAAAAAAGTTTTGAAGCATTTTTTGTACATCAAACATCCAAAAGCTTGATCTTACCTAAATTAATTATATGAAAAAACCTTTTGCCCAAAGGGTTTTATTTCTTTTAATATATTGAATGACAAATTGAAATTGGTTAAAATTATCGTCTATTTGAATCTTGGACCTGAAACATTTCATCCTGGAATTTTAATTATTTTTGAAATGAATATGATTGAATTAAAACCATATTATGACTGAGATGCAGTCAATGCGTCTATGCATTGGATCTCACTATACATACTATAGTATTCGAAAAATTATCATTAAAAATTTCCAGAGATGTTAAAAAAATTAAGAAAAAAAAATTGTTAATAAAGCCGTTTAGTTAATAAAGCCGTTAGAGTAACAAATCAAATATTTCAACAGAAAACTTTTCCACTTGAGATAACTTAAAATAATAATCTTATTACAATAAAATTATTCAATTAAGATACGTTGCGTTAAGTCAAGTAAAACATAATAAATATAAAATAATACTTTTTGCGATGTTGTTAAATAAACATAAAATATGAAAATTTTAAGATATATTTTAGCTATTAGTTAATTAAAATTTTAGTCGAATAAGAAACATTTTTGTGGAAGCGGATGTTTCTACAAAATTATTTTTGTTATAATTAAAATAAAATAATTGATTGTAGACTGAAATTCAATTAACTTGATGGATTAATCGCGCAAACAGAAGTACTACTTGACCTTTTTCTTTAAGACACTCAAGGAAACTCTTTGCAAATTATTAGTACATATTATTTTTAGTTGCCAATTATAAATTTAAAATTAATTTCAGAATCTCTAAGTGAAATTTTAGTAACATTTTTAATATACATATATATCTTGAAAGTCACAAATTATATAAAACTATGTGAAAAATTGATAGTGAAAACTGAAAACCTATATCACTTTTTAGAATTATGTTTCACATTTTCTCGTTAGCAAATATTTTTAAAAATTCTTGCATTTAAATTTTTGTGTTCATTTTTATTCTTCCTACAAAAAAAAATAGAAAATAGAATAGAATTAAAATTATTAATTCATTTTAGAAATTTTTAAAGAGCGAGGATAAGTGAAAAATATAATAAATAACATAATGAAGAAGAAAACTGAGCTCTTTAAGTCTTTACCATTAATTATAACAAGCTATAATTGGAAGTAGTTTGTAATTCTATAATAATTTTTATTCCTAATATTTAATCATATAAATTGCTTAATTCAACAAGAGGATGGTGATTATGCTGATGAAAACTTAACTCGTTGACCAGTTTTCCTTTATAGATTTAAATTATGATAAACTATGAAAATAATACTACATTTAACATTTTAAGAAAAATAAAATTTATTTTTCCCTTGAATATTATAAATTCTTATCGAGTTTATAAAAAGTTTTGTCGAAGAAAAAGTTTTATTTGTATTTCATTCTATTTTATAGTATTTCATAAATTTCTGATAAATTGCATAAACATCAGTATTAAAGATGAACTATACATTATTAATTTTAATTTCAAGAAGTTTAATACTCTGCCTCATGAGTATAATAATTTTGAGTACTTAGATACAAATAATGTGTATCATGGAACAGAAGTACTTCCTTAAGTTTGTTCGAGTTAAATTTATTTAAAAAGGATTTTTGTTTATATACTAGGTTATGTTTTCCTGGTATTCATAATTAAAAAATTATTCATGAGAAAAACCAAAAATAAGCCAAATAACTTTATATATATAGTATTTATGTTTAATATTTCTAGAAACGTTCATAACTCTTGGTAAACATAATTTTTTTTAACACTTTATTTAAAGTTCAATTGAAAACCAGATATATAGTTATCCTATTAATTATTATGGAAAAGAATTTTTCTTTTTTTCGATTTAATATCTATAAAAAAAATACATAAATTAAAATTTATTTGTAAATAGAGAATAAAAAACTTCGAACCAATAAACATTACTTTAACATTTAATTATAGTTGAAAATAATTTTTATATAAAAACATTTTTCAATTTAGAATAGTTATACATATTTCATTTATTGTTCTTCTTTATAAAACCACAAAAATGTTCTCTTTGTTCCTATAAATTGAGATCACGAATTTTCTGCCGAATATAACTTCAATATAATTTAATAAATTTAGTTGTTGTTTACTTTTTTTTATCTGATTCTTATGATTAAAATGAACAAGAAAAGTTTTTGGAAAAAAAAAAGTTTGCTTTTTATTTTTTGTATTGGAAAATAAATTAAAAAGAAAAACAGTAAAATTTTTGAGAAATTTAGTTTTCATTTATTAGAAAATATATTTTATTTTATTGATGATGTTATCATAGTTTTGTTCTTTAATGTAAAAAAAAGTTAGATTTAGCTGCTTTGAAAATTTAGCAGTAATGCAAACAATATTTTGTGTTGGAAAAATAAAAATTTTAACTCTAGAAAAAAATTTGCGGTTATAGAATCTTTTGTTACGTCTTTTTATGATATACATTTTTATTAGAACCCTTTTTGTCAAGTTTTTACAGTTTAAAAAAAGAGAGTATTAAAGTCACAATTTTAAGGATCTCGTTATACGGTTCCATTGGATCTAATGAACAATTAATATATTGGGATCGCTTAAGGACATAAAAGTTATATAAAAAACATAAAATTTAGTTTTCTTTGCTTAACATTAAATATGAAATATGCTTCAGATTTGAGGATGAAATATTGAATCATCAAATTAAAAGTTCATTTTATAACCTGACTCTATTGAAAATAACTTAAATAAGTATTACAACATTCTATAGGGATTTTACCTGAAAGTATTTATCTTTTTCATAATTTTTCCGTCACCTCGTAAAATGATATAACAAATTATTGAATAATTTTATTTCGTTAAATCTTAATATTATCTGAGTGAGTTAAGTTGTTTATAACATTAATAAATAATAATTATACCTACCTTTTTTTATTACATGTACTTAAGAAATATTTGCTTGTGAGCATATTATAAAATACGCAATTGAAAAAGTTATTTCCTTCATTTTCATGAGAATTTAACTTTATTGTATACGATTTTCCAACAAAAAAATTATACGAATCGGTATTACAATAAATTTTCAACCCTAATCTTGCATATATTAAAAACTTTTATAATCGTTTTATTTTACAGAGATTGGAAAATTTTTTCATTTATTTCCGTATTTTTATATTGAGTTTTTGAAAATGTTTCAAGTTTTTTTTGTCAATGTAATTTCCAATAAAATTTTAGTATTTTTTTTTAACGAATTTAATTTTAAATTCTTCAGGGAAAAAAATTATAGAAATATTAAAATATTCTTATATATGTGTGTATATTGACATCTTTTTGTTATGCAATTTCGATATAATTAAAAAATTGCTCATACATAAATTGAAATTAAAACAAAAATGAAAACTCAATGTATTTTAACCGAAAGTTCAGAACCTTGGTAAGAATTAGAAAGGAAGTATCGTAAAATATGAATTATGGTATAGGACAGAGCCTCTCTATTTAGCATTCGTCACAAAGTTTGGAAAATTTCAACATTATTTATAATATATTATGTTTATGCATACACCTATTCACCTATAAAATTTATTATCATACTTTTTTTTTTGGCAAGCTGGCAATTGTATGCTTTTATTCTAATCTATCTTTTTAAATTTCAAATCCTTTTCTGTCATGATATTTAAAGGTACAATTGGATTAGGTGTATGAAAAAATTTTATGTGCATACAATTTTTTTGTATAAACATTAAATACACATAATACATGTAATATGTTTATAATTTACATCATTTATTTATATGGGATAAAGAATGCCTGTACGTTCAAAGTCTCAAGGGACTATTCAAATTTTATTATTTTCTTAAAATAAGGTTAATTTTCGATTTAAAAAAAATGTCATATTAACTTTTTTGTATATATGTACGTAATAATCAGGTAAATTTTTTTTAAATTGTATTTTCAAATTTTTAAAACATACATTATATTCGGTTATTTTGTTCATAACATCATAGTTTAACTTAAGATCGGTTTGTAAATAATTAGATGCTTCCTTGAATTACTTCTATATTGATAAAATGTTGTTTTTACTTTCATTGAGCCGAAAAAGGATTGGCTTTGTAAAAGATATTTTTTTTTTCGTGTTTATAACATTTTTTGAAAATTTAAATAAATGCTTGAAATTAAAAAAAATAAAATACGAAGAAGAAGCAATCAACAAACCCAAAGAAAAACTTTGCTTTAAGTTAATTAATGTTTAAAAATCGTGTTTCCTAAATGAAAATAATTACTTTTTGAATGAAAAGTATAGAAAGAAAACCAAAAATTCCAATTTTCAAAGCAAAAATACTCACTTGAAACTTTGAGAAAATAGTTTACGAAATTTTTTTATTTTTGCTTGATAACTTTTTCGGGCACTTAATTAGTCTTTCAAATTACTTCACTTTTGTAAAATTTTTCAATTTTTATCAAGTGTAAACAGATCTTACCATCAAGAATTAATATTTTCTTTGACGAATATATTTTCTTCATAATGATAATATAATAATAAATTAATTGAAAAATTTACTTAAAGAAACTTTCTAAAACATGGTCTCAGACATAAAAAATTCCATTTATTTCTTCTATTTTAATTTTTTTGTACCTAAAGTAAAGGGTATTATACTATCTCATTCCTACTAACTTTTTAAATGAGCAACAGTGAATTTCCTAGAAATTTTTATTATGCTTTGAATTTTCCATAAGTATCTGAATACATTGATAAATTAAATTTATTAATATTTTTATTGCGAAAAATAGAACAAAAAAATTAATTGTTCAATGCAAAAAATCTTCTTAAATTCTTATATTTTATCTTTGAAAACTATTTTTTATTTATGACATTATAAATTTAAAATTAAAGCTTTTGGCAAAAACTTTCTAAACAATTGAAAAATATGAAAACATATCCTTAATTTATAAAAGAAAAAAAAAATTCATTCTAATGAAACTCTTCTTTCAATAAAAGAATATTAAGTCCTTGGTGAACGGTTTAAAAATAAATATCTTACTCATATGAAGAAAAATAAAATAATACGAATATACATGGATTATGTATGTACGAAAAATATAATTGAAAAATATTAACACAATACATAATATATAAGAAACTTTAAAAATGGAAAGATAATTTAATGATTATAGAATTATATTATTTTTCTTGTGAGAGCAGTGAAATTTTTGTAAAATATTTATAAATAGAAGAATAAATATTGAACGTTGAATTATAGAGAAACATTATCTGTCATCAAAAAGTTAGTAACACTCTGCAAAGAAAGGACAGTGTAAAATATTAAATTTTTTTCAGGATAGAATTTTTTTGTATATGTATGTAGTGGAATACATAACATAGAATAATACCATAAAAGGCTCCTTGAAAAACCATAATAATTTCAAAATAATATAAATTATTGTGATGGTTTTTTTTTTTTGTAATGTTTTAGTTACGGTACATTAAATTTTTATTATAAATAATTGAAAAATATTTTTTATGTCCTGATAATGTTTCACAATATATATACCTAAAACCATTGAGTAAGAATATTTATAAGAGGGTCAGAATTCATACAAGTAAATTTCAGAATTTTTTTTTCAAATAACTTAAAAATTATGACAATATTTTCAATGTATTTAAAAAAATTTCATACTCAAATGTGTTTATTCTTAATACAATAATAAAAATAATAAAATTAAGAATAAACACATTTGAGTTAAAACGTTTTACTCAATACATTCAAAATATTGTCATAATTTTTGAAAAAAATTTACTTGTATGAATTCTGTCCCTCTTATAAATATTATTACTCAATGCTAAAACTAATGTATTTATTATATTTTATATATAATTTTGTTTATATTTTATCGATTATGAGGTCATCGTAAACATTTTTTGGTTTTGTCATTGTAAAATTAATAAAATAAAATAATGACCAACATATTTTACTGAAATTTGTTATTTTATATTATAAATTTTATATTTAAAGATACAAGTTGTTAAAAATTTAGTAAATTTTTCTTATTTTGAATATATTTACATACAATATTTATAAAGATTGTTTTTCAGATTATTTCAACAATTCTTGCATTGAACTTTACATCTGGCCCATACAATTTTGCTTCAACTTAAATTCTTACGTTAGGGGTTGGGCAAATTCATTCAACAGTAGAAACTACGTAAAATAAGAAACAATTAAATTTTCCTTCGTAAATAATATTCTTTGTTTATCTCAAAAATTATAATATGTAGAAGAGAAGAGAATCTTTCACAAAGAACTTATCAAACGTAAAAAAAATCTATTTGGTTAATCTTTCATAAAAACTTATAATTCCTAACACAAAATAGTTGTGTATTATTATAGTCTTTATACATGATGGAAACTGAATAGAAATGAAAACAACTTTTTGATCATTTTTCATTCGAATTAATGAATGTTTTATTAATTCCATGTGAATAAGTTTTTATAAGTATACAAGTAACCTGGGGGTTTAGACAGAATGTTTATTAAGGAGGACGGTTTGCGAGAAATAAACAAAGTTATGATTTTTATAAAAAATATGTAGGTATACCTTTTTTTTCATTCCATTTTTTGAACAAAACAAATATATTTTCTTTTTTTTTTTAAGTTATATCCTGCAAACTTAATACCCTAAGTGGGTTGTACATAAAATCATTTGTTTTCTAGACTGATAGCAATAATAATATAGGAAAACCTCAAAACGTCACTGTTCAATATTCAATATCACAATTTTTGTTAAAAATTAAATTAAAATATTTTCGAGATAGCTTAATTTTTTTTATTATTGTAAAATGTAAAAACTTTTAAGCTTCAAGCAACTCATTGGCAGACTAATAGTCACGGTAAAAAATCTCAAATTTACTCATAAGTTATTAATTATATCATTTACACTTTCTACGAAGATCATTTACACTTCCTACGAAGATTAACAATTGAATTTAATAATAAAATTCTTTGGAATTCAGCGGATTAGGCATATGAATCAAACACATATTGTTTTGTTTTATTTGCTTTTGAAGTTTCACATTTTAAAATCAATATTTTGGAATGTAAATATTAAAAATTTATTATTTATATTTAAATATGTTTACTTTGGGATTTTCAAGCTCAAATAAAGTTGAATGTTTCTTTGGCAATTTTCACATTTAAAGTTTTATCCAGAATTAGTTAAATTTTTTGGAAACATAGTTCTTTTGCTACACTTTCAGTGAAACTCTTGTGACAATCCAGATAAAATATTGAGTTCCAAGAATTTTTTCTATAATAAAATCTTATTTAATACGTATTATCTACTTCCTCAACTCAAGTACTTTCACGCCAAACACGTACCGCTTCAACGTCACACCCATTCTTCGTCAAAATTCCCAGATGTGATAGAACGAGCTTCGGAGATTCGTTTTCAATTCGCACCTCGAGAATGTGGAATGCTCTCCCATCAAAACTGTTCCCGACAGCTGGCGGACGCTTGATTTACGACTTGCGCCGCTTTAAGAAGAGTGTAAATGATTATCTACTTACTGTCCCACTTTTTAGTCCCGTCTAAACTTCCTGTCCTCATTACCAAATCGATACTTCTTATAGTATAAAAGGTATCCCACCTAGTGATTTGGTAACTTTAATAAAAAAAAAAAATGTATTTTTCATTAAAGAAAAACCAGTTTTTATTTCAAATAATATATATAAGGAACTATATCTCTGGAGAGCTTCGCTCGTTTGTTTAAATTAATTAATTATATAACAATTGGATGTTCTCCTGCTAATATATTTTATAATATTGTTCATTTTGGGCTGATTTGTTTGATAGCAACTGACCTGGAATAAAGAAAAAACTTTCTTCTAAAAATGATCTTTTGGTACTGAAAAGCGAAAATTATATTTAGTCGTTCTCGAGTTCACTGCACCTATAAAATCAACTAATTTGTTATTATATTTTATATATAGGAACCTCAAATAAGTAAAGTATAAAAAATGTATGGAATAATTTGAAAAAATCATTATGCTTTATTTAAATTTATATTTAAATGAGTATGTAAATATTCCAATTTATGAAACGTTTTAAAGAAATTTCCGGTTTTATGTTTTCTTTGTAACGAACCGCACATTACATCTATTTAAAATTCGTCTTTTTTTTCAACATAATAAAACTCATTCATATTATTCAAAATATTTTCTTGTTTTTGAGAATATAAATTATAAAAAAATATGTTGTGTTCATATCCCGCAGAAATAATCAAACATTTAATAATGATGAGCATATAAATTAAATATTTATGCAAAAGAAAACATGGCTTGAGAAAAAGAAAATAATTATGTTTTTCTTGTTTGTAGTGGTGTACATTTTAATCGAGTCAAATAGCAAAAATAAAACTTTTAACTTGAGCAATTTTTCATAATTTGAAAAAAAATTTAAAAAAAAAAACATCAATAAATATAGTTTTAATATTATCTTGTTGTATACATTGTATTCTCTTTTCTCACAATTCATGAGAGGTATTAAGGTAATTTTTCCATGCGATAATCATGAAAGAAAATATTTTAAACAAAGAAGATACCGAAAGAACATAATTTTATTTAAAGTTATTTAGAAAATTTTCAATTTTATGTTTTATTATAAAGATCATAAAAAAAAATTGAAAACAACCATAAAAATAAAAGGATATTTGTCTAAAATTACACTTTAAAATTTTATGAGAAAATTATTGGCATAACAAAATCACTATTTTAAAAATTATAGGTATATAAAAAAACACTTAAATAAATTTTTAATGTGATAAATATTATGTTATGTTCAATGTCCTTTAATAATTTTAATACAATTTTTTAAAAAATATTCTCATACAGAATGCATGTGTTCATAATTTTGAGCATTAGGCTTTAAAATTTCATTTCAAATAAGTTTAAGCACTCATTCTAAATTCGATTTTTTTTTGACACATAATAATTCTTTCGAACCCAACTTCTAATTTCAATAATCTATTTAAACATAAATACATTATTTAACGCCCAAAAATTTAGTTTTATATGTTATTTTTTTGGAAACCTGATTTAAAGTTGTAGAATTAAAATAAACATATGAAATTTAAAAATTAAAATAACAATGTCTTAATTAAAACAATGTCTTAAATAATTTTATGGGATCGAAACTTAATATGTGCCGAAGATTAAAAGTTGTCTTAATAAATTTATTTAATTTAAAATTTTGAATAATATTTACGGACTTATAAAAAGAGCCTTTCTAAATTCTAAACTTGACTTTATTTCTGCAAAATATTTGAATGGAAAAATAAATTCCATCCAAGTCTTCTTCAATCGCAAAAAAACATATGTATTTTTCTTTTATTAATAAAATGTTAAGCAGAAATACAAAACATTACATTAAAATTAAAATCTTTCACTAATTTTTATATATAATGTTAATTAAAATTGTATTTCTTTATTATGTAGATAAAAATTAATTTTAATGCGTTGGGGATCGTTATGTTGTATTTAGTGCTATAGAATTTAGATCACTAAATGGAGTATTATATATGCGTCAATACACATGCAATAATGAAAAAATTTAGATGCATCAGCGTAAATAATGAAATCATTTATATGTTTCGTATTGAATATTACGTAATACCTAAACAAACATAATATCTCTCACAATATTTCAATACAGCCAAATACAAAAGAAAAAGAATGAGAAAAAATGAGAAGAAAAAATATTCTCTCTTTGCAACTACCTCTCCCCTACGCATTAAAACAGTATATTGGATATGTAAACAAAATTTGTTATACAACTCGTTCTGTATCTAGACAAAAATACATTGACACTTGTCAATTTATATCACTCGACCTTCGGTCTCGTGATATAAGTATTGACTCGTGTCAATGTATTTTTGTGTATACAGAACTCTGAATTAATAACAAATTTAGTTTACATATACAATAGTCTACTATTAAACAATTGAATTCATGTTTAAATTTTAAAATTCATTAAACATTTATAATAGCAATTAAAAACTAATTAAAAAAAAATTCTAATTATGTTTCCTTGAAGTTTAATTTCGAGGCATAATGTTGTACGTGTAAAGTTAGAATTTTTTTTTTTTGAGTTAACATACCTATAGAAAATTTGAACAACTGAAATATATCAAATCAAATTACAATTTTAAATGACATATCATATTGTAAATATTGTAAAGTGGAAAAGTTGAATTTCAAAAAAAAATGCCATAGTTGAATCGATGCAAACAAAAGGTCGAAGTTGAATACCTCATGCGGTATAAAAAGTTTGATTTTATTTCAAAATTTTAAAAAAAATTCTTTGTACATATTTCAACGAATTTCCTTTTCAACCATTTACTGTTGAAAATTATCCCTTGCTTCCAGGATCAAAATTTTTTTTTGTTTTCTTAGAATTTAATTTGTCTTATACATATAATGCAAATATTAAATTTAAAATTTACCCTTATTAAGGATTGTATAGGAAAAGAAATTTCGTTTTCGTTTCTTAATCAGTTGTCTAATTTCTTTATTAATTCTTAAACATGTTGGTAACGATATTCGTAATAGCATTTTAAAAAATGCGAAAAGATAAAGGTTAATATATTTCAGTAGTTGAATAACTTTTAAAACTTAATTTGAAAATTACAAGATAAACTTTTCGATAAAAAAAAACTTTCTTTCTTAACTACATTTTCATTAATTATGTTTATGAACTTTTTAAGTATATATTTAAAATAATGAACTTTAACATTTTTATTTAAAAAAAAAATTCAAAAAATTAAATGGCAATACAAGTTGCGAAGAAATAATTGCAGAAAAATATATAGATACTATAACTTTAAAAATTCGTTTCTTTAAGGATCAGAGGAAAATAATATTTTTAAATTATATTAATGCATTAATAGAGTAAAATTTACAGTTTTGATAACAACCAAATATATTTTTTATATTCTATTACAATGATAGCATATCATGATCAAAAAATTGTAATACATTTGTTGAAAATATTTTTCTAATTTCTTAACTTCATGAATAATGAATTTTGAATTTACCTCATATCAAGATCAAAAAGAAATGAAAATTGAATTTTATTCACCAATTTTGACAATTTGTCTATTTTGTAATGGTATATACATATATGTATAATTAATTATTAATTTCATTCAAGACTATTCCATTAAATATGTAGTATACACTTATAAATTTGTTTATTCTGCGAAAATATTTTTGCTTTAATGTACAAAGTATACAAAAAAGTATACAAAAAAATATGTGTATATTGTATATATAATATATATATATTATTTATTATTATTTATTATTCATATTTTTTTAAAAAACGTTTTATTTTATTTTATCTTATTTTCTTTATCTTTGAATAATTTTATTTTCATATAATTTGCAAGCATTATTGAAAAATATAATGAAAAATTAATTGAGCTTGAATGCGGAAGGAAGTTGGTAAAAAAAAGTATAAAAATCAAATTAATTTAATACTCTACACAGGAATTCAATTCCCAGAAAATGTATATAAATTCATAATGATTGAAATTTTTTGTTCGTTTTCATTAAATCTTGTTTAATTGTGAATTTTGACTTTTTTATACTTTGTTTTAATATTGGGATGATGCTAAAGCGATATAAATATAAGGTACCTATCGGTAACCTTTAATCATCAACCAAATACAATAATATATACGAGTTCATAAATACAATTTTTCCACAAAAGATTGGTTGCTCTCACCTCGATATTATTGAGGATTACAAATATTTAAAGACGATGAGTCTGAATATTCAAGATTTACGTTCCTGATAGATTGATTTTCCCTGCTCAATAATAACTATAGAGTCTTGAAGCACGAACAGGTAACAACTCTTTGGCTATACATTTTTGGACGTGTTTTATATATTGCGAAAATGAAACGTTAAAACACAACAAAAAATTAAACTTTTTACGAAAATATTAGTACATAAAACAAATATGTAAACTTTTTTGAACTTCCTACATATATTGTTATGTAATATTTTTGTGAATAGGACAATAAATTATTTAATATTTTTTTTATATAAAATGTTTTCTCATTAAATATGTTCAAGAAAATGTCAAAATTTAAATATCAAAGGGTCTCTCAACGGCACTCCGAAATAATTTATACGGACATAATTTATACGTGAAAAACGACATTTTCATACGATAAATAATGTCGTTTGAAAGCGACATTATTTATACAAAAAAAAACGACATTATTCATACGATAAATAATATCGTTTTTTTGTATAAATAATGTCGCTTTTAAAACGACATTATTTATCGTATGAACAATGTCGTTTTTTATCGTATGAATAATGTCATTATTAAAACGACACTATTTATCGTGTGTGAGTAAAAAAGGTAAAATATTTGCAATAATGCTAACATAAGATTTTGATGTAAACGTATTAATATACATTTTTTGTTCTTGCAATCGAAGTATGTAGTTACATAAAAGAGTAGATTTTAAAGAAGTTCCATATTTAAATATTCAACGACTGATTAAATTAAGACCTTTCTGTTTCATTATAATCACAAATTATTATGTTCTGAAAATCAAAATCATATTTTGGTCTGTAAATTCGAAAACATTTTATGACGAGTACAAAAACAAAAACAAACAGAAAGTTAAAAGTTATGTTGCCATTTGACATATCAATATTTCTGCGTTTATTAGAGTAAACTTAATATTATATTTAGATAGTTTTTAATACAAATGTATATCTGGAGATACTTAAATCTGTATTTATGATTTATTAAATTCAAAGTTGGTTAAACTTTCCACTTTCAGCCAATCATGGTGATTTATAATAAATTTCCTGTATAAAAAATATTTTTTTAATTATGT